>JARHVA010006818.1:502500-823723 GCA_037957365.1 Torreya grandis
GACTATAGGGCATATACCCAATCATTTTGAACTAACCACAACATAGATTTAATAGAAAATAACCTACATAAAAAATATAGTGAGCTAATCACAAGAATAAAATGAACATGGAGGTAGTAATGGCAAAAGTGATAACATAAATCTAAGTTGATAAATCCAAAATCAAGAGGACTGTTCATAGTTCCAAGACAAAATTGACCTAATGGCTAAGGATATCAATAAGTTCACAAAAAGAGAAAAATTAATATATTTATATAATTATAACAATCTATTTTTCCAATATCACATGGTTATCAACATTTAACTAAAGGGGATGTTTATAAGAATAATTCCATTGCCTTGAAGATAAACATGATAAATTGGAAATAGAAAAATTTAATACATAAAACATAAGCATTATCATTGGGATTGGTTTTCAATTAGGTGTTTCTTCTTATTTGGATCTATGATTAGTTATTATAACAGATTGAATATAATAGAGTTCTTATTTTTTGTTGGATATTGAACTGCATTAGAGATTAAATCCACCTTCATCCTAAAAGCTATTGTATAGGAATTTTATCACCAAAAACTAAGTTATAATCAATTATTTTATTTTATTTTTATATCAAGATAATTTAATTTATGATTTTATATCATAACCATGATGGTTTATCCATGTCTATAAGAAAAACATTTCTTTCCATTGTAAAAGGGTTGACAAATTTGAGTACCAAAACTCTATTGAGATCAAATTAGGATTTGATTTTCCCTTCCTCCTTCTTTTATTTTTATTATCTACCAAAGATATTTATTTTATAATTAATTTATTAAAATAATTTTTCTTATGTTGGTGTGAAATTGGATATATAATTAGATTGTGTAGCAACTAGTTTAATTAGATTTGAGATCTCATTCTAATTATTTTGAGGCTTACATTAGTCATGGTGTGAAAACAAACATAGGAATTTGTAATGGATATATTTTGAATAGAGTTATAGATTTCATGCTCACATAATTTTCCTTTAATTCTTAATTATTATGGTTTTTAAGTTTGTGCAATAGCTAGACTTGATGCCCAATGATTTTATTGTAAACACCACTATTCTAATTTCATGAATATTGAAGGACTTGTCTCAATCAAGGGATTTATATCTTTTATTCCCCACTCTTTCTCTCCCATTTTATTTTTTAATATGAGGAACATCTTACCCATTACATTGTAAATAACCCATTTTATAGGAACCAATAGTGATATCCTTCATATCTTGAGTATATAATTTGAATTTTTGGTGAAAACTATCACAGCCTACCCACGCTATATCATTTTGAATTTATTGACCCTTGGATTAATAATAGGTCCTAAAAATGAGGGGAATATTTTTCATGTGTTATATAAGCTACTCTTGTTAACTAATAAGAGTTAATTCAATAATTATCTCTGAGTGTCATAATTTTAGCCTAACATACATAGTATTAATATGTAGCTATAAAAAATATCATTTATTATCACATTTTAAGTCAAAATTGATTTATCCCATTAAAATTCACCTCAAAAAGAGTATATTAGGTTTACTCATGACTAAATTTCATTAATTACCTATAATGTTTATTATTGAAGGCTTAATACATGACTACTTCAAAATTGGCCAGGATTTTTTAAATAATAAAATCAAAAGTTTATTTCAAAAATATACAAGATATTATTTTTATTATAAAACATTTAATATTAGAATGCATCAATGTAAATATTATTAATCAAAATATAATAATAAATCAATTATGGTTACAATAATAAATCGATCAGTTGGTATGCACAGCCCAAATTACACCCAATTAAGAAAACATGACTCAAACCAAAAATATACCAATGACAAACTAAACCTAATGTCTAGAAGATCAAATAAAAAAAACATAAATAATAATAATCCTTAGGCAAAAGCCACCTAATTAGGAGGCTATATATCCTAAGCGTATGGCTCAATTTAAAGAGGATCATATGCCACCCAACCATCCTAAGTGGTTTTAGGGAGGGATAATCAAATAGTGATTTCCTAACCATAAGTCAATTAAACATAACTTTGAACTATAACAACCCATTCTACAAGTAACCTCCATATAAATAGTCTAGTGGTATACTTACCATATGATATTTGTTAAATCAACCCCCATTGAGGATGAGGAGTGGAGAAATAACTACAGCTGTGAGAGATGATCCACCAGTTCCTATGCACTAGTAGATGGTAAGCATGAGGTGTTTTGGTTTGAAGAAACATGAATCATAGTGTATGGATCACTCCCCCAATGGTTAAAAAACACTATAAGTGTTAAAAATTGATTTCCACCTTTTCAACTTGAGCTTGGATATTCATAAGATCCAAAGAGATAACAATCACCTTTTCATTAACAAAAAATTGTGAAGATGGTTCTTCATTATTAAAAATGGTTAAATTTTTATATTTACATAACTTAGATAAAATTATAGCTATGAAGAAGTTAAATATAAAAATCAATATATGATGGCTACTAAGCTTTATCCCTAAAAAACACCATGTTGCTAAAGAAGGGATTTAGGTGCAAAGTTTGGAAAAATATGTGGATACATTTCTTAGTAGATTAATCTCTAGGATACATCCAAAAGAGATATTTTAAGGATTCATATATAAATCAAGATGAGCATATAGGTTGTGTATGCAATCATAAATGTATCATGTTTATAAATTGATCCTATCTCAGAGAAGATAGAGCATACCTACACTTTCAATTGGGAATACATTTGTTAAGTAGGAACATGACCAATATGAGGATCCAATAGACCCAATTAGGTGATCACTTATCACAATACACCATGTGAGGTAGGTTTCCAAAGCCTACAGTCTAACACAATCACACAACAACCCTAAAAGAGTGTTAACTTTTGATATTCACTCTATTCTAATAAATAAGAAAGTAAATCTAATCTAGTGCACACCAAATCATGTGGCACAATAAAAGGGGTTATTAAAGAAATAAAAACATGTATAAGAGAATCTCAATTAAGATAAGTATGAGTAAGACCCTAAGACATGGAATATGAAGAGTAATATTATTTGATATAACACTTATGCTACTTCTATCTACTAAAAATAGGAGAACAAAGTTAGAATATACTTACCTAAATGTGAACCCATCGAGACTCAATATTTACCTTGGCTAAATGGGCCTTATAAGAGGTTGTTTTGGTTTGTAAGGATAACTAAAAAAGGCTAAAGCATCTAATAATTATACATAATATTAGATTATCCAAGTAGAAACCCTCAGCTAAGACTCCTCAAGTATAATGGTGAAAGAGTATATTGTGAATAAGTGTGAATTAATAATAAATCTTGATTAAATATTGAGATAATGATGAAATGATCTTATATTTATAGGTGGATCTTGCACTAAATCCTCCTAAAAAAATTGGTTGTATAGGGTCAACCCGATTGACCCTGTGTGTTTTCAAGGATAATTCACTAAGTCTAGGCATCAAATAAAAGGCTAAAAAACCTAAAAAGTGAAAATTATCTCTAAACTAGATAGGGTTGACCTTGGTTGACCTAGTACAGTCAATATTCCAAAAGGGAATTAAGGCAAGAAAAGGAGGATGGAAAGAGGAAAAATACTGGAGGAGTGTGCAAGGGAGGAGTAATAGCTTAGGGAATGGTTTCAAGAGTTGGTTAGATTGGTAATAATTTAGAAATAAGGGACAATAGTCTTGTAAAGCAACAAATGTCTTCCCAACCCTTTCCTGGTGCACCCCTTAAGGCATACACTTAGAGATATTAAGTCTTGATGGTTTTTTTGTAATATGTAAAGTGTTGGTATTTGATAAAAATTAAAAATATTATGTGTATACATATTCCCCACTCAAATATCATCACATGTCACTAAGGTGTAACAGGGGATGGTGCTTTGAGAAAGAACATAGTAACACACAACACTAATGTTAAAAAAAAGTTACAGTATTTTAAAGTAAAAGTAACTGAAAGTAAATGACTAAAAAGTAAATGCAATGTATAACTTGACTTACCTTTATCACTAAATGGTTGTCTACTATGTTTTTAGTTTTGATTGTGTAGGGAATAAAGACTACTTTTGACAAACCCAAGAATACAAAACTAAAGAGCAAAAACAAACAAACATAAGAAAATCCAAGATAGTTAGTGATATGAGGATGGGGTATAATCGGGAAATTTGGAAAGATGGGGTGATAAGTGTTATGTTAGACCAAATGACCAAGTTAAACAAAAATATTAAATTGGGTAACCGAAAAACCAAGGCTACTAAAGATTGAAAAACCCAAAAAGCTATTCTTAAGTATGAAAGGCAAACTCACTAAGTCAAACCAAGGATACATGTCAAATAAGATGGGAAATCAAACTAATCAATGGTAAAAAAAGAGATAAAATGGTAAAAAAACATTCATGAGTGAGTAGTAATAATCCTTATCTCACTCAATAATGGAAAAAAGTGCATAAAAGGGGAAAATAATATTGTCAAATGGGAAGTAACAAGCCAATCTAACTCAATAATGGAAAAATGGTATGAACTCAAGTGTTCATAACAACAAGAAATTATAACTATGACAAATGGTAAAAGGAAAGTAAAGTAAGTGTATAAATGTAAAATAATGGTATAAAAAGAAAGACGAAATCCATAGTTTCTCAAACATGTTGGTATGTTCTAAGGATAGATAAAATTGAAACAAATTAATGCTAGCATATTTTTAAGAGGTGAAGAAGAAAGAATTAAAGAAGAAGGGAAAACAAATTTAGAATCAAAAAATTTCCTATCAAGGGGGGAAACTAAAATGGGTGGAGGGGAGAATGAAGAAAAAACCAAGGTAAAGGAAATCTTTATCAAAGTCAAGACACTCAAATTAGGTTTGTCAAAATAAGAGGAATTTCAACCTTAAGGACTCTAACAAACTTTTCTTAGCTACATAAGTCTTAAATCAACAAATTAAGTATATAAATCATCCCATGAATTCTATATGCATGAAAATTAAAAAGGACCTACCTTCCCACAATGTGTTCCCCATTCCTCAAGACCCCTTATAGAGTCATCGGACTACTGAAAAGATTAGGTACTTGCATGATAAATTAGGTAGCATTGTAGAGTCTTTTGAAATCCCCTATTCCAATATACTATCCTACCACACCCCAAATGACCTTGACTATATGTGAGGCCAATTGTGGAGTTTGATCTAAGATTGGAGATAGGAGACATGCTTGTAATAATGTAATTTGGTGTGAATTTGACTTTTGAGATTTGTATGTTACTTTTTAGATATCATTAATTTTTATTTCAAATGATTTGGCTTTTAACTTTCTTGATGTATTTTTCTATTCCTCCTCCATATGGATTTGGAAGACCAAACATGGGTGCTAAAGATTACTTTCATTTGAATACTTGGGGTAAGGTTACTAAGAGAGAGAAACTTCAAAGAGCATGGGGTCTATGAGTCTTGAAAATCTAGGTGGAATAAAATTTATATCTTGACTTTGACCATGTTTTATCTAATGAGGAGAGAGAAGAAGGGGAAATCAAGAGGACTGACACATGAAACAATTTTAATTACATCAAGTTGAAAAAAAATGTGACAAAGGGAAAAAGGGGATGCAATGATAGTAAAGCATGATTCCTTATCATAAGAATGAGGTAAATGGAGGAAAACATGCTAACATAGATTGTTTGTGAAAATTCCATCTATAAAAAGAAGCAAAATTTAAGGTTTAAGAACAAGGATGATAAAAATAAACATGAAAAGATGGTAATTTTATGAGGAGGGTCGGGTCCTATCCATGATCTTACACTTCAAATTCATTATAGAGAAACCCAAGGGGTGTCAACAATCAAGTGAAAGATAAAGTGAGGTAAGCAAAAAAAATGGTAATTTTATGAGGAATATTGGGTCCTATCCATGGTCTTACAAAGCAACTCACAAAAGAAAAAATCAAGGGATACCAAAATAAAATTGGCAAGCAAAAAGTGTGAAAAAAAGAAGTAAAATATGGTGTTTTGTGAGGAATGTTAGGTCTTATCTATAGTCTTACAAATCAACTCACAAAATAAAAACCCAAGAGGTGCAAAAAACAAGAAAAAATGCAAGAATATAAAGAAGACTATGGTACATCAAGAAACCAAAAGACCAAAAGGGAGGACTAAAAGTTTGTGAAAAGAAGAAACTTGGCACAAAGGGAGAGTAAGTAACCTAAAAAAAGTGTTAGATAGATGTAGATAGAAATCATGAAAATAAGGAAGTGTTTAGGAAAAGTAATTTTTGAGAAATTATGCATTTGTGGGCTCTTTAAAAGCATAGCCTTCATTAGTTTGAAGGTGGTAGGTGCTTGGACCAAGAATATCTTTAACTAAATATGGGCCCCATAAGTTTTGGGTGTATTTATCTTCTTTATCATGGTTGTATTACAATTTAAGGACAAGATAACCAACATTAAATGTGTGTATTTTAACACATTTGTTATGCTATCTAAAAATGAGAGCCTTATATTGGTGGTTATGATATAAGGCAGAAATATAATGTTCATCAAGTAGATCAAGGTTATGAATACAAGCTTAACATAATTATTCATCAAAAATAATACCATGAAGACATATACAAAGAGATGGATGCTCAAATTCTAAAGGAATAACTAACTCAAAACCATAGACTAGTGAGAATGAAGTCACCCCAATGGTAGTACATATGCTAGTTTGATAGGCCCAAAGTGCAACGTAAACATGAAGATGCCAATCCATACAGGTTTAACAAATTATCTTTTGGATTATTTTATTTATAATTTTATTAGTGACCTAAACTTGGCCATTGCATTATAGATGGTAAAGCATGGAAAATTTGTGATTGATCTTGAGTTTATTGCAAAGTTTTTTAATATGTTTGTTTTTGAAATTAACCTTTATATGAAATGATGGTATGGAGAATTCTAAAGTAGTAAATGATTTGGTTAAGAATAAATTTGGAAATGGTAGGACTAGTGTCATTAACAAGGGTCATGGCTTCCACCCACTTAGTAAAATATTCAATAGTGGTAATGATAAATACATGCCCATTATGGGAGTGAGGAAGTTTAGAAATGAGATCAAATCCCCATGTTGAAAATAGCCAAGGAAATTTGATAGTTTGAAGTTTGGTTGGAGGTGAAGGATTAGATCATCATGAAGATGACAAGGATTACACTTTTTAGAATATTAAATTGTATCCTTTTCAAGAGTAAGCAAAAAGTAACCCATACATAGGCATTTGTGGGTTGTAGAATTCTACTATAGTAACCACTACAAATTCTTCCATGTGCTTGTTCAATAAGAGGATGGACCTCATCTTGCATAACAAAAAAAATCAAGGTAGCTTCAAAATTATGATATTAAAGTATGTTATGTTGAAATACATACTTGAAATCTTATTTATTAATATGTGTCTTTTCATGAGAATATAAATTAGGGGGATAAGTTTGATGTTCCAAGAATTGAATAATGTCTTGATACCATAGGCTTTGTCAACTAGTGACTTCCTCAATATGATAGAGAAGTGAATCTAGTGGTTAAGTAGAAGATGGAGAATTTATTATTTGAATAAGAAAAGTAGGATTAGAAAGGACTTGATATGGATGAAATAGAGAAGCTAAAGAGGCAAGAGAATTATCAATGGAATTTTGATCTCTAGGAAGAGGTTCAATAGTGAAAGAGATAAAATCCTTAGTAAGAGGGGTTGAAATTTGATGATATGTGATGAGGTTCTCTCTTTTACATTGATAATCACCACTAATTTGATGTAAAATAAGTTGAGAATAACCTAAAGCATGAAGGTATTGAATGTCTAAATCAAGAGTAGCTCTCATGCCTAAGATAAGAGATTCATATTTGGCCATATTATTGGTGACATTAAAGGTGAAGTGAACATATAAATGAATGATCTTTCCAAGAGGAATTGGGAGAATACAACCTACCCTAACTCCTTTAAGGAATTTAGCACCATCAAGTGAAGGATCCAAGTATCCTCATGCAAGTCAACATTAATTTCATAAAGCTCCTCTAAACTAATTTTGGTTTAGTAGTACCAGATGGAGTAGCAGATTCATCAAGTTTATTGGCTTCAAGATTGATGGTAAAGATATGAAATTAATCTTTGAGAGAGGTATCTTGATTAAGACCTTCAATGTAAAGGATTTAATCCTATAGAAGATCATCTTGAAGGGAAGAAGTGGATAGAAAGGGAGTTGTGGTAAGTTGATCAACTATGACTTGTCCTTTAACAAAAATTTTAGTGATGATGTGAAGATCAAATTATACAAGGAGGACCATCCATTTACTAATTATATCTCCAAGAAGAAAGGATTTGGAGAAGAAATAAGGAAGGGGGTCAAAATGAACAATGACATAAGTAGTTTGGTCAATCATGTAATGTCAAAGATTTTCAACCGTGAAATAGATGGCAAAGCAATCACACTCAATTTTGGTATAACATGTCTCATAATCGATGAGGCCTTGACTAATGTAGTATATAGCATACTCTCTTCCCATATAATCTTGTTGAGTAAGCATTTTCCCAACTAAATTAGGTGTGGAAGAAGTATATAGAATCAAAGGTTTATCATTAGGAGGATGAAGTGTACATAGATGATGTAAGAAATCTTTCATGTTATCAAAGTATTTTTGACATAGATCCATCCATTATAAATTAGTACCTTTATTGATAATGGAATTTATGGAGTGAATTTGATATGTAATTTCAAGGATAAATCATCTAATTTCCCCAAGTTTTCCTAAATAAGTATGAATGTCAAGAATAAAATGGGGAATAGGCATGTTGATGATAACACTGATTTTGGTAAGATCAACATCAATACCATAGAGAGAGACAAATATTCCTAAAATTTTTATATATGTGACTTCAAAGACATATTTGTAAGGATTAAGTCTAACTTTATATTTAAAAAGATAGTCAAAGATGATATCAAGATTGGAAAGATGATTTTTATGATGTTTAGATTTAGAAATGAGATCATCCATATAGGTTTAGATAATTTTATGGATGAGATCATGAAATATGTGATTAATTTCTAATTAGTAAGTGGCTCCAACATTTTTGAGGTCAAAGGGCATTTTTACATAGTAATAGGTGCCCATTCTATGGTGAAAGTAGTCTTGTGTTGGTCCTCAAGGGAAATATGAATCTATTTTTATCTTGAGAAGCCATCCATAACAGATAACATTTCATAACCAGCCATGGAATTGATTATGGCATCTATTTAAGGTCATGTATTGGATTTTGATTAGTCTTACTAAAATCATGACAAGTAAGATGGGTTTGTTTAAGAGGATCTTTCTTATAACCAAGTTGGTGTATAAGACATAAAGATGTCACATTAATACCAAAACATTTATCAACTAGAATTTTTCAAATAAGAGTGGTATTAAGGGATACTTTGATAAAGAGTGGTGGATCATAAACATGAAAAATAATTTCATCATTGATCATGTCTTCTTCAAGGAATTTAATAGAGGTCTTGCAAGGACACATAGTTTTAATGGTATTGACATTGGTAGGTTGAGAATCGATAAAAGGTAGTTCTTCATATATTAAATAAGGATATTAAATTTCTTGAATTTATTGCATAAGGAAGTGACAATGATAAGGATAAGTATGAACCAACTCCATAAGTGGAATCTTACATGGCATAGAGTTGAGTTCTTTAATAAAATTCTAATGAGACTTAGAAGAACTAACACAAGGTTTAGGAGGTAAAGTAGACTTTGGAGGAATATATGTGGTTGGAGGATCAGAAGGAGGAGATGGTTCCTTTTTGGCTTCTAAAGAAACATTATTAGTGGTAGTATCTTTAAGAAGTTGTTCCTCCAAATATGGCTTCTTAGGCTTGGTAATGGGATCTTTGTGAGCTAGTTTACGATAATAATTGACCTTAGCAGTATTGTCATACTGATAATTATTAAAATATTGGTCATAATCAACATCAATATCAGAAAAATTTGTATAAGTTGATTAATTATTTAAAGAATAGTTTTGGTAGAGGTAGAAGCTTTGAAAGTTTGTCATTTTTGAAAAGTAGCGGTGTATTCTTGATGATGAAGATTGATCATAGATTCATGGTTGAATGAATCACCAACCACATAAGAGACAAAAAATTAGTGAGCCCTATAAAAGATTCATGATAATGAAAAATTTCGGTATGGAACCAACAAAATAGATTGGCGTCATACCATTTACAAGGAGCATTGGGATAGATGAAAGGTTTTGAGGGTGGTAAAAATTATTTCATTTACTAGACTGAAAGAGGTGTATAAGAAGATGAAGGAACATCTATTTTGACAACTCCTTATTTGGTTTGAGGATTATTAATAGTGATATAATTATATGTTTGGAAATATACTTTAATAAGTTTAGAATTAGGTTTGAATTGCTTCATGAGAAAGTCTTAATGTTTAGCTTGATCAAGAGCTTCATTAAGTGTTTGAGGAGTAAAGGTTCAAAAATATATATTTTAGAGTGGGAGTAAAATTAGTGATAAATACTTTGAATAACTTATCATAAATCATGTTATGGTATGCTTTATTGGCTAATGATTTCCATATTTTGATAAAATCATGAGTTGATTCAGTGGGAGGTTACTTAGCATTGATGAAGTGGCTAAGACAATTTTTGAGAAGATCATTGTGTTGAAACTCTTTAACTAAAGGATTAACAAAATATTCAAGTTACCAAATATAATATTGGGGTAATTTATTATACCATTATAATACATTAATGGTAAAATTTTTGACTAAGATTTTATTTACAACAAAGGTATTAGTTTGGATCCACTCTTTGTAAAGCTTACCGAAGGCTTTAAGAAATGAGGCAAGGTCATTAGTCCCATCATATTTGATAATTGGAGATATGTTATCAATATAAATAGATACAATAAATGGGGATAAAGGATAATTTTTAATGATTTGAAGTATTTTCTTATTCATTATGGGTTGAGGAATAACATTATCTAAGGTATCTCGAAGAGGTGGAGGAATGAAATTGGGATTAGCTTGAGGATGTATAGTCAAAGGTTGATTATCCATATTCATTAGATGTTGTTGAAGTTGCATCATTTAGTTATTGTTAGAATTTTGCATTATTTTCATTTATGGGATGACTTGGGCTAAAATATGAGTTGTATCAGGAAGTGGATTGGTGTTAGGGGGAGGATTGATAGAAGAAGGATTATTTGTGCGATTGTTAAGTAAACTTGTATAGATCACTCCCACATTAGTTTGAAGATTTTGAATATGAGAAGTCTCTTGATAAGTAAGGAAAGGATTATATGCATCAACTTCATCTTTGAGGTGTTATTTGCACCATATTAAAATTCATGGATGAAGGAGGAGAAGAGGTGCCCCAAGAGTGATGATGCTCTTGGGAGGAAAAGAGAGGGAGAAATGAACATCCCATATAATATCTAAATGGATTCAAGATATATAAGAAGATTATAATAGGAGAAATAATTTTGACCTAAAGAGAGATGAATAGAATGAAAAGAAGGATAAATAGGGAACTAGATTGATAAATAAGGAAAGCAAAAAATAATACAAGGTCAATTGGGTCAAACTAACATAGAAAATAGGGCCTATAAATAGTACAAGGTTGACTGGGTCAATCTAGTATAGTGAAAAGAGGTAGGAAAAGAATGAATAGGTTCTATAAATAGTACATGGTCAACTGGGTCAATCTGGTATATTACACAAAGGTTAGAAAAAGGTATAGGGTTGATTAGGTTGACCCAATATAATAGACAGGGAAAATGAAAAGGTTGATAACAAGTTATAAACTAAAACAACACAATTTTTGTAGCTAATCTAGGAAAGTAAGAACTAAAGGGAAACAAATGATCAATTGGACCAATGTTAGCTAAACCAATTGAAGCACATAATACAAAACCTTGTACTAACACTAGCTAATGTAAGTTTTTGCACACACAATTGAGTAAAAAGCAAGTAATCAACTTGAAAAGTAAAGAGATAACTAATTAGTCAACCTAAGAAGTTTATTAGATTATTAAGAAATGATTTTAAATGTGATTAGAAGTTGGTTGTAAGCAAGGAACTAAATAGTAATCTAAGGATGGTTTTAGGTAGTTAAGGCTAAAAGGGGATATAGTGGCAATAGTAAAGTCTTGGTATTGGGGCCTACCCCTTCACTTAACACACCACAATGATAAGGGTATTGGGTGTGTATCCAAAATATACTATTAACCATGCTTTATACTTGACCAGAGTATTAAGTCAGCTTCCCACTTGGTGATGAAATCCAAGTAGGTTGGCATTGGGTAGGTAAATGTTAAAATGCTTGTTTCGATTATGTGATTTGGCCATGTGTACATAAAATAGAGATAGTGAAATGAAATGGTTAATTAAAAACCCCCTAATTAGACTATGTGAACTATTCTAAGCATGCAAGTAACAACAAAATAAAGGTCTGAACTAATTACTAACATATAGAGATTAATTCCAACTTGAAACAAGGTATAATGTTGAAGCTATATGCATAAAATATAGAACAAAGTCAATAGGGTCAAACCTATACTGTAGAATCAAGGTCTAAAAATGCACATAGTTAGTTGGGGTTGACCTAGTTATTCAAACAACACACCACATAATTGGGTCAACATAGTCGATCCAATTGACTGTGTAGGGGTAGTTTTCAAGATTAAAAAATATGAAAAGAAAGATATAAAAGAAAGAGACAAAGAGATAGAAAGTAACCTTGGTGGGTTAGAGATGCTAAATATGAATATTTTTAGTTAAGAACCTTAGAATATGCTTAAAAACTTTGCTAACAAGGTTGATTAGGTTGATGAAGCTTTACAAAATCCTACTACTAAGTGCTTGGAATGTACACAGTTGACTAGGTCAACCTAGTAGTTGAATTTGGATCCCTAAAAGTGTACATGGTCAATTGGGTTGACCTAGTAGTCTAAACTAGAAGTCTAGAAGTTTGGAAACTTATACTAGGTCATCTAAGTTGATCCAGTTACTTGTTCCTAAAACCTTGCACACAAAGAATAGAATTGGGTCAATAGAGTCGATCTAGTATGATAGATATATGATAAAAATAATGCTAAAAAATAATTAAAGAAAGTGAAATAAATCTTACAAGATCTAGTTTCACATTAGGTTCACCAAAATGTATAAAATTATAAATGCATCATGTCGATAAATCGATCCTAGCTTAAAGAAGATAGAGCATACCTACACTTTCAATTGGGAATACATTTATTAAGTAGGAACATGACCAATATGGGGATCTACTAGACCCGATTAGGGGATCACTTATCATAGTACACCATGTAAGGTAGGGTTTCAAAACCTAAAGTCTACCATAATCACATAATAAACCTAAAAGAGTCCTAGGTTTTGATATTCACTTTATTTTAATAAATAAGAAAGTAAATCTAATCTAGTGCACACCAAATCTTGTGGCATAATAAAATGGGTTAGTAAATCAAAAAAAACATTTATAAGAGAATCTCAATTAATCTAAGTATGAAGAAGACCCTAATAAATGGAATATGAAGAGTAAAATTATTCAAACCAACACTTATGCTACTTCTATCTACTAAAGAGAGGAGAACAAAGTTAGAATATACTTACCTGAATGTGAACCCCTCAAGGCTCAATCTCTTCCTTAGACAAAGGGGCTTCATAATAGGTTATTATGGTTTGTAAGGATAACTAATAAATTCCAAAGAATCCAAGACTTATCCATAAGACTAGATTCTCCAAGTACAAACCCTAAGCTAAGACTCCTCAATTAGAATGGAGTAAGAGTAGATTGTGAAGAAGTGAAATCAAATAATAACTCTTTATTGAATATTGAAATAATTATGAAATTATCTTGTATTTATAGGTAGATCTTACTATAAATCCTTATAGAAATGTCGATTGTATAGGGTCAACTCGGTCAACCTTGTGTGTTTTCAAGGATAATTCACTAGGTCTTAGCTAGGTCAATCAAAAGGTAAACAAAATGAAAAATACCCCTAAACTATATATGGTTGAACTTGGTCGACCTATTACAAATGATAGTCCAAAATGTAATTAAGGCAAGAAAAGGAGGATAGAAAGATGAAAAATACTGGAGGAGTGTGCAAGGGAGGAGTAATTGCTTAAGGAATGGTTTTAAGAACTAGTGGATTGGTAATAGTGTGACAATAAGGGATAATAATATTATGAAGATCCAAATGTATTCCCACCCCTTTCTTATTCCACCCATTAAGGCATGCACTCAGAGAGATTGAGTCTCGATTGGTTCCTATAAGATGTAAAGTATTAATATTTGATAAAAGTTGAAAATATTAGGTGTATATAGGTTGATTTTTCAATATGAAAGAGGTGATCTCCAAGAGATAATCCTTGATATAATAGACACCAAATAAAATTTGTGAGCTTGGGCTCAAGTTTGGAATTCCATATTTTGTTAAGTCTAGTGAAACAAGTTGTGGATGAAGAACTTAAATTATGATGCTTATTTAGCTTGTGTAGAGTAGAAGAGAATGGGATCATTTTTGATAAATTATCATAGGAGAATAATATATTAATTGAGAATCAAAATTTCATCTCAACTCCATCCACCATACATTAGGAGTTTATAAGCCCAGTTTATGTAGTATGACATTAGGCACCAACTTTTGGATACAAAAAATGGAAGGTAAATTGATGTAGACACCTATCTTTCAAAACATATAACTTTTAATATGGGAACCCATTTAAATTTATGTTTTTTTCAAATAATTTTCTTAGAGATTAAAAATCAGCCTTAACTCACACTAGCTAATTAGGGTTAATTTACTTATATTTTAAGGCCATAAGTGACCACCTAAGGGTCCAAAATTGCATTCTGATTTTTTATTTTTTAGGATTTTAAAAATTATAACTATTTATAGCCAGACATGAAATTGAGTTCAAATTCATCCATTAGCATGATTTTTTTTGTGTAGGGGATAAGTGTATATTTTTAGGCCCATTCAAGCTTGCATGTAAAATTTGTTATAAATAGTAGATGCTAAAAATAGCAAGGTCAATTAACTCTAGGTAATTTTTTATTTTGTTTTAAACTTTTTATGTAATTAATGAAAATCATTACATATTTTTCAATTTCACTCCTCCATATGTAATGGTCTATTAACTTTTTATAGAAAGTCCATTATGAATTTTAGTGGTATTGTTTCACAAATAACAAATTGAATGATAACGAAATAAGTTATGTACAAGGGTAGAAAGATAAATATTTAAATTTTTGAATCAGAAGACGACCAAAAAAATTATTTTAGCATTACCATATTTTAACAAAGTGTTTGAGGTAAATTATAATACTTCACATATAGGTATTGGTGTTGTGTTGAGTAAAAGGATGGCGAATAACATATTTTAGTGATAAGTTGAATGAGGTAAAAAAAATTATTCTACATATGATTTTGAATTTTATGTCATTGTAAAAACATTAAGACATTAGAGGCATTACCTGGTGCATAAGGAGTTTATCTTATTTATAGACTATGATCCCTTGCAAAATGTGAACACTCAAAAGAAGCAAAATAGTGGAGATGGAAAGTTGGTGTCCTTCTTTTAGGGGTATAATTTTGATTAAAAAAATAAAATAATATGAAATAAAAATCAAGTAGTTGATGATTTGAGTAGGTGAATGGTAATATTAACTATTATGGTGAGTGAAGTAGTTGGATTTGATGTTCTTAAAAAATTATATGATATTGATTGTGATTTTGGGAAGATAGTTGAACAATGTAATAATCCATTATCAGGTGTGACATGTAATATTTATGATTAATATCTTATATAATATGGTTATATCTTCGAGGAAAAAATGTTATGTATTACAATTGGGTCTATGAGAGATAATATTATAGGATAATTGCATAGTGGTGGTTTGGATAGACACTTTGGTAAGAATAAGACAATAGCTTTAGTCGAAGAAAGTTTTCTTTGCCAAAGATGAAGACATATATGGAATAGTATGTTTCAAGATGTAGGATATACCAAATGGATAAATGCCATACACAAAACACAAGTTTTTACATGTCATTACTAGTACCAAGAGGAACATGGATATATTTGAGTATGGACTTTATATTGGGGCTTCCAAATGAATAGAGAGGTAATAATTCAATTTTTTAATTTTAGATCTATTTTCTAAGATGGTTAATTTTATTATATGGAATATAACCAATGATGCCACTAGACTAGTAGAACTATTTTTTAAAGATGTGAGATTGTATGGTATTAAAAAACCCATTACTTTAGACAAGAGTAAAAAATTATAAGTCATTTATAGAGGACTCTATGTAATAAGGTAGGAACTAAAATAAAATTTAGTAGTGAATACAACCCAGAAAAATATGGAAAAATAGTATTAAATGGGATCTTTGTTAAAAAATTCAAATGCATAATTGGAGAGAAGTCCAGGCAATGGGACTTCTATTTACCACAAGTTGAGTTTTCATATAACAATTTTATCAATAGATCATTAGGGAAATCACCATTTTAGATTATTTATGGAATAATTCCTAAGAGTGTTTTATATATGGTTAAATTACCAATTTTAGAATAGGTTGGTGGCAATGCATAAGCATTTGTAGAGCACATATAATAGTTTTAAGAAGTAATAAGAAAGCTATAAGAAATCAATGACAAGTATAAGGAAATAAAAAAATGTAACAATAAGGCCAAGTGTTTTTCATGGAGGAGATTTTATGATTTACTATTTTACTAAATAAATATATCCCCAAGAAAAATACATCAAGTTGAAGTATAATAAGATTGGTATGTGTAGAATTGTGAAGAAAATCTATGACAATGATTAAGAGGTAAGTTTGCCATAGAATTTTGACATTTCTATGTATTTAATGTTTTAAATTTATATGTGTTTCACAGAGAATATTATGAATGGTAATAATGTGAATAAGTGGATTGGAAGTAATAGGTATGAAGGAAGAAGAAATAAAATATAACACATGTTTTGGATAAGCAAAATATAATGAACACAAAATAAGGTAGCTATAACAGGTATTTGGTATAATGGGAAGGACTAAAATATGAATAAGACACTTTTATTTAATAATTTGAGTTGAATAATATTCAAAATAATAAATTTGAAGAGTATGATAAGGTAAAATCACATGATTTGAGTTATTTTCTATTGAGAATTGTTCCTATTGTTGAATTTTGGCATTAATGTTGTCATTGATGTCAAAGGTTCTTAAGAAAGGTGTTCATGAGGTAATTAAAGAATGTAATTATTTTATAGCATCATTGAGAGGTATTAAATTATTTTATGATCATGTAATATATATGATCAAGCTATAAGATCATTAAGAAGTGTTTCAAGGTCAGTTGTCAAGTTTCAAGAGCTTGACAAGCCTAGTCATGACACTGGTCATTGCATAAATAGACCTTGTAAGAATATATGAGCTTGGTGGTCTAGTGAGATGGATGAAAAAAGGCATAATATTTTGTATTATGTTGTTTAATAATGCATATGAGGTATTGGAAAACTCATGAGAGTCTTAGAGTGAGCCTATAGGGGTAGGAACTACATACTGACTTAATGAGATGTCATGAGGAGTTGTCAAGGCCTATGAAGGATGTAAATCAATGTTTGAGAATTGTATAGGTTTTTTGAGTTTGTATATGAAGTGTTGAGAGATTGAACAGTGGCTATAAGGTCATTTTTAAGGCCTAATATGACTTGCAAGTCAAGGACTAGAGAGCAAAGAGAGAGATCATGGACTAATGGGGTATGATATTTTGTTTCCAATGATAATATGGAAAAATGAGAATTTATAAATGTTTTTAATGTTGTTTCAAGCATTTTTACCAAGTTTTAAGACAAAATTTGAAGGTTAAGGCAATAAATAGTATTTTGAGGTCTCTTATGTCCATAGAATAAAGGGTTCTCAAACCAAGAAGAACTTTTAAGTGTTCATTAGAATGTGTAAACTCTACATGGAAACCTGAGATATTGAGGAGATATGGGTAATTATCCTAGATAATATCTCCAAGCATTAGTTTTAAAAATGAGGGGCAATCCTTTATGAACAATCATTAACCCTAAAAATAGTGTTAACCCTATCTAACACCCTAACACTAACCTAATGTGAAAGACCTTGTTCCAAATAGTTTATAATGGATTGGCATGGATAGATAAGTGGTTGGAGGTTGTATTCAACTCTTATAATAACATCTAGGTGTGATTGGTTTGTCAAGTGACTGAATGGACCCTATAAGAAAGGCCTTGTTTCTCAAAAATTTATTATATCAGTAAAAGTTACTAAATGGATGGAAGAAAAAGCTTGATACTTATATTTTATGTTCATGATGGATCATTAGTAGGTTCTAGACCTCAAGTGTGCTAAAACAATCATCTAAGTTAACCAGTCACTAATAGACCTAATGATGCAAATAGTGAGAAAACTAGGTAGAAGTGAGAAGTTGATTAGGGATGTGTTATCATGGATTAGGGATGAATTAAATCACATGGATAATTTTTTAAATAACTTTAATACATGTTCATTTTGGATATATGTTTTATATATTATTAAATACGATGAAAATGTTTCTCATAAGTTGACATGTCTAGTTCATATGAAAAAATGAAGTAAAAGACTATGAGATTGGTTTGAAAGACCAATATTTCTGTTAGGAATCTACTTCTAAGAGCACACCTGATTACCTTTGTATAAGAAACTAAAAATAGAATTAAACCAAAAGTAATAAGTAACTAGAATTCAAAAATAGCAAAGAATATGAGAAACAATACAATCTTGTATTAACACTCTTCCAAAATACAATGAAGAAATCACACTCTTCCACACCTCTTGGGTGTCTAGTATTTCTCTCAAGAGTTCTCTCTCTCTCCCTCATACAATCAATTACAACCATAACTCAAACACAAAGTTTTTCCCTCCACACAAGTAGATCTCCCTGATCTTGCACACTTGCAGATCAACTGACCTTACTTACCATGTAGATCTCCTTGATCTTGCACTCTTGCAGATCTAACTGATCTTACACTCCAAAGGATCTTATCCTTGTCTTTCACAAGTCCTTGACTTTGTCCTTGATTACAATACAGCCCCATGGGTCTATTAAATAGATCCCAAGCAAACAATAATTAGAAAAGTAGACTCAAGACTAAAATTAGTCTTTTACATGCAAACAAACTGTCCATCTAAAATTAGACCAGTTTAGGAAATGCACAGGTGACTGATGTCAGTTCTTATCTGACTGATGCCAGATGACCATAACCGATGTGGGTTACTGTGTATACTAAAGATGACCAATGTCAATTGGCCTATTGACATCAATTACTCTGTAACTCAGCAACCTCCTCCATTTGCATTAGTGAAGCTTTTAGCTCCACAACTTAACAATCTCCCACTTGGAGATAAAAAATTGCACCTGTACCTATATAGCAATGTCCTCTACTTTGTTTCTAGCTTGTATCCCTATCTTTAAGTTTAGTCTTGAAGACTAACCACCACAGTGAACATATATCCTATGGTGTTTCTCCTGCCATCCAAATCACTTGCCATATCCGAATCTACATACCCATGTAGAGAAGTGTTTGACCCTGCATAGCATAAATACCTTCTACTGGTCCCTCTCAAATATCTGAGAATCCACTAAACTACTTTCTAGTGCTCCTTTTCTAGATTGGCCATAAACTTTCTAATAACTCCCACTACTTGGGCAATATCAAGTCTAGTACATACCATGTACTCAACCTCATTATGTGATTTAGGACATTGTTCATAGCTCAACTTGAACTATCCAACCATAGGTGTGCTAACCAGTTTTGCATCTTGAAAATTAAACCTCTCCACTACCTTATTCACATAATCCTTTGGAGACAAAATCAACCTATGATTTTCCTTGTCTCTAGAAATACTCATGCCAAGGATTTTTTCTCTTGAATCCTTCCTGGCACATGTGTGAGCTAATTTTACCTTTAGCTCAATAATTTCTTACATGTGTGAACCTACAACAAGCATATACACTACATACAGTAACAAGATAATGTTGCAACCATTATCCAACCTGGTAAAATAAACACAATGATTACATTGACATTGACTAAAGCCATGCTTTGTCATAAACCTGTCAAACCTATACCACTATCCTGGAGCTTGCTCAAGACCATATAACTTGGCCTTCTATCTCACCTATCCATTCTCTCCTTTCTTTAACCTATGAATCCATTCATCTTTTAGTGCTTTCTTTCTGGCTGGCAACTCAACCAAATCTTTTATTTGGTTCTTTTCCAAAGAATCAATTTCCTCATTCATGCCATGCTCCCACTGTTTCCAAGATTCTACCTACATTTCCTCTTTAAAACTTCTTGGTTTTCCACCACCAGTGAGCAACAAGTAGTATAAAGAAGGGGAATAATGAATTTGAGTCTTACTTACCCTTTCAATCCTCCACATGGGCATTTGAGACTCCTTAACAGCTTGTTGTCTGCCCAAATTTTATTCTAATAGTGACTGATCTCAGTCATCTCTCAGTCTACATCTGACTGATGTTAGTTCTATGTGACTGACCTCATTGTTGATGTCAATTCCTTGACTGATGTCAGTGTTTACCTACCTAACATCACTGACCTCGGTCTGCACCTGACTGATGTTGGTTCCTGCCTGATCACCGACGTCAATTTCTTGACTGACATCAGTCTCTGTGTTTTCTTGTGAGTGATGATTTTTACCCACAAGCTCATTTTGGATCATAACCTTGTCTAAATCAACATTGCCCTACTCAGAATCATTCAGCCCCTTGAGTTGATCTCTATCCATCATCTTCTCCTTGAAAACTAAGGCTTTCTAGTTCTTAAAAGTGTCAAAAACATGAGACTTAAGAACATGCATTCCCTTCTCACTCATGTGACCAAGCCTACAGAGCCACATCTTTGCATCTACATCTAAAGTAGATAAAATAGAAGGAGAATCAGTAATACAAGTAGATAGATAAAGTGTACCTACTTTTTTACGTCTTACTAATACAAGTGCACCCTTGGAAACTTTCCAAGATTTCACTGTGAGAGTTACTATGCAACCCTCATCACCCAACTTTCCTGCAAAAATTATACTCCTCTTCAGGATGGGAACATGCATGACATCCTTCAACACCCATATGTTGCCAGTCTGCAATTTCAGCTACACTTTCCCTTTTCCAACAATTTGACAAGGCTTACCATCCCCTAAACAAACTTTTCCAAAGTCTCCATGGACATAATCATGAAAAAATTCTCTATTTGGGGTTGCATGGAAAGAGGCACCATAATATAAAACCCAAGATTCTACTTTATCCAAGGAACATACAAGAGTATCCTATGCAACAATACATGCATCTTTTGCTTCTTCATTTCCTTCATGCTAATCTTCTACCAAATAGTAATCTTTCTTTATATGCCCTTTCTTTTCACAATTCTAGCAGGTTATACTGCCATACCTAGATTTGGATCTACTGCCTATCTTTGACCCTGATTTCCCTTGCTCAACCTTCTCTCTTTGTTTTCCCCAATTTTCAACACTTAAATCATTACCTGATGATTCCCCTATGCTTTTCCTACAAATTTCTTCATTCAAGATTACACTAACAACATCATTGACTTTCAAGATATTTGAAGCAGATGCAATATTACTTACTACCATTACCAAGCTATCCCAACTTTTAGGTAAAGAGCATAAATTAAGAGAGCCTTAATTTCATCATCAAAAACTATTTTGACTAAATTTAACTGGTTTACCAAACCATGGAAATCACTCAGATGACTATACACAGATCCACCTTCTAGCATTTGCAAATTAAATAATTACTTCATAAGAAATACCTTATTCAAAGCTGAGGCTTTTTCATATAAATTTACCAAAGATTCCATTAACTCTACCATTGTCCTTGCCTGAGATAAGTTGGAAACCATAGAAGTTGCCAATGTCAGCCTTATAGCTCCTAGAGCCTTTCTATCAAGAACCTTCCATTCTTCATCATGCATACATGTGGGCTTACATGAAACCCCACCCAACGGTAACTACAAATCTTTCTGATACAAATAATCCTCTATCTGCATCCTCCATAATTGATAATTCTTGCCATTGAATTTCTCCATTCTTAGCATACTTTCTTCTACCATTGCTATACTCCCACTCAAATAGAAACCCCTGTGAGTGACATGTAATCAACAAAAACTTAACACACTCTGAAACCAAGGTGTTAGTGAACCAAGCTCTGATACCACCTATTATGAATTTACTCCTAAGAGCACACCTGATTACCTTTGTATAAGCAAATAAATACAAAATTAAACCAGAAGTAATAAGTAACTAGAATTCAGAAATAGCAAAGAATATAAGAAATAATATAATCTTGTATTAACACTCTTCTAGAATACAATGAAGAAATCACACTCTTCCACACCTCTTGGGTGTCCAGTATTTCTCTCAAGAGTTCTATCTCTCTCTCTCATACAATCAATTACAACCACAACTCAAACATAGAGTTGTTCCCTCCACACAAGTAGATCTCCCTGATCTTGCACACCTGTAGATCAATTGACCTTACCATGTAGATCTCCCTAATCTTGCACTCTTACAAATTGAACTAATCTTACACTTGAAAGTATCTTGTCCTTGTCTTTCACAAGTCCTTAACTTTGTCCTTGATTATAATACAGCCCCATGGGTCTATTAAATAGATCCCAAGCAAACAATAATTAGAAAAGTGGACTCAAGACTAAAATTAGTCTTTTACATGCAAACAAACTATCCATCTAAAATTAGACTAGTTCAGAAAATTTACAGGTGACCGACGTCAGTTCCTATCTGACCAATGTCAACCAACCATAACCAATGTCGGTTACTATGTATACTAAAGATGACCGACATCAGTTGGCCTGCCGACGTCGATTACTCTATAACTCAACAACCTCCTCCATTTGCATCAGTGAAGCTTTTAGCTCTACAACTTAACAATTTCCATTTAACCATATTATCTATCTATTTGAAAATGTTCCAATGAAATCATAGGATCATATACATGCATAATAATTCTTTTAAAGTGATTTTATGTGTGTTTTAGATCATTATTTCCATGATTATGTTTTGAAGCTAGTTGGTAGTTCTGTGTGGACTACTTGCAAAGAAGGGTTTGAGTCCTTTTGGAATATGTAATTAAGTATAATAAACTTGGTGGAGTTTTTTACGTCTTTAAGGTTTTATTTATGTGAGTTTTTTTCATGGTTTTTTTTAAAAACTATGGTTTTGCTTCAATCATTCAAGACACTTTTTGGGTATGCACAAGCCTAATTGTGAATAATGTTAATGGCATGCTTCAAGTGGTGGTTGGAGCTAAAAGGTTTAATGGACATAATATGAGATTATTATGGGTATATTTAAGTGACATATGATATTTTATTTCCATGTTATGATTTTTAAAGTGTTCCAATGAGTTTAAAAGGTAATGTGTGCTAATGAAGGCCTAATTCAATTAGGTTTCCTTAAGGCCTAAAAGGGGTTTTGGTCCTATATGCTATGATTGACCTATTTTTGTGTTTTAATAATGTTTTTATAATGTCCTAAGTCATATTTTATTAAAAATATAATTGGGAAAGTGTGTATGGCCAACTCAAAGGTGTATGATCAGGATTTGAGTTTAAGAACGAGCCTTAATAGGCTAATTAATGAGTTAGAGAAGGTATGTGTTGAATTAGAAGACATGGAATTTTGAATAGATAAAATAGGTATTTTAGATGATAATGAAGGTATAGATAAACTTTCATGAAAATATAATATGGGTACTATAGATTACTATCAAGGTCAAATAACCCAATCTATCTTTAAGAAACCTAGTTGAATGAAGGAACGTAGAAGGCAGTTTGATAGGGCTAAGAGTGTGAAGAGATTAATAGGTGGTCATCATCAATTATTTGAGAAATAATATGTAATAAATATGATCAATTCAATCAGGTGACTAAGTTGGTGTTGAGTTATCTAGGGGGTTGATGCCTCCTTACAAGTAGGTGCTTAGCTAGTTGGGGTTGGTGCTCTAAGTGAAGTTGGTGATTCACTAAATCTTGATGTTTGTATTATATGAATGTAGTCAATTTGAATAATAATTGGGTTTTTTTCCCTTTGAGGGTTTCCTACTCAAATAATTATTCTGTGTGATATGCTCATATCTCTTAATGTGTTGTTAGTTCACTATCTTAATTTGATAGTTCATGAATGATAAGGTAAAGATGTAAAAGTTTTAAATGCTATAGACACCTATCTTTTTAAGGATACAACTATTTATTTAGAGACATTTTTGAGCTCTTGTTTTTTTTAAAACAAATATAGAAGAGATGATAATGCATCCATAATGAGTGTTAGTAGTTTAGGGTCAATTTCCATATATTTTTAAGACCAAAAGTGACCATCTAAGACCTGAAATTACATTAGAAGTATTTTGTTTGATAATTTTAGAATTTTAAAAACTATATATATTTGTAACTGGATATGAAATTGAGTTGAAATTCATAAATGAGTGTTAATTTTTTGTGTTTGGGAAAATTTTATATTTTTAGGCCTATCCAATCATACATCTAAAAGTTGATAAAAATAGCAACAACTAAAAATAATAGCGTCAATTAACTCTACATAGCTTTTGATTTATTTAGTTTTTTTAGTTTTTAATATCAACTCAAATGCCAAGTTTATATTTATTTAAATAATTTTATGTAATAATTTTATTTCATTAATTAATAATCAATAAATATTTCTAAATAAACTATGATAAAATTGTGCCTATATAAGTTTCTCTTTATTAGTTTCTAGTTTCATAATAAGTTTGTATTAAATAAATTGTATATCTCTTTTAGTAGGTGATATGGGATAAAATCTCAAGGAATTCAAATAATTAATAGTGTGAATTCATTTTTTTAAATATTCATAGAGATTTCGTACCTATCATTTCTACTAAAGGAAGACTAGTCTCAGTCATTATAAGGGACCATTGTGAAATCCATATCTAACCCATTTTTAGAAAAGGATTGAAAACTTAAAAATCTTGTCTGATTATCTTGGCTACAAAATTATCTTCTATTCTGATAAGGGTAGTCATAATCAATAGATTATCTAAACCAATGTTTTTCTTAAAAAAACATTCCATAAGGGGTACTTGTAGAAATTTTGTGTCATGAAAGGATTTTCCAATATTTTTACCTTAGATTTATTGACCAACCACTTATCACAAAGGGAAATACTTTATATATAGACATAAATGATTACCATTCCTCTTTTTTCATTAGCAAGGCAATAAATATCCCAAGAAACCCTATGATAACCTCTAATTTGCTTTGCATGTCTCAAGTAAATTCTCTAAGAAACTTTGTTGATTTTTCATATGAGGAATTAGAAATGGGCCAACATGAGGAGTGTATGCATGAAAAACTATTAGAACAACAAATAAAAGATATAAATCAAGACATAATGTAATATCCCTACTCTAAAAAATGAAATACACCTCTGATGAATGAAAGAGAGGAATGTGCATGCCTTCACTTACCAATGAATATTCATACTTTGATGCATAGATTTTGTTCATGAAAAAATATTAGGATGTGGTTTCTCAAGTGAATTATAAATTAATAATCCAATAGTATGCCACCTTTTATATTGGTTATTTTCTTGATGCAAGGATGCTTGATTGATGATGTTTGATCTCAATTTTGGAAAAATGTAGCTAGGCTCACTTAGCTTGTTGATAATGAGGGGATGAGGCTCAATTTATAGTTTTCTTAGAATGATGTGGACCATCATATTTAATCCAAGATCAAGGTCTAATAATGAGTAAAATTCATTATTCAATTAGAGGAGTTGAAGATTAAATGGTAGGTGTTGGATGTGTAGGGCTTTGTATTAATGAATAATGACCTAATATTTACTCTTGTCCCTTGAATTTTATTTGATGAGATTTTCTAAGTTTATAGATGATGTGATTGATTTAATAAAAAATGATTTAGTGAATTTAAATATCACATAAATTATAATTACATAGATTTTTTTATTATGAATAATTAACTAACTAATATGATTAGTTAATTATTTAATATGGATTTGGCATTTGGTGGGATTGGTTAAGGTCCAATATGCAAATAGGATTGAACAATTAATTTATTGGGGGTGATATTGATTAGGGATATGTTTGAAGGGATTAGGGATATAATGACAAGATTTCGGCTAAAAATGGCAAATGAATTAGTGACTTAGGTATATGGGATAAATTTAGGTTTAATGTGTGAAATAGTGTGAGTTATAGACTGATGAGTAGTGATGACACCAAGGTGGTAAAAATGAGGTGCCTACATTTTCCCCTCTTTAAAAGAGTTTTAAAACAAGCTGGGTAGAGTAAAAAAATTTCAAAGAATAAATAAACTAAAGAATAAAAACATGAGGATATTGAAGTAATGGATTATCAAAGAATGTAGAAGCTGAATAAAATGGGCACATAAGGATGCCCCTAGTGTCATGTGATGATGTAAAAACCTTTAAAATAATGAATGAGCTAAAAAATGATCATAGAGGATTCCCTAAGTGGCGCATGATGAAAATTAAAATATGTGATACCTCTTCAAGATGGCATAAGGGGATGAAAAACATGGATGGGATCTTGAAAAGAGAAGGATGGCAGAAAAATAGAATAAAATGGGCCAAAATGGAGAAATGAGGATAAAAATGGATGAAAAAGGATTAATTAAGATTAAAATATGTTGATATTTAAAATGGGGAGAAAATGGATGGTATGGGTGAATAAATAGTGGAAAGGGTGAAAAATATTCATTTTCAATGTAGCCTCTTAATATCACTACTCTATATTTTAATGTATATTTTAAGTGAAAATGGATTGTGTCCCATCAGACAAGCATCAAAGTGAGAAAGTGAGAGAGCACCAATGTTTGATGAGCATGGGCCATTAGTAAGCTACTCCTAGTTTTTAATATTTTGTTTTTTCTATAATTAATAGGGGTTATAAACACTACAAGACATAGATGATGTGAGCAAATAATTTCCTCATGGCATTTGTGTAGTCACAAACAAAATTTATGTACCTTGTTTTATTGGTTTCATTATTTATTTCAATGTTTCTTTGGTTTTAGAATTTACGTAGATGCTCGACAACGTCATCTACATAATAATTTTTTCCATCTACATGACTTCAACATTTATGTATATGTCATAATGTTTGTATAAAATGTGTTTAATTTTGAGGTGAAATAAGGCAAAATGACTAAGTATGTACATTGTTTTGATGTTTCTAAGAGTGTCTATTGATTTTTATTACATGGGAACGTCAATTAGTAGCATTATCACTATTGATGTAGTTGAATATTGATGACTTCAAGATTTTGGAGGCTATAGGACTTTATTATGTAGAAAGGATGACTCGTATTAGGGAAGATAGGGTGATGCTAATAACATTAGATGAGAGATGTCACTTTGATACTAACACATTTCACCTACCCAAAAGTGAGATGACTGTGATGATCATAGATGTGTGGAAGATTTCTTATATCCCCATTGATGGTTAGATAGTGGATTAGAGTGATACATATCCACAAATATTACTATAGAGACTAAGAGACACTATATGTATCCCTTTACATAGACATGGGATTAACATAAATAGATGCATTGTAAGGGTTTTGATAGATCATTTTTTATTAGTTATCGTATCTATTTTTAGTGGCATATTTTAATCTAATAAGATGGGCCAATTTTTTATATTGACTTATCAAATGTGATTGTAGATATGATTAAGACTATAATAGTTTTTTCATTAGGGTCATGTGTGTTATCACATATTTACAAATATATACATCTAGTGGTATACATGAGTGGGAAAAGTACTAGTTTGTCCATACTAATAAAGTTTTGTGCATGGGAGAATATATTTGTGGGGTGGTTAATAGGGACATGCCTACCAAGAGCAAGAGATGAGTTGATGTCCCTTGGGTGGATGATAGTTATCAGTGGACATTATAGTCATCTGGGAGAGATAGATTTTTATACATAACCATTCTATGATCTACATGTAGTATATATTATCTAGAGACTATATATGTGGATTTAGTTTTATTGGGAGGAAGATATAAATTGATTTAGCTTCACACAGAGTGAGTGTTATATCATCAAACAATGAGAGTACATCATATAGTAATATATACCTGACACTATTTTTTGGTATTTTAACACAACAAGGTATTCTATTATGGCCAAATGTATGCATTAGAGTGTTTAAAGAGATACCACAATGGGGGTATAGGGTGGATCACATAGTAGGTGGTGATAATTAGAAGATGCTCCAAGATATATGCCAAAGTGGTGGATGAGTATGATGCTTAGTGGATAGAGGGTTGGATCCCTAAGACATAAGGGTGGAGGTAGTGGATAGAGGGGTGGATCCCCAATTTTTATTTTATATTATTGATAGTAGGTTATAAATTTACTAGTGGTTTATCTGATGGTACAAGTAGTGGTTACCTCATCAACTATGTCTACAAGATAAATGTAGATAGGTATAGAAACATAGGTTGTAGTGGCCATATTAGTGCCTATAAGAGGTGATGTCATAGATATATCACATCCACCATAGTGGCCAAAAGATGAAACCATGATATATAGCCTTCACTAAGAGATAATTTCTAGGGATGTAGAGATAGGGGTCTAAAGAACATGGCAGGTGGATCTTTGATATAGATAGAAACATGGGATGGTAAGGTTATACAAATGTCACTCAAAAAAAATCTCATCTTTGTTCTCTAACAAATGTTGCTCAAAAAAAATGGATCATACGTGGAAATAGTATTAGTAGAATATGACTATTGAAGAGCTGGCTCATCCATTATTGGTATTGTAGCTAGGTATTGCATGATTTGTTATTGGTCCTATTTTGAATAAGGTGGTGTGCTAACCAGGTAGCTAGCTAATGGATGTTGACTTGGGGCCCCTAATTGAGTATTATAAGAAGGATAAGAATCCATATCATAAGAAATATTATCTGCATAAGGGTCTTGCACCATTTCTTCCTACACAACTACATTATTAATCCCTAGATTGTACATGAGTCCACTATGAGTGTAGGAATCTATGTTGGGATCCATAGTCAATGCTTTGTGATAGGTGTTCAAAGAGTTATACAAATTTTGAAAAGGATAGAATCTAAAAAAAATGATTCTTTTAACTTGGTCTAGATTTTTCAAAAGGAACAAAAGGTTTATGCAAATATTTGTGAGGAAACAAGCTAGTGTAAAGTATCTAACATTTCACTATTCACATAAAGGTAAGCAAGTAAATGGAATGAAAATCAAAATGCTAAACTCTAATGTCAAAGTGTTTCAAATTAGTCTAATCTAAGAATTTAAAAGTTGTTAGGCCTTTTGGACAAACATGGTGTCAAAAGCTAGGCTCCAACAAGGCTAGGACTCTTGGCCAAATAGCGTCAAAAGCTAGACTTTTGAAAATAGATGAAAGTTTTAATCTAATGGATTTGAAACACTTCTAATAAACACTAGGCCTTTGATTCTTATTCATGAACTTGATCAACTAGGTATAAGGTATGAAACCAAAGGCACTTTAGCAATAGTTTAATTTCTCATAAATAATGGTATAAAACTTGGTTTTTTTTTACAAATAATATAGACAAAGGCGAGCAGTATAACTATGTTTTAGATAAAGGATCACAAAAGTACACTTGGATTGGTCTAAAAAATGTAGGAACAAATTTGAAATTCTATGTAAGAGGGTCTATGAAACAATATTTGAAATGATTTGGGTAACATAACGATGTTATAAAACCCAAAAGGTGTGATAAAAAAAGTTTGTTTCAAAGACTCTCTAAGGCAAAGACATTTTTCCACAATTTTGATAGCATAACACTACCATTCTTGACTCAAAATGTTATGGCATATAGAATTAAATTGCAAGTGTTTAACACAAAATGTATTAAGTCTATCAAGTGAGTATAATGATTATGATTCTTAAATGGCCTTCAACCCAAATTGGAAATTAAACCTAAGTTTCCTCAAGTTTAGTAAAAATATCAAACCCACTTAACACATCAACCCTATGAACTTGTAAAGGTGTAAATTTGAATTTAAATTACAAGTGAAGGACTTAAATAACTTTGGTCAAGTTCTAGACTCAATTGGGTAGCATAATTATGCCAAAGTGGATGATATAACTCTCAAGCTTCTGATGAAATTTGAACAAGGCAAATTGATGATCTCACATGGGAAAAATGAGGACCATGTGTTTGGTTTGAGATTGTTTGTTTTCACCAAGTTTTGACTCCAAACAAGACTTTAATCTAGGATAAGACCAACTAATTAATCTCCCTTAGATCTTAAACTGACAAGGTTGCTTGGTACTATTGAAATCTATCAATATATGTCATTTGAGAGGATTTTAAGTGTTCATCCAAAAGTAAATGCACATTATATATTAGGGTTTTTATACCCCCCTTCTCTCAAATGATAATACTACAACATGGATCTTGAGGCACACTTTGCACCAATAATACTTCCATGGCAAGTGGGGATTTGCCTAAAATCTAACAAGTTTCTAAATGATCTAGGGGAATCAATTGCATAATGACTTTCATGCCAAACAATGCAAAAAAAAGCATGGATTTTGGGCCTATATCACTTGGCTTGTTGCAAAAGGTCTCCTTTTTGAAACCACTACATCCTACTATTCACTCAGTGTAGTGCAATGTCTAAAGTGCCACTACGTCCCATGTGTAACTCCAAATGAGATAAATGAAGTCAATGTTGGGAGATGAAACCCTAGGTCAAAGCTTCCCTAAAGAACTTATGGGAGGTGATGAAGTCCTGCTCAAAAGCCAAGATGCATAAACAAATAAATCATGAAAGTAGAAAGACTTTAGGGTCATTTCAAGGTCACTCAAACTTTGATAAGTTTTTGGGGAGTGTTTTAGATGACATTCTTTCTAAGCCTTGGACTAGTCTACTTGCAATATGAAAGGAACTTTTGATTCCAAGGGTTCCTTATAGGGGACAAATGGAAGATCATACATGCAACATACCTCTTTTTTCCAAACAAGATTTAATTAAACAACTATTGTAAACAAAAATGGACAAGTGTGTTCAATTTTAAAACCCAAATGAAATGTTCGGTGGTGTTCATTAGACCCCTTGGTCTTAGTTGTAAACTTTGAAAACACTCACCAAAAACAACTAAATTCTTTATTAAACATTAAAAGAAGGTTCCTAATAAAATTTTAAGCATGTAAAGGTGATTAAAACATGTTTTGAGAAAATATCCCTCTAAGTCCTATAGAAAAATTGTTAGCATATCCTTTAGCTTTGAAACCCTTTTTTGCTTGAAACAACAAACTTTAGAAAAAGAGGTCTCAAGTTTGTGTTTTTGGAAAAACATAGTGACAGACATCAATTGTTACCACTGACATCAATTACTCAACTACTGTGATCTAGTTGATGTCAGTTCTGATGATCGACATCAGTTGATCAGTGACCAATGTTAGTATTTCCTACCAATGTTGGTTACTATGTAAAAACCGTGGCAACCAAAAATGGCAAAATAAAGATTAAAATCAATTTGTAAGAGTTTTAAAGGCTTAAATAAATATTTTAAATTTTCAAAATGGTCTTTTTCATGTGTAGGATGTGTCTAGTCCCACTGAACATGCCATTATATGATCTAGGAATTTGACTCAAGAGAGGATGGTTAGTATGTTGTTAGTTCCAAAATGAAATCAAGATAAAATAAACACACTAATAGCATAAAATCTCTAGGCCTAGACACTAGGGAGAGCTTAGTTAACAAAATAAAATGACAAACATAACTAGAAAGAAAGGAATGAAAACATAATAATTCCTTCACCTTCCTTGGATGCTCTAAATGCCTTTGTAATGGTGGTTTGTTTGGCCTGTGCTCATGAAGTCCTTAGCAATGGAAGCTTGACAACCTCCATCTCTCCTTGGAACCTTTGGCTTGTGGCTTGGATTGGCTTGGAATAAATTTGGCATTATAACTCTAGTTTCTTGAATATTTGGAACCAATCCTACATAACTTTTCACTAATTAAGCTTAGAAATGATGTTGTGAGGCCTCTTATTTATAGATTTTTAGATTTGACTAGAATCAACCTAAACCATCCATATCAAGATTGAGATGAGTGGTTGAGGATTAATTCAATTTTTGGAATTAATTTTGTAATTATCCTCATCATATCATTGGAAGAAGGATAAATTAAGAGGCATGGAGGGCATCATGGAAGGCATTGATGAGGTATGGAGGGCATGAATCATGATATTTGTGGCATTTATGGCCTAGGGATGTCTTCCCAATAAATGAGGTCAATTAATGATGTAGATATTAAATATTCATTTATAAAAAAAATTATTCAACAAGTTTCCATGGAATTCTTAATTAGGCCTTTATTTGGGTTAATTATCTCTTACGCATGTTTAAGCACTTTGTGCACAAATTACTCAAATTGATTAGAATGGCTTGGTATTAGTCTAAAATTTGATTGTACTAGAATTGGAAGTTAATTTCAGATGTATTGGAATCATATTACCATTTATGACGTTAACAACAATAAATAACAAAGGCACATGTCTTATGTAGAATATTTGATAGGGAAGTGCAATCTAGAGCACCTAGGTGCAAAATTGGCATTTTGACTTAAAATGAATTGATCAAAGTTAGCTGGCTCATAAATTGCATTACCCTATTTAGGGATACCATATCCAAAATGTGCACTTGAATATGTCATTTTCACATCAATGTGTGTGTTTTAGTGTTTTTAGGCCAAATTGTGCATTTTAGGTGGAAACTAGCCAAAAACCTGATTAGGGGTTATTGGTAGCTAGTTTTAGGTGTCTATAGTAGTGGTCATATTACTGACTATAGGATGTGATATGGTAAATATATCACATCCACCATAGTGTCCAAAAGATGAAACCATGATATATATCCTTCACTAAGAGATAGTTGCTAAGTATGTAGAGATAGGGGGTCTAAAGAGCATGGCAGGTGGATCTTTGATATAGATAGAAACATGGGATGGTAAGGTTATAAAATTGATATGGGATGTCACCATAGATGAATTTATATTTATATAGTCTATAAGGTGAGTAGGATAGTGAGAGCATGTGGCTGACAATATAGGTACATAAAATCTGTGGTGAAGGAGATAGAAGTCTCTCTATTGTGATTGCCTAGGGCCTTAAAAATACATTTTTAGACATAGTGATTGATATGAAGGAGAATAAATACTATAAGGGGATTTATTATGGTTTGTACCTATATATTATACAAAAAATCAATTTTGGAGTACTCAGGGATGTGATCTAGTTTATGGACATGAACATCAACATGGAAAACTCCATCTATGCAATCAATGCAAGCCCCTCCTAGGAGGAATCCACCATGAGGGAGTCCATAATTATTGGGACAAAGTGTTGAATTTTTTTAATGTATTTAAAATTAGATTTTATTTAATTTAAAATTGAAGCTATATATCAACCAATATGTCTTAAAATTACTAGTTGTTAATCTAATTGTGTTGTAAGTAAGATTGTTGACCATAAATTACACTTAATAACATCAAAATAGAAAATATATTATTTATGGTTTTATTTACTAAATACCTTCAATAAAATCAAATCTTAACACATTAAATATTTTTTCTCAATATGAACTATTGAAACACACTTCTTGTGCATAATAGTTTAGTAACAACAAAGGCTAAAACAAGCCAATTACACGAAACTTGCATGACAAGAAAAAGAAAAAAAATTGAAATATAAATTAATAAATTTACTTTAAAAATATGTAAACTAAAAATGTAATATAAGATATCTAAAATTATACTCAATAAAATAAGGTTGACCTATTGATAGAATAAGGCCAACATTTTCTTAGGAAGTAAGCAACTCATGTAACCTAGTCAAACTAAGCACCATAAATCCCTTAAAAATAGGAAATTAATTAAAATAACATTATTTTTGTTTATATAAAATATAAAAATTGTGATCCACTTATTTTTTATGAATGGATAAGTGTTTGAACTCATTTAAGTATAGATTTAGTGAACTATACTCTAACTGGCACTTTCAGCTATTTTTTAGGAAGTTCCTACAAAATGTCCAAAATTGACGAAGAAATTAATACAGAACATAAATAAATTAAATAATATTACTATAATAATAAAACACAAAATAAAATAATTATAAATCTAACAATCAAGTGCCTAAATTGGCATCATACTCAACATTCCCCCTTTGATGAAAAGATGAGATATGTCTATCATCTCCTTAAGTCTTTCATGAATCTGCTTATGTAATAAATTGGTGATAATATCAAAAAATTTATATTAAATAATCACATAGTAAATTAAAAAGTGTTTGTTATTGACAAAGTCTTTGAAAAAACTATGTTTGAGTTTAATATGTTTGGTTCTAGCATGGAAAATTAGATTCTTAGACAAATGTATCACCCCATTGTTATCATAAAAAATTTGTGTTTGCTAAATTTGAGAATATATAAAATGGGATAAGAGTAATTTTATCCATAATATTTGAGTAAAATTTAATTTAAGGTTTGTATATTCAACTTCAGTAGAGGATAATTTAACTGCAGCTTGTTTTTTGGATGACTATGAAACCAACCCGCTTCCTAATGTGAATTAATAACCTAAAGTTGACTTCTTGTCATCAATATATCCTCCCCAATCTGAATCTATGTATCCAATTATATGTAATTAAATTATTAATTTTAAATGAATACCATGATTATAATTACCTACTACATATATTAAAATTATTTTTACTAATTGCAAATGTTTGAGTGATGCTTTTCCCATAAATGTAGAAATAAGTAAAACCCCATAACTGATATCAGATCTTTTAAAATTTAGATTCATCAAATATTCCAAAATTATTATATAATTATTTTAATCACATTATAATTTTTTCACTTGTAATTGGAGTGTCCACTAGTTTAGAGGCTTCAAGATTGTACTTATTTAACATGTTTTGGGCATATCTGTCTTGAAAAATGAATAATTTATATATTTTATGGTGAAATGATATGCCAATAAATTAATTCATAAGTCTAAGATCAACTCATTGTACCTTTTGACTAGCTTGTATATAACTTCTAGGTTCACTAGCCACACATGACAATGCAATCATAGTATTTTCATCCTAAGAATCATAAAAAAAAATAACTTCTTGATGTCTATTAATTTTCATCCTCCTCTCATAATTATAATCTAACATTTGATTGGCTGGATTTGGATTCAACAAATGATTTTTCTTACTTGGAGGTTGTGAAGATGGATGACTAGTCTCTTGGGAGGAGCTAGTATTATTTCCTGTTGAACTATAAACATGTGTAGGACTTTGTAATCCCTAAAATTTAAATTAAAGAGTCTTAAAAAATTCAATTATTACCTGTATATATAAATTAACTTAATAAACATAAACCTCATTTTTTAAATCTTTATAATCCTTGTTTTCACTTTCTTGATTAGCTTGATTCTTAGTTGCCAATATCCTACAATCTTTTATCATGCATTTTGGTTTTTTACAATAATGAAAAGTAAAGTATTTATTGCTTTTACCTATGAATTTATCTTCATATTTTATATTTTAATTATATATTTTTTAACTACATTGATTTTTATTTTTATTTTCTCTTTACTATTTGAAACATTTGCCTTGGTTGCAAGTGCTTGTTCTTGATCTCCTATATATAGTCTCATATTACCCTCATGGAATGAAAGAGAAATAACCAACTCATCAAAACTTATAGTTTTCATGTCCTTAAAACAATCAATGGTGATCACAATATGTATACATATTTTATATAAATATCTCAAAAAAATTCTCCATAAACCCTCATTCTATGCACTAATTCAATTATCTTTACGTAATATTCTCCAACTCCCTCATTATCTAACATTATCATATTTTCAAAATTCATTTTAAGAGTTTATATTTTTTATTCTCTTACTCTATTAGGTGTTTTTTATGAATTTTCCAAGGTATTCCATGTCTCATGAGCATTTTTGCATCCAAAAATTCTTGGATAAATGATTAGTTCTATGGAAGAAAGCTTCTACTTCTACCTTTTCTTCATCCTTTTTTTTTTTAATTATCTTGATTCAAAGTATTAAAATATTGATGTGGTGTGTACCAATGGAGAATATTATCCAAAACTCATTTACATATAATAATTCTCTTCAATTGATCTCTTCAATATTTAAAGTTGTCAACTTTGAAGATGGGAATGTTCATAGAAGCAAAATTTATTGAAGCCATTGATTTGCCCAATAATGGATTGAATACCTTATGAACCTTTTTAAAATGAGGATATGATACAAAATTAATATTTTTAATACATTTATGGGGAAAAAATTATATTGTATTTAATTTTAAATTAAATATGTGTATCAACTAATCTATCCCAAAATTACTAGTTGTTAATCGAGTTGTGTTGTAAGTGAGATTGTTGAACAAAACTTGCACTGAATAAATTTAAAATATAGAAAATATGATTATGTTATTACTTAGTAAATACATTATATTAAATAATATCTCAAAAAATGAAAAAACAATCCCTGATAGTAAATATTACTTCACATTTCTTGTGCATAATATTTTATTAACCATTAAGGCTAAAACAAGCAAATTACAATAAACTTGCATGAAAAAAAATGAAAGATAAATTAAGACCTATAATTAAAAACTAAGTAAATTAAAAATAGACTCAAATATAATTGAAATTATATTCAAGAAAACAAGGTTGACTTATTGACAAAATAAGGTCAACATGCAAGAAGCTTTTCTTAGCAAGTAACTCATGTAACTTAGTCAAGCTAGGTGCCCCAAACACCTATAAAATATAAAATTTATTAAAATAAAATAAAATTAAATAGACTCTAAAAATTGTGTCTCACATCTTTGGGGTGAATGGATAAGTTTTTTATCTTATTTAAGTACACATTCAGTGAACTACACTCTAACTAGTACTTCTAATTAGTTTTTAGAAAGTTCTCAAAAAGTGTATGTAATCATCCAAACAATTAATCTAGGAAAATAAATTAATTAAATAACCTTTCTAAACTAATAAATAACTAAATAAACTTATTATAAATCTAAAAATCAAGTTTTGATGTTGGCATCACACCCAACATGTAATGTGTCCTTAGACATTAGACATGCGAGGGGGCATGATTGGGAATGATATACCCTGAGGAAGATGTAATGATTTGTTGTAAAGATAATCAAGGGTTGGTAAAAAGGATAGGAAAAGACAACTATTTTTTTTGGATTTTCCTTTTGTTTAATTTTAATATTTTTAAAATATATATACAAGGGCTACTAGCAAAGGAAAAATTGGCTCTAGCAGCGGGGATGGAAGTGACTACATATGGATGGATGGATCCAATGGGAGATATTCAAGGACCATATGGAATATATAAATTTTTATCCATGTATCATTATAATTTAATACTATAAGGGGTATATCATATGTTGATCACATCAATAATTTTGTTCCTTATAGTCCCTGTAGGTCTTCACCAAGGTCAAATCAGGAAGGGGACTTGTTGGAAATGAGATGGGTAAAGATATGGATGGATGGTGTGAATTATATATTCCCCAAAGCATATGGCATACTCATATATTATAATTGGTTCTCAAACATATAAATTCATTAGATGCATGATATTCATGGGCTTACCAAGTTCCTGGTCATCTTTTATAACCAATTTGTAAGCCCATAAACCATATTTATCAGTGATGATAAAGAGAACCAAACAATTAGCATAAAAATTACATTTATTATTATTATTATTATTATTATTATTATTATTATTATTATTATTATTATTATTATTATATTCAGTTTTTTATCTAATTTTACTTTAGAATAATGTCTCTAATTTTAAAATCCCAACGTTTGATATGTTTGTCATAGCTATGGTGTAACTAGTTTTGATATGCCTTGAGATGATTAACTATGGAAGTTAATTTATCATCAAATATTTATAACTATTGTAACCATGATACTTGGTAATAATCATCATCAATGAGGTCCTAAAATGAGATGCATATAGAGGAAACCTCCAACTCAATGGTTAGGATAGATTTAGATCCAAAGAAAAGGGAATATGTAGTAGCTCTTGTAGGTGTGTGGATGTTAGTGAAGTAAGCTCACAAGGAAGGATAAATTTGTAAATTAAAATTGTATCCTTCACCATTGATAATATCCTTCAGTATCTTGATGATGGTTTTATTAGTTCCTTGTCGATAGTTAAGTTTGGACCTCCTATATTAGGTATGAAACTAACTACAAAGGGCCTTGACATCTTTTTTATTAAAGAACTTACCATTATCTATAATGATATCATATTGGATGGCATAATGGTATATGAGATGTTTTACAATGAATTTTTATATCTACTTACCAATTACATAAGTGAGAGTGATTTCCTCTACCCAATTAGTGAAGTACTTGATAATAGTGAAGATATGTTTGTGTCCATCATATGAGCTGGGATTAATATTCCTAATGAGATAAAGGCCCCATGTAGATAAGGGCCACAAAATATTTATCAATTTTAGAGCTTGAGATGATGCATGGATGAGATCATAATGTTTTTGACAAGAAACACATTTCTTAACATACTAACACACATCTGACTCCATGGTTAACTAATAGTACCATACATGGATAAGTTTATTTACAAGGACCATTCCACTAGTGTATGCCCCACATATTTCATTTTTAACACATTTTACAACCAAATTTTCCTCTTTAAAATTTAAAAACCAAGTAAAGTTCTATCATAGCCTATACAATAAAACATCTTGCCAAAGAGACTATAATGAGAGGCATGATTGATAAAATACTTTCATTGGGCACATAATAGATTTGAAGGAATATTATCATCATGGAGGTACATGTCTATGTCAATATACCATGGGGAGATAGGACCAATAATTTCACATACCATCTCATATTTTCTATAGGTATACATCATGATGATGACATGTTTTATCATGAATTGGTACTGTTGAGTATTTGAATGAACTTTAAGGAGTGAACCAATGGTAGCATTGCATCCATGGATATTTTTTACATGTGGTACCTACTCAAATTGGATATACACAAAGTATAATTTTAAGCTATCCACCATACTCTTTTAAGATATAAGATTATAGCCTTTAGTTTGATATTAATCATTGACCTAATTGATGATTAGCTAAGATTTGACAAATACAAAAAAGTGTTTGATATTCTATTAGATGACCAATATGATACCTAAAATGAGGGCCTCATACACTTTGATCATGTTAGTGAAAATAAAACAAATGTGTAATGGATTGGTAATGAAGCTCACTATGGTGTCAATAAATAAATCCCTACCCCTAAGTGATGTGCTCTAAGGGATCCATCAAACTATAATTTACACTATTGAGGTTAATCAACAGATAATATAGATTCATTGATAAACATAGTGGTCAATGTGTAGATACCCAAATCTAGATTTTACATGATAAACTAGTCTTTCACACTTGACAAATATCACTCAAGGCTCTACCCTTCATTTCATGCCCTTCCCATTGTCAAAAGGCTCATTTTTCACCATATCACTATGCCTAAATTATTATCTTATGGTGTGACCCAAATATTCAATTTACCTAGATCACCTTTAACCCATAATATGCTTAATACCTTATATATATATCCTTCACTATTAATTATAGAGCTTTAATAATTCTCTATTCTCTAAGACACTACCATCCAGATAAGGACACTAACATTGATGTTAGTGTCCTAGATTTGATGCTAGTATATGTACATTAAAAACACTCAAATTTTTAAAAAAATCAATATGTATGGGTCAGATTATTTGTATTAATTAACCGTCTGTGAGACTATTTTAAAAATTTACATTATAAATACAATTAAAAATACCATAACATAATATCAAGTATTATTCAATCACATATCTAACACTTACCAAGCAAAATAACCTCTCAAGCTTACAAAACTATCATATTCTTCCATATTTATAAATAAATCATAGGATTAGTATTAATACAAATCTGAAGTATATTAAAATCAACCCATGAGTAGGATTTTTAAAGTTGCATATAACATATTACACCATTATTCACACATAAACACATATAAGGTGGATAACTACATCAATTTGAGGCCATCTTTAGAGTATATGCATATGTAGGTTATACTCATTAATATATGGATCTTTGAGGTCAACTTAACTTCACTTGAGCCCACTAACCCAAATTTTCCAAGGTGACATGCTCAAATTGGAGGATCTAAGGTTTTTATTAAAATACTAATATTCAAAACATGTGCGTACGATCTTAGTTTATAATCTACAAGGTGACAAAGAACCCTCACATGCATAGGTGGATTTTTTTTTAAAATACATGTAATTCACTAGATATAAAAGTGTTAGTTTTAATATAAAAACATCCATACTAGTGTTCCTTTTTCAAGGGTAGTGTCCATGCTGATAGAGAGATAATTTCTAGAATTTGGAAAATTGTAATTAATCATCATATTGATTATTTTTAAATTTTCACCTCTCATATATGATTTTTCAATAGTAAATAAGCTAATTATTATCTCTTGTTCATGTTTAATCAATCAAATTATTGATTGTCATTGTACTTTCTATATCTAACATAATTCAGTGTTGTATTAGAATATATTTTGAATATTAATTATTTAATTAGCCTACATTTTAGATTAGCATACTCCTTGATTTATTAGGCTAATCTCATTAATACTTATTTCAAAAAATGGTAAAACATTTTGGTTAAACATTTTTATTAGTTTAATCTCCTTAATCCTATAATGCTAAAATAAAGTAACCAACTTACCCTTTCTCAAACCCCTCCACCTCCTACATATTATTTAGATCGTGTGTGTATGCATGTTCAATTTTAAGTACCTAAGCATTACACTTTTGAATCCCTCAAGGATCAAATCATCATTATGATTAAAAAAATTAAAACCAAAATCGATATTTTAGTTCTAAGATGATATTATTTGAAAATAATATCACATATACCAAAAATATATAATATGATAGTGTTAATCATGTGTTTGAATATTCATCTAGAAATTTTATGCCTAATAATATTTCATTTCAATATTTTAAGTGACAATAAAATACATCTATAATTAATGCTTCAAAAAGTGAACAAAAAGATAATAAGAGTTTAAGTGAGATTCCAATGGAAATACTTAAATATAAGTTGATCCAAGTACATCCTCTACATCCTTTAAGGAAATTAGAATACTATTATGCATATCATAGAATGCATGGAAATCATATAGATTATCAATTTGATTTAAGGAGAAAAATACAAAAATATCAAATATAGTAGTGATCTTATCATCGATACATCAATCAAGTAACCCACTAACATTATGAGTGCATCTCCTAAACTATAAGTCTAAAAATAACAAGTATGGGTATAATTAAGAGTAAAAATAGTTGTAAGTGCAAAAAATAGAGTATGAAAGGATTTAAAATTCAAAGCTAGATCAATCAATGTTACAAAAAGATCAAGAATAAAAAGAAAAATTATAAAAGGCACAAAATGAAAAACATAAATTACAAAATTAATAATTATAAAAGAATGTATTTCAAAGGCAATGTTATGGAAAGAGTTATTAGTAAATCAATTTCAAGGTAGGAAAACAAACATGTTAAAATCAAGTTTTATAAAAAAATAAGTAAAAAATAAAGAGATAATTGAAAAATTTAATGTTTCAAATGTGGTTCAAAAGTGGGAAACTACAATAATGTCCTCACACCTGGACCCTTTCACTATCACTACTCACATAGAAGGCAAGAAATGTGTAAATATCAAGGTTATGGATTATCAAGATACAACTTTTTGTTATATGTGATTTCTTAGCTCTCTTGTAAATAATTATTAACGCTTGGATCAATATATTATATTTGAAACATGTATGGGATAAATCAAGTTAAGAGTTTCTTTTTCTTCAAAAGAGTGTTATCTTAATTTTCATGTTATTTCAAATCCAAGTGTATACAATGTTGTATGTGGAGGAGCATGGTTGAAGTTAATAGGAGAAATTATTGATAAAGACAAAGGATACATATCATTTTATCACGAAGTAAATGTTTCATATTTTTCCAAAGAAGGAAGATATTTAGATCAAAAGTAGTAGACATAAAGAATATCTTTTGTTAGTATGAAAATAGATATAAAAATGGCACATCTATAGAGGCACAAGGAAAAATACATATTTCTTAGTAAAAATCATAAAATGCAACACCATAATATGTGGTAATTAATTTTTGTATCTAGGCCATTCATTTTTCATATCTAGATACAAAATTAGATAAGAATGGCATTCTAAAAAATCAAGATGATGATATTATAAATTGGTATAATCTTTATGATACTAATTACATAGAATATGAATATGACGCATGATATATGACCCTTATAGGGGTATCTCCTAAATTATATTAATCAAATCTTGTCCATAACACCTTTAATAATCATTACATTGATGCAAAAAATATATAAATTCACAAAAAATTAAAAAAATCAAATAATCAATAAAATACAAAAACATTAAAATAAATAAAAAAATAAACAAATATTTAGCATTTCACATGTTTACTAGATTTTTCATGAATTTTTTTACTTTATGTTAATAGATATCATATCATTTTTTTTACATACATATTTTTTATGGGTACTTGAGTATTATATAGGCATACACTAGATCCATGATACATGCACATGCAGATGTTGGAACTTTACTCTACCTATATAACACACTAAATTGGGGGCATATTACTTCTATTGATCATGATTGATATATTTTATATTATTTTATGATTATTTTCCATTATCATGTTGATCTTATATATTAATGGTTACATATACTTACACTCATTCTTATATCTTATATGTTATATTTTATATGCTATGTTACATGACATTTTGAGAACACATGTATGCAGGGACTAGTATGGCATGCTTATGTTATTTATTTTTATTTCATTTCTTCATATTATCAGATGGATTACTTGAGTGAAATTCTTGCTCACTACATTTTCTTTAGTGTGTAACATTTTAACATGTTCCTTGTTTGTTTGCCCTAATAATATGAGTATTGATTATTTCTTGGGTATGTAGACATTTGAACATGCCCCTTGTTTTTGATCTCCTTATACCCTCATTTTCATGAAATTGAGTGATATTTTATGTGTTATTATTTTTTGACTTTTTAAATTTTTGACGTTGCCATAATCCATATCATGCATCTTATGGCTTATTATGTTGGATATTGTGAGCTTAATTGATCTATCTACTTAGACATGATACCATTATATGCTTCTTTACTACATGATTGATATAGTTATAGAATGGTTATCTTATCATTTTTAGATAAGATAAACATTACATTACATTCCACTCACATCAAAAAGGGGCATATTAGTGGGGGCATGTCATAGAGACATGAGTCAAAATACACATAGTTAGTAAAACTGGTAGAATTTGATATAATTTATATGATTTAGATAAAAAAATTATGATAGAATCCTATACATTTAACACTAATTTTCATAAATTTAGGACAAATTTATGATAAATATTATAAAAATTTATATATTAGAGGTTACATTTTGATATATACTTAAACTTGAGACACATTATAGGTGTATATGCCATGCAAATGCACCAAATTACATATGCATATTCAAGTTATACAAACATTCATGCATCAACCTTTTAAATATGTAACAATTGAGTTTTATCCATTACATCAGTTGGATCCATTGATTATTGTAATCAAGATTCAATGCCCTTGATTATATTGGCACTAATTATAATATTATGGGTTGATATGGCTACACCATTTACCTTGGGTAATATTTGCTAGATTTTATAGATAATGTTTACATTTGGTTTGTATGATTTAGATTGTGTTATCTCAATGGCCTTGTCATAACTCAACCTTACACTAGATTGGGTGTATGATCACCCTCCCATTTTTCTCTTCACATATCCAAGGTTTAGTTATGATTATCTCTCCAATGCTTTAGCTAAGAATCATCATTACCAAATTAAACTATCAAGGGGAAATGTGAATGCATTGACACATAGGTTTACTCATTCCTTTACCTCTTTTTTTTCAATCAATTTCAATTATTCATTTTAAAATTATTTATACTAATTACATATTTAATGTAATATCCCTTTGAATATCAAAACAAAAGCTCTGAATTGCTTATCTGAATTTCTAAAAAATATCTTAAAATAGATAAATAAATCACAATATAAATTCTTATTTATTTGCTCATAAGCTTACAATAGAGATCCTCTATCAAGTATACAAAGAATATTGAAAGTACGATCTTAATAGCCTGAATATTCTGCAAACTAGTCTGAATCTGGTACATCTTGACCTGCTATGTAAAAAACACAGTCACCAACGTCGGTTATACTACCATCGTCGATCGACCTATAGTCGTTAACTTGCCGACATCGATAATATGTCGACCGATGTCGGTCTCTGTAGGTCCCTGTTCGCCGATGTTGGTGCCTAAACTTTCTGTAGGTGCGTACAGATTTTCATGGATCTGTACGGAAGTCGTACAGCCACTGATGTCGCATAACCTATATGCTTGATCCTGATCTGTAGAATTATGGGCTAATACAAATATCTATATCTGGATAATTCTTGAATCAAAAACCCAAAATAATGAAATACCTGTAAACCCTTGTGATAGCTTCTCAATGAAGTTATCTCTCAAAACTTGTAAACACCTGTGATAACTTCTGTATGAAGTTATCTCTCAATTTGGCAATAGATCGGTTGATCTTTCACAACCTCTGAATCGCACACAATGAAGAGTTGACGTTCTTCAATGCAAATGGAATCCTGGAACCCTTGGCTCAGTCTTCACAGAAGAATTTCTTAACAAGAATCAATATCAATAATAGTCATGAATACAAACTCTCTCCCATGAGAGATTCTTATACACCTCCAAAGGTGTGCTTGCTAAAATTAGATTCCCTTAAATTAAACTGGGGCTTCCTTAAATTAGAACTAGGGTCTTAAAATTAGACCAATTCTTAAATTATAATTAGGATCCTAAAATTAGACCCAAATAATTAATAATTAATAATTAATTAAAATTAGATCAAATAATTAATATTTGATTAAATCAATCAAATATTAATATCTCCCTTAATTCATGTCTGAAAAAGCCCGAATGAAAATCGACCCCATCTCCATCAAGACCCTCTATCCATCCCATCAGCCTACGAGGGTCGCATAATAGGCTAATCATCCGCTCAAAAAGATGTCAACTAGAAGGGGACATGACAGTTTGCCCATCCTAAAATTGCTTGTCCTCAAGCAATCTCAACTCTGGATGCTGTAGAATATCTTCACTTTTTGATGTCACATCCTCAACTGGAAAAACTTTCCACTTTACCAAATATTCCCTGATAGTCCTCTGATGCAACTGTCTCTCTCTAGATTCCAAGATGGACTTAGGTACTAAAATCAACTTTCCCTCATCATCTAAGGGAGGTAAAACTGTAGAAGGTATCACACGGTGTCCTAACACCTTTTTGAGGCGTGATACATGAAAGACATTATGTTCCTTGCTCTCTATAGGAAGCTCTAGCTCATAAGACATCTCTCCAACGCATCTCAGGATCTTGAAAGGACCGTAGTAAAGTGGCTTAAGCTTCTCTGCCCCACTCTTCCTAAGAGTAGACTGACGATAAGGCTGTAGCATAAGATAGACCATGTCACCTACCTCAAAAGATCTCTTGGTCCTCTGCTGATCTGCATACTACTTCTGCTAATTCTGCACCTTAGTAATATTCTCCTTGAGAGTCCTCATAGTATCCTGACTCTCCTGCAATAAGTCTCCAGCACTCAGCACTCTACTGTCGCTCAGTAGCAAATCTAGAAAACTCGGTGCCTCATACCCGTACAATGCCATAAAAGGAGACATCTGAATGGTCATGTGGAAAGTCGTGTTATAGCAATATTCACACAAATGAATCCACTTGACCCAAGCTTTTTGCTACCCTGCAATGTAGTTCCTAAGGTAACCCTCCACCCATTTGTTCACTATCTCCATCTGTCCATCAGTCTGTGGGTGGTAGCTAGTGCTAGGTGTAAGCTCGATCCCACAAAGTCAGAACACCTCCTGCTAGAAGTGACTCAGGAACCGACTATCCCTATCGCTCACTATGCTCTGAGGTAATCCATGCAGTTGGAATACCTCTCAGAAGAAAACCTCTGCTACCTGTGTAGCTGTATGTGTGGTGGTAATCAGAAAGAAGTGGGCATACTTCGTTAACCGATCCACAACTACATATATGCAATCTCGTCCTTGGGCTTTAGGCAAGCCCTTAATGAAATCCATCGACAAACACTCCCACTTCCTGTCAGGAATTGGAAGTGGCCGCAACAATCCTGCTAGGTACATGTTCTCCTACTTGTTCTGCTGACAAGCAGGGCACTCACGCACATACTGAATAACATCTGCTTTGAGGCCCTTCCATGTGAATCTCTCCCTAATCTGTCTGTAAGTCTTAAAATATTTGGGATGTCCTGTAGTAGGGATATCATGAAAATCTCGCATGATAATGTTCTTCGTAGATGATCCTGGGATCAAATAAACCCTATTCTTGTAAATGATCAAGTCATTCACAAGAGTATATCTGGTGTCAACCATCGATCCCTCAACAATGCTAGATGCCCATGTATCCTTGGCATACTCTACCACAATCATATGTCACCAATCCTCTGTAATGTGGACCATGGTACTCAAATACGGCCTGCGTGAAAGAGCATTGGCCACAACATTCTGGGTGCCCTTGATGAAAGAGATGTCAAAGTCATATTCCTATATTTTACTCACCCACTTCTGTTGATGATCATTGAGATCTCACTACCCCAAGAAATGTCTCAAACTATTGTGGTCTGTTTTGATGCAAAATTTGCTACCCACGAGATATTGCCTAAATTTTGCTAAGGCATGCATGATAGCAAGCATCTCCTTATCATATATGTTGTACAATCTCTCTGGTCCCCTGACCTTACGACTCTCATATACTATGGGGTGCTTGTCCTGCATAAGCACCGCTCCAATGCCCTCACCTGAAGCATTGCACTGAAGCTCAAACGGCTTCAAAAAATTGAGTAGTGCCAAAACTGGGCACGTAGTCATCAACTCCTTAAACCTTTCAAAACACTCTTGCACTTCAGGTGTCCAACAAAAAGCACCCTTTTTATTCAAATCTGTCATAGGATCTGCATGTCATGAATAGCCATTCACAAACCTCTGGTAAAATCCACACAAACCTAGAAATCCCCTTAGCTATGTTAGGTTTGCTAGAATAGGCCAGTCTATGATAGCACGGATCTTCTCAGGATCCATCCACACTTCCCCTACACTGATAATATGACCCAAGTATAACAATTCGGTCATCCCCAAATCACATTTGGACTCCTTGGCATACAAGGATTCCCTCTCTAAGATGCTGAGTACAGTCTCTAGATGAGCCAAATGCTCCTGCCAAGTCCTACTGTATATAAGAATGTCATAAAAAAACACAAGTACAAACCTCCTCAGCAGTGAATGGAAGACTCTATTCATGGTGGACTGAAATGTTGCTAGCGCATTAGTGAGCCCAAATGGCATCACTATAAACTCATAGTGTCCACAATGGCAACAGAAAGCTGTCTTGTCCACGTCCTACTCACGAACTCTGATATGATGATAGCCTGATCTTAAGTCTATCTTCATGAAGTAATGTACACCATGGAGCTCATCAATAAGCTCGTCAATACGAGGTATAGGATACCTGTTCTTAATGGTTTTCTTATTCAGGGCTCTGTAGTCAATGCACATGCGTAGGGTGCCATCCTTCTTCTTCACTAGAACAACTAAAGAAGCAAACAGTGATTTGCTAGGCCGAATGTGACCCATAGCTAGTAACTCCTTAATTGTCTTTTTGATCTCATCCTTCAACCGCTTAGGATGTCGATAAGGAGTAATCATAATGGGCTTAGCGCCCTCCTCAAGCTCAATAATATGCTCAATGCCCTTGTCTAGAGGTCTCCCTGGTGGAATGTCACTAAATACCTTATCATGCTTGACTCTCAACTGCTAAATGTCAGGATGATACTCGGTTTTCTATTGTCCCTCCTGCATTGGTGTTAATGTGCACTCGATAGCCCACTCTACCATGTCATGTCGCATGAGCCTCTCCATCCGATGTAAAGAAATAGTTTTGATGTTACTGTCCCGTATTGCTTTAAGAATGTGAGTCTTCCCATCAACATCAAAACGGATCTCCATATCCTTAAGAATAAGAGTGACTACCTCAAGGGAATGAAGCCACTTCATGCCCAAAACCAAATCTATATCCCCCATGTTAACCACATAATAATCAGCCTTGAACTCATAGTTGTTCAAGCACAATGGGAGATCTCTGATCATCCACTCACACCTGAGGGTGTGACCATCAGCTACCTTAACTCTAATGCCCCCAAACTCTTATGTGGTGAGTCCACACTTCTCCACAAATCTAGTATCAATAAAATTATGTGTAGCTCCCGTGTCAAGAAGGGTAATGACCCTCTGTCCTGCCAAAAATCCCCAGAGTCTGAATGATCCCTCATGCTAGATGCTAGATAGATGTGCCTCCTAAATCTGGAGCTCTGACTCTACCTCTACCCTAGGCTCTGAAGCCTCAGCCTCTGGCTCCTTAGAACAATCATGATGTTTGGAATCTTTTGATTCCTCATCCTCATAATAGGCCCACATCACCCGATTTGCTTTGCCCTTAGGTCTCAAAGGACAATCATGATTAGCATCATATGGACCTTTGTAGTAGAAACAAAGCTTCTTCCTTCATAGATCATTGAGAGCCTCTCTATCCAAAGGTGGTGTTGCTGGATTGGCCTTTGAATCATTCTTAACCCCTGATTTATCTATGTTGAAACCTAGTCTTTCTCTATTCCTGTTAAAGCCCTTACTATCCCTGGATGAAGAAGTACCTTTGGAGTTAGATCTACTAGATGGGGCTGCCATCTCCATACTACGCGCCTTCTTCATAGCTTCTTGTAAGGAAGGAGGATCAAAGCCTTTGACCCACCCTCTCAATGGTTCTGTCAATCCTTCCATGAAGAGTACTACAAGTCACCTCTCTGAAATGTCAAGAACCATAGCTGATAACTTTTGGAAGTCACCAATATAAGACTCTAGACTGCCACTTTGGCACAATTGTGCCAACTCTCAAAAATAGGACTCTGGATCCCTCTTATCAAAATGCTCTACCAGCCTATCCACAAACTCCTGATAAGATGTGATCTGATCATGATGGAGTGTCACCATCCCATGGTGCCACCAATCGTGAGCTACTCCCTCAAGATGTAGTGTCGCATATCTGATAGCATCTTCCTCACCCATCGGTCACAATGTGAGAAATGTATCCAGCTTACTAACCCAGGCCTGTGCTGTCACCTTACCACTACCATCAAACATCGCTAGTGTGAGCCTGCTCATAGCATGCTTCAGATCATTGTTTTGGGGTCTTGGTCTCCCATTCTATCAACCTCGATAATGTTCTTTCCTTTGTGTGAGGAATCGGTCAAAAGTAATCATCTCCCTGACCATAGGTGGTAATGAATCCCACTCTTCAGTCGCTACCCTAAGTGTGTCTGTAAATGCCTCCTCATGCTCCTCACCTGCTATCACCTCCTCTGCCTCCTGTCTCACAAAGGTAGGCCTAGTAGGCCTATTAGCTATATGAGAAACAGTCCCATGGCCTCTCTGTGATCCTGCATCACTCCTGACATCTTCATGGTGTGGGGAATGTCTCTTCAGAGTACCCAATCTTGGCAGTGCTGCTGCCAACTACTGTAATACTTGGTTATTCTGCCTTTGCCCTTCTCATAGTTCTCTAAGAGTAAGTAAAACCTTTGCATCATCTTGATCTCTAGGATAGTGAGGAATACGAGGCCTGTTAATTTCATCACCCATGTCTTTCGGCGATTGTTCTAAAACTTGAGTGCCTTCAAGCAAAGCTCTACTGCACGTGAAATACCTGTGTGGTCCCAACCCTTGTGGCTGCATAAGATTGTCAACCTCTCAGGAAGGCAAGATTTAGCTCTGATACCACTGTAATATCCCTTCTAATATCAAAACAAAAGCTTCGAATTGCTTATCTGAATTTTTGCAAAATATCTTCAAATAGATAAATAAATCACAGTATAAATTCTTATTTATTTGCTCATAAGCTTACAATAGAGATCCTATGTCAAGTATACAAAGAATATTGAAAGTATGGTCTTAATAGCCTAAATATTCCACAAACTAGTCTAAATTTGGTACGTCTCAGCCTGCTGTGTAAAAAACATAGTCACCGACGTCGGTTATACTATCATCGTCGATCGACCTGTAGTCGTTAACTTGCCGACGTCGATAATATGTCGACCGATGTCAGTCTCTATAGGTCCCTGTTCACCAATGTCGGTGCCTGAACTTTCTGTAGGTGCGTACATATTTTCACGGATCTGTACGGAAGTCATACGGCCGCTGATGTCGCACAACCTGTATGCTTGAACCTGATCTGTAGAATTATGGGCTAATACAAAGATCTATATTTGGATAATTCTTGAATCAAAAACCCAAAATAATGAAATACCTGTAAACCCTTGTGATAGCTTCTAAATGAAGTTATCTCTCAAAACTTGTAAACACCTGTGATAACTTCTGTATGAAGTTATCTCTCAATTTGGCAATAGATCGGCTAATCTTTCACAACCTCTAAATCGCACACAATGAAGAGTTGACATTCTTCAATGCAAATGGAATCCTGGAACCCTTGGCTCAGTCTTCACAGAAGAATTTCTTAACAAGAATCAATATCAATAATAGTCATGAATACAAACTCTCTCCCATGAGAGATTCTTATACACCTCCAAAGGTGTGCTTGTTAAAATTAGATTCCCTTAAATTAAACTGGGGCTTCCTTAAATTAGAACTAGGGTCTTAAAATTAGACCAATTCTTAAATTAGAATTAGGATCCTAAAATTAGACCCAAATAATTAATAATTAATAATTAATTAAAATTAGATCAAATAATTAATATTTGATTAAATCAATCAAATATTAATATCTCCCTTAATTCATGTCTGAAAAAGCCCGAATGAAAATCGACCCCATCTCCATCAAGACCCTCTATCCATCCCATCAGCCTACGAGGGTCGCATAATAGGCTAATCATCCGCTCGAAAAGATGTCAACTAGAAGGGGACATGACATGTAACATGCTCTTGGTTTTATGTAATAAACATAAAACAAATTCAAATAGGGCTCAAGTCAAAACAAGGTGTGTTGTACACACCAAGGTATGCATTTCTCTTCTTTAAACTAATATAATCATCCTTATGCATTACTAGATTAATGGAAAGGAGATGGTATTTAGATATGCAAATCTATAATTTACATGATAAACTAGTGTTTCACATTTGAAAAATATCATTCAAGTCTCTATCCCTCAATTCATGCCCTTCCCACTACCAAATAACTTGTTTTTCACCATCTTATTGTGCCTAAATGTTTATCTTATGGTTTAACCTTGATATTTTTATTATCTAGACAAGTTGAATCCCAAAATATACTTAAAACCTAATATATATCCTTCAATTTTAGTCATAGAACTTCAACAATTTTTTATTCTCTAAGACACTACTATATAGAGAAAGACAATAGTGTCAACAATAGTTTTACATATTTGATGCTAATGTTCATACCTTATAAACACTCTAATTTATAAATATTTTGATATGTTTGGGTCAGCCTATTTGTATTAACTAAACTTTTGTAAGACTCTTTTCAAAATGTGTGGTGAAAATACAATTCAAAATACCATCAAGTAAGATCAATTAGTATTCAAGAACATATCTAACATTTAACAATCAAAATCACCTCTCAAGCTTACAAAACTACCCTATTCTACCCTATTTATAAATCATTCATAGGATCATTATTACTACATACATGTTGCATTCAAATATAATCCCATGAGTAATAATTGTTAATTTCCAACCTAGATGACTACATGCACATGCATATATCACATTACACTATATAGTTCACACACAAGCCCACATAAGGGGGATAACTAAATCATTTTTAGGACCTCTTTTTGGATTATATGGATATGTAGGCAATTCTCATTGATAAAGGGGTCTTTAAGGTTAACTAGACTTCACTTGAGCCTAATAACCCCCATTTTTCAAGGTGGCATGTAAAAATTAGAAGATCCAAGGTTTTGATCAAAAGAATGATATTTGGAACCTATGCACACAATCCTAGTTAACATTATGAAATGTGAAAGAGAACCCTAATATGTATAGGTGAAATTTATAGAAAAGGACTTTTACTTGAGTATAGACAAAAGTATCCATGCTAGTGTCCCTATTTCAATGGTAGTGTTCAGGCTGATAGAGAGATAATTTATAGAATATGATGAATCATAGTTGAGCATCATCTTAACTATTTCTACACCTATACCTCTTAGATCTACCTACACATAAGTGAACATAATATGCATTATATCTTCTTCACAGTTAAGCAATCAAAGTATTATTTATCAGTGTACTTTATATATTTATCATAGTTAACCATTGTATCACAATATATTATGAATCCAAATTATTTAATTCACCTAATTTTTATTGTAGCTTACTCTTTAATTGATTAGAATACTCTCCTTAATACTTATTTCCAAAAAAATTTAAGCACAATGGTTGTTTTTATAATAATGGGATTTATGCTAGAGGATATGTCAGTGCCTATCTCTTGATTTCCTTTTGCATTACATATTTAATATAAAAATCACTAAGAAACATGACCCATTTAGCTATATGACCTATGTGTTAATTTGGATAGAATGTACTTGATTGGATTGATCTTAGGGATGAGAATAATCATGTTATTAAGCATGCAGTACCATGATTTATGTGAAGTGAATACAACTACTAAACATGTTTTTTTGATGGGTGAATAGTTAAGCTTATAGGATACCAAATTCCTTATTAAATATTATATAACCCATTTTATTCCATTATCATCATGTTGAGAAAATATTTCCCACAAAGGCACATTGAGTTAAATAAATATAAAGTAACATAGGTTTTCCCAGGCTTGGTGGAACTATCATCAATGGATTGGAGAGATACTATTTTATCTATTAAAATGCTTCATGGCATTCCATATCCTAGTGAAATTTGGTGTTTTATTGAATATATGTCTGTCTGGTTTGCACTTATCTACCAAATGTGAAATAAACTTTTTGATGGCTTGGATTTTCCCTTTTAGACTAAATGATTATTTCAGATTATATGGTAGAGGCATTTATGTAATAACTTGTACCTTATTAGGGTCAACTTCAATACCTTTCATAGAAATTATGAATCCTAATAACTTACCTAATGTTATGTTATACACACACTTTATGGGATTAATCCACACTTTATACTCTCTAAGCTACTCAAATATTCTATGTAGGACTATAGGATAATCTTCTCAAGTTTTTGATTTTCCTAATATGTCATCTACATAGTCTTCAACCATGTTGTGTATCATATCATGAAATATCATAATCATGGATATTTGATATTTAACACCTACATTATTCAAGATTAATGGAATGAATTGATATAAAAACACTCTCAATGCTATGGTTAACACTTTATTAAATGTGATGTGGACAAGAATGGTGATTTAAGACAAGAAAGTAATGTATTATTGTCCAAATAGGATGCTCATGTCCAAAGGCAAGAAAATAGTGGAATGATAAAGAATAAATATCATATATTCCTATGACTCAAATGAGTAAATACATAGAAGAGTATAAATTCAACAAATACAGTGAAATTAGTGTGAAAGAGTGACATAAAAAGACATAGAACTATGACAACACATGCCAATGGGATCTTGTTTCAATATTGGGATATTATAAATATAAAAAAATTAAAAATACACAATAATTATGTTTTATTGAACAAATTTGGGTGTATACATTTCCCCCCTTATTCTTGTAGGCAATTAAATGAAAGTACTAGATCAAAAAGAATAAATTCATTCCTATACTTATTTTTGTAACATGTGCTTTCTTGCAAGTGAAGGTTCTATGGGTTTGATGTGATCAACCTATGTATAGAGATGATGGGATATAATATTTTTTATTTTATTGGATAGAGAATTAAACAACAAATTGAGAGATGCCTATGAGGATGAACCCTTGATATGGAGTCCATGTACATAAGCTGAGTAAAAAACTATGATATGACGAACCAAAAGATGCTTTTTCCCAATCTATTCTTAGTAAAGATGTGCCTAAAATTTAAAATTTATTGAACTTGACTTATACACAACTTAATATACTAGGTATTGGTACAAAATTTTTGAATCAACTGCTCCAAATAGATATACAATTCATTCTAGTACAAAAACCAATGTAATTATAATTCTAAATTGAGTCTGGTGTTAAAAACATAGAGAATTGCATGATTTTACACTCCTATAGAATCTAATGCAAAAATTGGGAGATGGGAGAATTTGTCAAGCAACATGCCCCCAACCTAGTTACTATATAAATTGAATCATATAATCTAAGTAAGAAATCAAAATTTTAAGTGATAATTCTATGTTTATGAAAACATGCACTAGGATAAATTATGATAACCTATACAAAATATAAGACAAACTATAGGAACTATGTGATCGTATACCATGTACATACCATTTTTTTAATCTTCAATAAAAATGTATATAAAATTGTTAAAATATTATAGTAAACTATGATAATTTGTAGCAACTTGAAACTAATATCCTATGTAAATCTATATATCTAATCCAATTCTAAGAAGAAATAATATTTTTTGAGTAATTATCTCAAAAAATACTAAATCATTATGTCATACTCTTTATAATTGATTTAAAAATTGACATTTTGAGCCAAAATCTGTATATTGAGGCATAACAAATCATAATTAATGGTGTATTGATTAAATCAAAAAAACATTTGAGTCAAAATTTGATGTAAAGTGTGTATTGAGTTGATTGTCCTTTGTGTACTTGATTTAGTATAAATAGTTCCTATGTATGCTCCCATTTTGGTGAGTAGAACAAAGCTCATGTTATGTGTTTGAGCCAAAAGTGATAATCAATATAACAATAGTTCATAGTCAATTTTTGTTAGTAAACTATGTTTAAGATTAGATTTTTATCATTGGTAATAGATTGAAATTGAATCAGTAATCATATGGATTCCTAAAGCAATATATGAATTGCTAAGTAAAATTAAGTATGTGCCATCAAGATGAAAAAAATTATGTATAAGAGTGAAACCTATCCAATACATAAGGTGTCATTATTACATTTTGTGTAGAAGAAACAATTCTAGAATCAAAGATATTATTTGTAAGATATCAAACTTTTAATTTTTAGGTAATTTGGATTTGATAGTGTGAGTTCAATACCTTAAGAGTATGGCATAGGTAGAAATTCCTATATTATTTTTAAAATTTAAAAATTTGAATTCATTTTGTGAATTGAAAGTAGTGAATTATATACTATGAATTTCAAACATGCCCCAAAATAAAGATTTTTTTAAATCCAGTTTAACAAGGTGAAAGGCCTAATTCAAGTCATGGAGGAGGTTAGACTAGTAAGTAACTAAAACACTTCTCAATATTCATTTCAAAAATTCATTTAGGTCATTTTTAATAATTTGATTGACTGTAGAATTTATGTTTTACTTTATTGTGGGGTTGTCTTGATTTAGGTGGTCATGTCTGGGTATGGCACACTTATGTCTTGGTGGAAACACTATTGTCCAACACTATTATATTGTATGGTGCACTCCAATCCAAATTATATTCTAGGTTAATCAAATGCATTGTGTATGGATTTTGTGTATTTTTTGACCATGGATTAGTTATTTGCTTATTTCCAATATGGTTATGTGTTTTGTGTAGGAGGACATGCATTGCAGGGAATTCTAACATGGTTAGATGATGGAGATTATTTATGGTTCATCCTTATGTTTTTAATAGAGGTCCATTTTTTATAGGGATGGACTTGGATATGTGGGTTGGCTAGATGTGATGTCATGTGATATAAATATTATGACTGCATTGGCAGAATGGTGGGATGTAAATACTTTCACATTCTAGTTTCCTCCAAGTGAGATGACAACCACTCTTGAGGAAGTCTAGAGGATACTAATATTACTTATTACTTGCACTACATTTACATTATATGATGTTATAAGGTCAGTAACCAAGGATGTTGCACATATAAACCTAGCTATTAGATCTCTTGGGTGACATGCCCATAATGACTTAGATGTTGTATTATTTTTTATTGTGTTATATAATGTTCCACATGTGCATAAGTTCTTGGTGGGTTTTCTCACTTTATTTGTGGAAATGGATGGTTGTGGGTTTCTATCTCATATAATATTCTCATCATTATATAATATATACAAGATCATGTGACATATATTCCTAGGGTTATACCATTATTGTATATTTTTACAAGGATCTATATAGGTTTAAAAAAGAGGAGTTTAGTGGTAGAATTAGCTTGACAACTTTACTACACTATTGGGCCTATGATCATATAGTTGTGGTTGTCTAGATTAGATGTCATGTGATATAAATATGATGACTACATTGGGGAAATGGTGGGATATAGATACTTTCACATTCTAGTTTCCTCCACCTGAGGTGACAACCACTCTTAAGGAAGCCTAGAGGAAATTGATATTACCTATGATAGGCACTAGAGTTATATTATAGTATCTTAAAAGGTAAAAATCCAAGGATGTTGTAAATATAAACCTAGATAGTAGAGCTCATGGGAGACATGCCCATAATGACTCAAATGTTGTATTATTTTTTATTATGTTATATGATGTTCCACATGTGCATAAGTTCTTGGTGGTTTTTCTCACTTCATTCATAGAATTGGATGGTAGTGGGTGTCTATATCATATAGGATTCACATCATTATACAATATATATAGGATCATGTAACTGTGCATTCCTAGGGTCATATCATTCTTGTATATTTGTATAGAGATCTATATAGGTTTAAAAATGAGGAGTTTAGTGGAAATATTAGCTTGAAAACTTTATTACACTATGGGCCTATGGAGTTGGCTAGATGTGATGTTATGTGATATAAATATGATGACTACGTTGGGGAAATAGTAGGATATATATACTTACACATTTTGGTTTCCTTTGATTGAGATGACAACCACACTTGAGGAGGCTTAAAGGATATTGATATTACCTATGACAAGCACTAGAGTTATATTATAGGTTATTACAAGGTCAAGAACCAAAGATGGTGTCCATATAAACCTAGCTAGTAGATCTCATGGGTGACATGCATGTAATGAATCAGATATCATATAATTTTTTATTGTGTTATCTAATTTTCCACATGTGTAGAAGTTCTTGGTGGTTTTACTCACTTAATTTATAGTAGTAGATGGTGGTGGATGTCCATATCATATAATATTCACATCATTATATAATATATAGAGGCTTGTGTGATTTTGTCTTCCTATCACCATACCATTCTTACATATTTATACGAGGATCTATATATGTTTAAAAATGAGGAGTTTAGTGGTAGCATTGACTAGACAACTATATTACACTTTTGGGCCTATGAACATATAATTATTACTCTACTATTGGGGATGCCACAAACTAATTTAACACATCTAAAATTATTTACATTGAGTTGGACTATGATAGTCCATGTGAAATATTAAAGAACCATGTGGTATGGAATGATTTTAGATGAGTTGATTGTTGACTCCATTATTTTAAGATAATATAGAGGATTTTTTGGTGGTTAGAGGATTGAACATAGATTCATCAAATTCATGTGAGCTATTGATACCATGATTCATGGCATAATGTGTTTGAGTGTTTTTGGTATGAGAGGGTGACATGATATTTTAGGGTGGAGTAAGAGTGACACTAGCCTCATGGGTATGGACACAAAGTGAGACCAGGTTATATAGTTAGGTTATCTACTATAGATATTTCCCTTATTCCAATAAATGAGAGGGATCTAATGATATAAGTTCCATATATATATGATGCAAGATATACTACCACATACATTACTTAGTGGATACAACATAGGTGGGCCCCATTATTCTCATGTCAAGGAGTTGTGGTTGGTGAGGATGTGTCAGATCCAAATCTTGTGAGGATTTTTGGTCGTATATAAATTTTTTAATTTATTTTTTATTGTATTCATGTTGGTTTTAGATTGTTTACTAGATAATAAAAAATGTGTTTTCATTATATATCCATGTAGGAGATGAGGATTATTGGGTGATAAGTATTGAGTTATCACTATCAAAGTTGACATGAAAGTTTCTAGATGATGTCATGAAGGGTGATTTGATTGATCAAGATATCTCAACTTCTAGTTTGCATGCACATTTATTTAATCAATCTACAATTTCCATTATTTTATTTATGTGAGATGTGATAGAAAGAGATGAGTTGAGAGTTAAGGTGGAGATACTATGGATGCCACCACCAGACTTGAGTGTTGCTCTAGGTCATAGGCTACTAGATGTATATGTATGACTACAATGATAGCATGTTAATCTCAAGACATGTTTGGATGTGTATGATTATATAGAGAGGATAGAGAAATCACAATGTAGGATACATGGTGACCTTGGGGCCTCTAGTTTTAGATTTCATGTATTAGTGGTGATAGGTGATCTAGAAATGGAGGAGGAGGGTCCTATGAACTATACTCATAGCATAGAGTGATGTATGTTTTTGTGCCATTGTAAGAAATATTAATGGATGTTATATTATATGAGGACATTGTGTGTGTGTGTGTGTGTGTGTGTGTGTGTGTGTGTGTGTGTGTGTGTGTGTGTGTGTGTGTGTGTGTGTGTGTGTGTGTGTGTGTGTGTGTGTGTGTGTGTGTGTGTGTGTCTGTGTGTGTGTGTGTGTGTTTATTACTTGGAATATTTGAATTTGTTATGTTAGTAATGTAACTCTATGATATCTATCTAAGAAAGATGTGATGGAGGGATTAAAGAAGATAAGGCTTAATACCTTCTTGAATACATATTTTAAATAAACAAGGAATATTTATGTGAAAGAGTCTGTTAAAAACTATTTTATGTAATCTAAAATCACCATATTAATTTATACCTTTTTTCAAACTTGAAAATGCAATAAAATATGAAATAGGGTTTTCTTATACCTTATTTCTAGGTTTGTAGATTGAGTTTGTTTAATAAATTGCTATGTAGGTGTCATATAATTTTAAAAATAGATTTAAAACCTCAAATTAAACTTCATTCACCTATATACAAAGCTTTATTTCATTTTCTTGGGTCATTTTCAAGTTGTGATTATTTTAGTGTTTTTGGTGCTTTAAATAAGCCTTGTTTTAAACATGAAGATCAAGTTTTTTAATATATTACACTTTAGAGAAAAAAATTATTTAAAACATTTTAAAACCTTAAAACACATCCTATCACACCTCTCCACAAAATTTCATGTAATTTTATATGTTCATTTACAAGTTATAGAGGTTTTAATCCTTCCAAACCCTAGTTGAATTTGTTCAAGATAAAAGCAAAGAATCAATAGTAATTTGTGTTTGAATTTTAAAAAATTATCCACATATACATCCTACTCTTTCAATAAATTTTCTACTTTGATCAATCTTAAAACATGATAAAATACCACTTTATTGACTATTATAAACACTTTTCCTTGACTGTAACAAACTTGTATTATCTTTTCTAAATTGAAACATGAATGAATGATATTAAAAATTAAATATTTATGATTTAAATTCAAAATAAATTAAATTTCACATAATATTGTATTGATTTTGAATAATGGAATTTAAATTGGCATTTTTTCATTGTTTTAAATGCAAACATGTTACAACACTATAAATACCTCATGTTATAGAACGTCCTCATTATTTTCATTATTTTCTTGAATTTATTTCAAATATTTGATTTAATTTGTACATATTATTTTATTATTATCATCTCCCACTTATTCCTCTATCTCCTAATCTTTTCCTTTGTTCTAAAAATTCTTCAACTATCTAACTAACTCAAAAACTTAACCTATGTCTTTACTTAAGATAATAACCGTGGTTGAGTTTGATATAGTCACTTGTGAATTAAGACATTTAAATGGTTATAAAACATTTATAAGACCTTAATTTACCCATAAATTAATGTTTATGACAAAAGCAAACTTTAGGAGATGATAAAAAAACATTTAAAATAAGTTTAAAAATTCAAATTTCTAGTTTTGGAGGGAAAACTGAAAACAAGCCAAAATGAGATAAAAATCAAGATGAAGCATTAAAATTATTCACATAGACAAAATATGGCCCATAAAACCTATTAAATACCAAAATTTTCAAAATAAAAAATTAAACCTAACACTCTTGCATCAATCTCACTAAGTATAAAAGCATTCATGGGCTCTTACTCATGAGATCTTCAATGTTACTCCCAATCAATGACATGTTCATAAACATTTACAAGTGATTTTATTGTGTCTTCTTATCCTATATAAGGATAGAGGTATTCTACATTAAAAACAATAATTCATCTTCTTGTCAGCCTCTTTGACTTGTCCTTGTGAGAGTCTTTTCTTCCACCTCTAACTACTATAAATGAATTCCTTCTTGTATGTCCTCTTGAGAACATTATTGTACCATAATTTTCACACTCTATTTTGTCCCCATGTTAATCTGAAGACACTCCTCTACTTCTTTCATGTCCATACCAACCAATTATATAATTTTGGAATACACTCCTCTATTGTCACAATATTAACAATAGTATCTTCTTATTCTATCTCTTCACTTTACTTCTCATATATATAAACATGATAAATTGAACAACATTTAGGTCTTTTCTTTGTATTTTTATCCATTTATTTACATATAAAAAAACATTAATGGAATCAAGAGATCAAAAAAATACTCCTTCAATCACTTCATCATACCTCAAATATATGTTGTTCCACTATTCTCCACTTCTAATATGTTGCTCATGTTCTCCACTAAAACCATCAATTATCCAATGCCCCATTTTAACAATCTCAAAGGATATCTTCTCCTCATATATATCTTTTATTTTAGATTATTTTCATATTTGATCTTCCACTATCATATTTTTCTGTACACTAACTTGTACAACTTCTATCTCCCATGTTTACTTCATAAAAATTTATAATAGTACCTGGTTTCTATTTTCATTCATTTGTAAATCTTCATTGTTACCATCTTCTTTCTCAAATTCTATCATACCAATATTCTCCTTCATGAGAACTCCTTCTTCTGTGGGTTCCTCACAACTTTCTTACTCCTTTTTGTTTTTAAAATCATCTTTTGGCTCTTCAGATGATAACCTCACTCTAATGTTGTCCTTCAAGACAACCTTTTTATCTTCATTCACATGCTTCTCTTTGCTACTTTTCAAAATATATTTGAGCTACGCACATGGAAATTTTCCTCTCTTATTTCATTTTATGTCAACTTCATTTGATTAGATTCCTTTATCTAATATTTCATGTACTTTCTTTTTAATCCCTTCATTATTCCTAAGTGTTATTATATAGGCTAATTTGTTTGACAAACTAGTTCCTGGATTGAAATCCATATAATGGCTTATGCTCCTCATTATTGGCAACTCATTAGGTAGGTCATCAACCACTGTATCCACATACTCATCCAACAAATTCTAAATTATTAATGAAAAATCAATCAACTTAGTAGCATTAATGACTATATTGGGCTTGGAAACTAAGGCACAACCAATCTCTTCTACTTTTATCAATTGTAAGAATTCCTTTCCACCTACTATCATCACCTTAGTATTGTTTTCATCTACTTCATTACCATATTTCAATAGTATTAGGGAATGATTATTTCCATCCTTCTCAAATTTATATGTGTTACTCCTTACATCATTTATATCCCTCTTATCAAACTACCAAAGGTTTACCAATAACACATGGAAAACATACATAGGCATAATGTCAAAAAGTACTTCATCCATATAGATGCCAATCTAAAAATCAACTTGATGTTGCTCATTAACTAATAATTAATATCCCTTTTGGATATAATATACTTTATATGGTGTAGGATTTATAAATATTTTTAATCCTAGTTTGTCAACCATTTTTGAAGAAACTAAGTTATTTACACTACCGCTATCAATTCTAACTTTACAACACTTACCTTTTTATTTGTATGTAATCCTCAACAATGTCTTCCTTTGGGCTGGTTCTTTTACCTCCTTTTTTGGATTTATTATTTATCTATTCATCAATAAGGAATCTCAAATTTTAGGTTATTTCACATGTGATAGTGATCCCATACTTTTTTTATTTAGCTTGAACAACTTGATTGCTACCTTCAGTTCTTGTATGACTTGTTTGTGTATTCTCAAGACATTCATATGATCTATGCCCAACATACCTATTAAATTTGAAATATTTCTCCCAAAATACTCTTCTTATGTCTATTGTATATGGTCTTCTTCCTATATATGATTATCATCCTCTTGTACTATTGTCTTGACCTTGAGAGTTGATTGCTTGTTCATTATTAACCTACAACTAACTTCTACCACCCTGTTGTCCTCTAGCTCTAAAATTTCTACCTCTTCTTCTAGATTTTTAAGTTTTTTCTAATCAATTGCTCTTCTAATATGAGAGAAAATTTATAAGCCTCTTCCTCTATTTTTTGTGACCAAAATTTGATCTCATCCTAAATATTGAACCTTAAACCATTGATATATATTATTGTTTTCTCATCTTATTCTACATGAGTAGCTCTGATTGTAAATTTGTATAATTCTTTAGTGCAATATTTTACACTCATATATTTCTAATTCATGTTTTGGAATTTTTTGAACAAATTTTTTTGGTAGTCTACATGCATGACTTTTGACTTTATTTTTTCTACCACTTTGTCCCATGATTTGATTTTCTCTGTATTTATTTTCTTTCTTTCCTATTGGACATTATACCACCAAAGAGATGTATGTCCCTTAAACCATGTACAAGAAAAATTTAAATGTTTGCCTTCAAATATTCCTTAAAAATCAAAGTATTTGTCCATTACATCTATCCAATCCATATTTTCTTTAACATTTATACTACCTCCATATACTGGAACATCCATTTTGGGTTTAGAACCTATTCATATGACTACTTTTAAGAGTATTTCTTCCTTTATTTATTAATCATATTTATCTTAAACCTATTATTTTGTTTCTTCCTCCACTTCACTCACATCACCTCTCAAAAAACCTCTTCTTTTAGTAATTTGTATTGCCTCCAAATGTGCATGTGAATTTCTCATCTCTTCTAATAATGCTTCTCATATTTATCTTCTTTGACCTCTTATAGCACCACCTTTAAGTGTTCTTATTCTAAGTTCCATTATTAAATTTTATTTGAAGTTTATTTTTTAGAACCTGTTATTTATTTTTTTGAATTAATTATCTTTATCCTTAGGTCACTCGTGAAGTATAACCAATCCTCGCTTTGATACCAAAATGATGGATTACAGAAAATAAAGCTTGATACCTTATTGACTATAAATTTTAACCAAATAAGGAATATTTATTCATAAAAATATATTAAAAATTAATTTTATGTTATCTAAAATAAACATATTTATTTATACCTTTGTTCAAACTAAAAATATAAGAAAATATGAAAATAGGGTTTTCCTAGTCCTTATTTCTAGGTCTATAGACTAAGTTTATTTAATAAATTTATATGTATATGTCCTTAAACCCTAAAAAAAACATTTAAAAATTAAAATTAACATTAATTCACCTATCTATAATGTTACATTGCATTTGGCTAGGTTATTTTCAAGTAATGATTGTTTTAGTGTTTTTAGTGCTCTAAATAGACACTATTTTAGACCTATGGACTAAGTTTTTTGAATATATTGATATGTATGCCTCTAAAATTATTTAAATTATTTTCAAAAATTAAAAAAAATCTTAAAACAACTCACAAAAAAAATTATTTTATTTTAAATGTTTGTTTTCAAGTTATATAGGTTTTAGTTATTCAAAACCCTAATTGACTATGTATAGGATGCAAGAAAAGAATTAATAAAAAATTGAGTTTTAAGACTAGTTTTGGAAGCTTATCAAATAATATTTTTATAAGGGTTATATTTTATGTTATTATTCAAAATAAAAATAAAATCATGAAACATAATACTTCAAGCTTGCTCACTAGGGTGAGTTGTAATCATTAAAGTAAAGAAATCAAAACATGAAGACTTAAAATATATTCACCTTCCTTGAATACTCCATGTATAATTTTTTTAATCAAATTCTTGTGTTTAGTTTATGGATATAGGATTATTTATCAATGTGTGTTTAATCTGATGACATATCCCCTTGTCTACTATGTCTTTTGTTCACCTTGGATGAAGAATGGTGAAGCTTCTTAGTGATATCTTGAAAATAATTCTTTGTACATAAAATATTAATATAAAATTATCATGGCCTACATATTTATATATTTTATAAATTGATATGGATGATCCATCTCAAGATCAATTCAACTTTGGAGACCAAATATAATTAATGTTGTAAATACTATTTAGAATAATGGGGTAATTAATAGGCACAAATTTCACAAATCATACATTAGTAGCATTGATTATGCATGGATTGAATTTAACATTTTGATCACTTATGTCATGATGATGTCACCTTTTGTTGAATTTTCATTTTCCAAAATTAGATATTAGTTAATTTTATATCATTTTTTCACTTAATCATCTAATTAGATTTAGTTAATTAAGTGAATATAATTAGGTTTTTGGCCATTATTATAATTTAATTAATTTCCATACACTATTGGTTGAAAATGTCAATATGTTTGGTCACAATTTGAATGGATATGAATTAAAATAAGGTAATGATTGTATGCAAGGTAAATTCCCAAGTATCAACATATTGACATGAATTAATAATTGCATGTGACATGTGTACATGAATAAGATAATTTTAGTGGTTTTGGTCTAATTTGTGTGTTATTAAAATAAGTTATCTAGAATTATAATTTTGACACAGTGTTGGTGATAATTGTATGTCTATATTTTTCCCTTATCTGAGAAGGTGTTGTGAGACATTAGGAACAATAACATCTTTGTAAAGAATGAAAAGGTCATTAAAAAAAATTAATTGTGTTGCCAAAGAGATAATTAGTGACCCATAATGCACCCTTGATAGGGAAGGTGAGGATGAAAGACCAACATGGGATCTTGAAAAGAGATGGAAGAAAATAATAATAAATCAGCCCCAAAAAGTGCGGTCTTTATTGAATAAGAATAAGGTGCCCTAATAGGACATATTTTGATCACCTAAGTCAAAACGTTTACCTAGTAGGGCAGATTTTATCATTGATCAATCTACAAGGTTTACCTTAATAGAGTAGATATTCATTGGTGAAATTATGATGAGTCATGTGATGAATTGGTTTGGGGATAGTATACAAGGAGAGATATTATTTTAGCCTTATCAATTAGACATCCCACATCTTAATTTTTGATATATGACTAAAATAGTATGCACGATGATATAAAAGACCATGAAAACCAACCCATAAGATGTGTAAGGACTAACCCATGATCTGATAGGAAAATGATAACATCAAATAAGTGATAAAAATCATGATGGGAATTATGGTGTATTCCCAAGGATAAACTCAAGTGAAATGGTGTAACAAAAAATCCATGATGATGCCCCTATCAACACCGTGGAATGAGTCAAGTTGATAAAAAAAGTAAACTAACATCATTTAATGATACAAGAAAACACAAAATAAAATAAAAATATCATAAAATTTTCCAATTTATTCAAGAAACACATTAAGAATAATGAAAAATTACTCAAACATTGTTTATAAGATAAACGATGCCTTCACGAGGGGAGAGCAAAAAAATATTTGTGACCAGTGAGTTGATGGGTAGAAGAAATAAACATGTTTCAGTAGACAAAGCTTAAAAATGGGGTAGTTAAAATAAAATATCTTGAAAAATGGGAAAATGAGGGAAAATGAGCCTTCTAAGAAGAAAAATGGATCATAAACAGGCCCAGTATGGTAAAAACTCAAAAATTTGACTATATATTTCCCCCTAGGGGTGAAAAGTATTCATTTTACCCTCTAATATTATAATCATGAGATCTAACCTTTGTTCATGAAATATAATCATAAAATATTTAATATCCCTACCATGGACACCTTGGAGAGCACATTCAAGAGTATCAATAACCACCAAGGAGGGGGGCATCAATAGGTACCTTTTTTATTTTTAATTTAGTCATTAATTATATTTATCAGGTCATAAAAATAGGTGAAAAATTGACTTCATTGATCTCAAAAATATAAAAATGGTGAATTCAATAATACAAATAGTAGGAAAAACACGTAAATGGTGATCCCATAATGAAATCAATGAGATCGCCAAAATAAATGAAAAACACCAAAATAATGAAATCATGTATATCATTACAAATCACATAAAATGATGGTATCACTAATAAAATGGTGGTATCATAATTCAAATGGTGGTATATCTAAGAAATTGATGATATCATTATGGGAAATGGTGAAATCACCTAACAAACATTCATGGCATGAAAAATAGTTAAGTCACTAGACATGGTGAGGTCATATTGCCAAATAGTGGGATGAACCTACATAATAGTGAAGTCATATATCTGAGGAAGAAAGTGATGAGATCACCCTATTTAATGGTGAATTTTATATATAGAATAATGAAGTTACCAAGGAAATGGTGAGGTTTCCAAAAATGTCAAACAACCCAGGAGAAAGTGGAAATTAGGATAAAAGAATATAATTCTAAGGCCAAAACTAGAGGAAAATGGTAAGTTGATCAACCAAAAGAAAAATAGACAAATGATTAACTTGAGTATATTTAGTTTTTGATATGAAATATCATGTATAATTCATCAAATAACATGAGTGAAAGTTGTAGGTCCTATTCCAACCTAGTATTATGATAGATGAGATTGTGATGCTACTAGACATAGTAGATTTATGAAACATAACCTGTATTCTAGTTATTCTAATAGATCATCCATACTTTTTAGTTCTAGTGGAACACTAACATTAAATATGTATATATTTCATATCCTTACTAGAGAGGCTACAATTAACCTAAAGGATGTACACTAGATTTGGTGAGTGCCTATTCAAGGTTAACATATCTATAGGATGTTGGAAGGATAAATTGTAGCATTAGAGAATTTGATTTGAGTGATGGACCAAGTTATTACTAAGGTTTCTATTTATGTTGATGTTTTATAAAACCTAACTTTGCCTCCAATTATTATCCAATAGTATGACCACCTACACCATAGGGAATAATGCCCTAATAGGTACTAATTTTGATGGCTCTTGTCAACATCCTTCTATTGCTTGATAAGAGAAGCTGATTGTTTCATATTGGGTTGATAGGCATGGTGTGAGATATGTTTGATTATATAACATGATATGTATGGGGTCCAATTATATTAATGCATCTATACAAATATCTTGACATGGTCTCATATTAGAGAGGGTGCACCATTAGACATAACACTCTACTCTAGGTTTGGGATTGGAAGCATATCATTGTAGAGTAACCTATTATATAGTTATTTTAATATATACCTGAGGATCCAATGGACTATGGTCATTTTAGATAGGATTGGGGGTAATATGTGATTTAGGGGATTTATAATTATATAGGGATGCCATCAATAATATCATGGATGGATATTTTATCTAGTAGATATACCTAATAATGTAGTTTATGTGGATAGAGGATGGTTTTATTTTTTAGTAAAGGATATCACCTTACTACATAATGTATCATCACAAATTAATCATGTAAATATATAGGTTAGATCATGTGCAACATTATTTTAACTTCTAATAGGATGTGCCAGATGGGCCCCACTTTTTTGCACATGTTATATGGGAAATTCAATATTTGGGGATTTTAGTGTGAATAACCTAGCACATTATATATTTTGACATGGTAAAATATATAATATGGGCCTATATAACAATGATTTTGGATCCCTATGTCATATACACCTATACAACATGGTAGGTAGGTTCCTGATCCATCTAATTGACCAAACCTCAGACCCAATAGCTAAGGAGGCACACAAGAGTCTAAAAGAGGAGGGATGGTTATCAATCATAGGTAAATTTTAAGGATATGTTCACACATATCAAGTGATACCCAAGCCATCCCCCTATATATCATTTAGGATGTAGTTCAGTAGCTAAAATTACACATCCTTCAAATTATTGTGAAGTATATAACATAATAGTAATTACAACTACCCATTATATAGGGTGGTAATGGGGATGGATAGGGAGGACATGTTCATTATAAATATATAGATATGTTTGAGGCATTAGGTAGAGACTAAGGCCATGTTATAGGGATAGGAGAGGCTTGAAACTCTTGCATAGGACCTCACATAGGTATGGGATAAGTAAGGCTCTCCAACTCAAGCATAGAAATTGATACCAGTGTAGGTATAAGAGAGGTTGGTCCCTCTACCTTAGGGATATAATCTAATGACCAAAAACTTATTAAAAAATTACCATGTGAGATCATAGCATACTTAGTAGATATTGTTGATTTAGAGTGGGATGTGGGTGTGTTATGAGCTAAGCTAGCCATGATCCAGGGTGCAAATACTAGGATACATGGTGTTATCATAGCTTGAGATTTAGAGATTATCACTTTGAGAGGGTAGGTGTCTCAACTGAAAGGTGTATAGGCTCAATTGATTAAGGTCTAGACATAATTGACAATGTGGGATGTATTTCTTGTGATGATCATAAGAGAGTCAGATAGGGCTCGTACAAACCAATATAGGACCATTTATTAGGTTGAGAGGCTCCATGAGGATTTGGATGAAGCTCAACAACTTTAATTAGATGGGGTTATGTCTAGAGCATTAACTAAAATTATTATGGCCAAATATGATGTCCTTAACATTTAGGATGATGTCATATGTGCAAAGGATTATATTTATTATTATCATAGTTTTTACAAGACAAAATTCCTAATGTATTATAGGGAACCTACTTATAAAGAGTATTATTAGAGACAACAGAGTAATAAGACTTCATGTCTTGACCCACTATTGATTCAGAGCATTTAGTATCACAACTAGATCTATAATGGGTAGTGATGGGGCCACCATCACCATGGCCACCACCATCACCAATACTTGGTATTGGACAAAGCTTTGATTAGAGTCCCCATAGATATAGGTTGAACTAGAGTTGAATTTATATCTTTGTAACTCCATATTTATATCATTATATATGAGATGTACATATTCTCTCAATGTATAGACTTATTTATTTTAATGTGTGTGTGTGTGTGTGTCACATTAATTTTGGCTCATGGATCATTGTATATGGACTCTTAATATTATTTTGTGATGCTCTTTACATTTGTACCACTATGATATTAGATGTTGACTGTTGGTTAGAACATGGCTATTGATGTCTATTTATTTTCCATGATTATGTTATCTTTTGTATTGATAGTTCATTGTGCACTTGTGTTGATATCATGGATGTACATATGGTATATGCATACTTGAGGAGATGAACATCCTTAGGTAGCATAGGTATAGACATGTTATGTTTATAATATTGTGATCATGTCTTGGATAGGGCTTGCATAAATGTATTATGACCTAACATTGTTATTTACAATCTTGAGCACTTATTTTTATTTAATTTCACAAATGAAATTATGTATCACAAGTATGAATAAATTATAGTAGCATTATACGTCATAATTCCAATGGGCAAGTTCAAATGTGAATATTTAAAAGTTAAGATAATGATAAAATATCAAAATTTAAGTTAAAAACAAAACACATCTAAACACAAAACATAAAGAAAAAGAGTGAAAAATGTAATATGTAAACCACTTAAATACAAGATATTAAATATCTAAATGTAAGTGTAAAACATAATCTACCTAAAACAACAAAAAATTAAAAACATTTAAAGAACAAAATGTAACCAACTTAATGTCAATACACAAATCATCTAGACTTAAGTGGAAACAAAATGCTTCAAACATAAATAGACAAATAAACAAATAGATAAATAATACAAATAAACAAATAAATAATATAAAAAAACACTTAAAACAATATAAACAAACCAAACAAGAAATCTAAATACAAAAGTAAATTACTCAAGCCCAAGTAGAGGCAAGACTCAACTGTTTAACAAATTGAACTTAAACATAACAAGTAAATAAAATAGTTAAATACAAATTCAAAACACATTATAATCAAGATATAAAATATCTAGATGCAAGTGTAATACAAAAATGTATCAATCACAAATAAACACTATAAACAACACAAGCACAAATTATAAACCACTTAAAATCAATTTTTGAATAATCAAGATGCAAGTGTTAAAAATATGTGTCAGATGTAAACAAATAAAAACAATCTAAATATAAAATTAAACAACTAAAACCCAATTTGAGGCAAGATTCAAGTGTATACTAATTGTCTTAAACACACAACACTCAAAACAAACAAGCAATAAACCCAATAAGGGACATACACAAAACACAACATAAATAAGAGAACAAAATAAATGTAATCAATCAAAAATTATGTGTGTGTAATAAATGAGGTGTTACACTTTAGATATGTTCCCCTAGGTTAATTGGACAATGGATTGGTTACAATAGTAGAGAGAATAGAATAAGACTAAAGAGGTGGCCAAACTAACTCGAAATGCCCAAATTTAAGTGGACATTGCCTACATAGTCCTATGGACTTCAAGACAAATGTAGTTATCCCAGGGATATGGGATAAAATAAAAGTGATGATAAATAGGTATACAATAATAAAAAAGAGATAGGAAATCCTATGTTCATTAAATGATGAGAGTGTTCAAGCAATGGAAATAGAAAGTGGAGTGTATCAAATGCACAATGCCCATTGGTCAAGTAATGATTACTCATAAATTTTTGAGAGCATAAAGAAAATATGGAACATAAAATTATGATAACATGATGCAAAAAATGAATGAGAATATTAGTCAAGCTAACTTAAGATGCCCCATGCATCCAACTACTACCCACATAGTCTATGTGGACCTTAGGGAAATGTAGTTTTCCCAAAAATGGGAGGATAATGGAATGGTAATGGTAATATGGATAAAAAATTAAGTGGGATAAATACAAGGTTTCATCCCAAAAAAAAATTTGGGGATTTATATCTCACGTGGAAATTCTAAGCCAATTTTCATGATTTTATGATTTTTAAGGCTTTTCTAGGTATTTCCAATGTTTTTGGGGTTTTTTAGAATAAGAAAAATAAGGTAATATTTTCAAATGTACAATGAACTATTTAGTATAGGAAAAAACATCCATAGGTAAAGGCTCAAATAATAGTTAAACTAGCTACAATAGTACCTCCATCACAAACCAATAACATAATTTGATGCGTATGAAAAAAATATGCACCAATAAAATAGGAATATGAATGGTACACAAAGGGGAAATAAATGAGGAGAATAAATTAGAGGAAGTATTCAAGGAAATATCAACCAAGTAACACCCTTTTTGACATACCCTAAAACACTTGTATACAAATAAGCTACTGATGTTAATCATGATTTAAGTTCTTTTGTAACAATAGTTGTTGAATATACCTATAATCATCTTCTCATATTCATGATGGTGATTGGTAATAGGAATGGCATGAGAAATGAATAAATAATGGTCTAGGGAATGGTATAGTAGGAGAAATAGGAATGGTATAAGGAATGACATGGTAAAATAAAATAAGAATGGTCTAGATAATGCTATGGTAAAGGAATAAAGATGAAAATGATGCCCCCAAGCAAGGGCTACTATAGACAATGGTTCATTTTATAGTTAAGCATAATATAGTTTCAGATGCTTTATGTTCATGTGTTCTTTGATCTATTTACCAATTGGTGTAGCAAGTATATATGCTCTAGAACCATAATTTTCAATTACAATAATTTTGACAATGGTATTGTTAGATGCCTCAACTTGGACATTATCTTAATGGTAAAATGTTATGGATTTTTTATGTTTGATTTAGAAAATAGAATAGAGGGCCTTGACATATTTATTTTTTAATGGGCCACCATTATCACTAAAAATGGTGGAGGGAATGCCATAGTGGAAAATGAGATGGTAATTAATAAACTTAGAAATTTGTTTGTTAGTTATATATGTGAGGGTAATGGATTTGATCCAGTAGTAAAGAAACATGTGGAAGTTAGAATGTGATGATGGCCATTTGAGGAAGTAGGGTTCACTTTACCTATGAGATCAAGTCCCCAAGTAGAAAATAGCCATAGTTTTGTCATCAATTAGAGTGGTAAGGAATGAGAGTGTATAAAATCATTGTGTCACCAACAAGAATCACACTTATTCACATGTCTATAAGCATCTATTTCAATTATAAACTAGTAATAACCTATTTGAAGGAGATTCTTGGTAAGGACTAAACCACTAATGTGGGCCTCATATGTTCCTTCATGCACATCCTTCAATGTTAATTGGGATTCTCTAGAAGATAAATAATGAAGTATTATTCCATAATAGCCCCTATGATAGAGTGTACTTCCAAGTAATGTATATCAGGTTGTCTTATGGATGAAGGATTTATGATGGTTCCATGATAGGTTTGGGAGAAGAATGTGGCCATGAAGGTAGTTATAAATGTCTTAGTATCAAAGGAAATCAAGACCAACAATATCACATACCATTTTTGAATCCATTTATTCATGAGTTAGTTGAAAAAGGTCCTCAATGAGAAATTGATACTCTTTAACACTATTATCCATTGCTAGAATGGATCTAATAGTCATCATTGTTTCCACTAATTAGTTATTGGATATTGGTATTTACTCAAACTAAAGAGACTCAAAATGTGACTTGATCTTGTCTACCATATTCTTGTAAGGTATAAGCTTATCATCCTTTATTTGGTACTAGTATATGGATTGGCTAATGATTAATTGGTAATACCATATACCATTAGCTATTGAAGGTTCCATTGAATGGAAAGATAAAGTCTTTTAATGAGAGATTCATACTCATCCACATTATTAATATAATGTAAACCATTATGTAATGCCTTAGGAATGAGATCCCCTTAGGATGTAATAAATAAGATACCATCCCTAGATCCATAAGATGTGTATGAGACATTGAAATACAACATCCACTATTTGGACTCAATAGTAGTTTCCTCTAGAGTCAAAATGGACTCATTTGTGAAGTCAAAGTTAAGTTGTTTCTATACAATAGAGGAGCTTAAGAAAGTTGGTTTATGAGAAATTCATTGATGGCCCTTTGATTCTGATTTTAGATTTCAAAATCACCCAACGTCATTACCCACTTGGCCATGTAACATATTAGAGTTACCTTAAATAGTAGGTATTTGAGTAGATCAACCTTGGTATAACAATAGTCTTATTATTACACATGTAGTGACATAACTTTTGGGAAGTTAATGCCATAACTAAACAAGCTTTATCAATTAGAAATTAAATGTTCTCATAAGTAACAAGTTTCCAACTTGGATAACTTAGATGGCATGCTCTTTACCTTGACTATCATGCTAGGCCAAGAGTGCCCCTAGTGCATGTTATGTCATTGCTAAGTAAATATGCAAAGGTTTATCTGGTATAGGTAGCATTAGAACTAGTGGATTAGTTAAATAGATCTTAAAATCTTATAAGGCTTGACAATATTTGTATCCCATTAAAATGTAACACCTTTCTTCAAAAGGTGAGTGAAAGGATGGTAATTATCAACCAACTAATAAATGAATTTTTTAATAGGTTGAATCTTACCCTACATGCTACAAAGTTGTTTCAAATTCTATGGTGGAGGAATATCCATAATGGATTTGAATTTAGTAAGATCAAATTCAATGCCCTTTCATGAAATAATAAACCCTAGTAGCTTACCCAAAGTGACATGAAAGACACACTTCTTTAGATTTAGATGCACCTTGTATTTATAGAGTCTCTCAAAGATTCTCCATATAATGTCAGGATGTCCTTATCATTTTTTTTATTTGTCCATGATATCATCAACGTATTCCTCAATAATGTCATGCATCACGTCATGTAAGATGAAATTCATGGCACATTGATAGGTTGTACTAAATTTTTCCAAGCCAAAGGGCATGCATTGATAGTATAATGTCCCCCAAAGAGTGGTGAATGTTTTTTTATTATGTTCCTCAAGTGAAATATTGATATGATTATATCTTGAGAATCTATTCATGAGGGATAACATCTCATATCCTATTATTGAATCTATGATCATGTCAATGTTTGGTCAAGGAAAGTAATTTTTTGGGCATACTTTTTTGTTGTCTTTGAAATACAACATAATTGAATGCCTTATGGTTTCTTTCTAATTAATATAATGTTTGATATCCATTAATAATAATCTAGTGGTCTGATGAAGTTGGTTCCCAATAAATTTTCTATTTCCTTCTTGATAAGTATAATGATGTGTGGATGTATTTTTCATATTTTTTGATTGATTGACTTGGCATCTAGGTGCACCAAAATTTGATTCACCACTAAATAAGGGTTTAGGCCTAGCATATTAGAATAATACCATGCAAATATATTGATGAAGTCCTTAAAGATAGTAATGATGAAACTTCACTCATCAGTAGTGAGGGATGTGGCTAGGTAAACTATATTTGGGTCATCATTAATACCAATAATCACTTCTATGGTATCTTTCATAAGGAGCATAGATCCATCCTCCTAAATAGTTGGAAGTTAAGGGAATAAATATTCTTCATCACTTGGGATATACAAGGCTCACCCATGTAAGAAGAATCTAAATCTACCATTTCTAGCAATGGCCAATCTATAAATTATTCTAGGAAATCCTAAACCAACTGTTCAAAGATTTGATGCTCTTCTAAAATAATATAAAACTAATGGTAATTATTGGAATAGGAATCTAATATTCCTTAATATATGAAAAAAATTCCCCATCTAAAGGCACCTAAAATAGGTTTTCACCTATGGACTTATTTTTATTTTTAATTTTTCCCTGACCTAAAGGTGTCTCAAAAAGGTTTTCACTTGAAGATATTGATGTTTCAATTTGGTCATGACTGAGGAAGTTTTCTACTCTCCAAAGTAGGTGGTATGATCCAAGTGGAAGTCATATCCTTATTTGTGTTCACTAGCCAACAACCCATCTCTAAGACCCATGAATTTGGTAATAGATTATTCATTTTGAAACTCATCTAATGGCATAATCTATTCTTGTTGCTCCCAATCAATGAGGCTTGGATGATGAAGGGAAAGGATATAATAGAGCATAATGGTAAGAATAGCATTGGTATCAAACACATTGGTGTTTACAAGTTCATAGTAGGCACTATAATGGGAAGTTGTGTAAGTGTCAGGAGTTTCTTCATTAGTCAATGAAGTATTATCACTCTTAAACTCAATGGAATCACCCCCAAATGGTATAAATCTAAGGACTTGACTTTTTACATGCATTTTTGTAGGTACTATCTCAAGAATACCTTTGGATTTTATCCCAAATATTTTTCCTTGATAGTCTATATGGTCCATGATTATGTTTGGTATGGGGTATCAAGCATTATGAAATCAATTATCAAAACTATTACTATAAAACTAATCTCCCTCAGCACTAGTGACTCAATCTTGATTTGGAGACATATCTAGTACAAATATGAGCACTTCTTATAGAGAGGCTTTAGATTTATTTTACCAAATCATGTTGGGCTTGCCAAGGATAGGTTTAGGTTATTCATATGCCTTAGGAGATTTGGGTAGCTTACCAACTTGAAAATCATCCTAGATGTGGCATATGGAAATACCCTTCTCTTAAATGTTAAAATGAGTGGAAATGTTCTCAAAAGGTGGATTAGAAGTAGTGGAGGCAAGGTCACTATGATCAATAAAGTTAGATTTTAGAGATTTAGGAACTATTGCTTTCTTCTTGTTGTCTACAAACTTAGTGCGTGGGTAATAATTATATTTCCCATACTCAAATTATATGTGATTAAAATACTAATATGGCTGAATATCACCACAAATAGTAACCTCCAACCCATAATGGGGAAAATTGATGCATTGATGTAAGATAAAAACTATGAATCATACTTCATAGATCTAAAGATGACTAAGAAGTAGATTATAAGGAAGTTATATGTCTAGAACATGACATATAATATCATGGGTGACAGGCCCAAGAATGATAGGTAAAAAAATTATTCCTAAAGGCTCTCTTTTTGAATTATCATAGGCCTTGATCATAATTGTGTTTGGCTATATATTTGCATCTTTGTAGCCCAAAGTTTAGATCAACTTTAACGAGGCTATATTTAACCTTAAACAATTATCTATAAGAACCCACTTGACCTTGAGTGGGAAATTATTGATTTAATAAATAGAGGGTTATTTTCTATAGGACTAAGGGCTAACATGTATGATTGGTCAAACTTTAATTATTATCCTAGAGACAAATGTACCAAAAGTGATTAGAATTGAGTTGGATCAATGTCATTAGGCACCTTGGATTGTTTAATAAACTCATTTACTATGGTTTTGTGAACATCAAACATATGTAAAAGGTCCAAGATGGATATTTGTGTAGGACTATTACTTAATTATTCACTAATATTAAATGGATTCTTGATATAAGGATGATATGGATTATATTTTAGTGGGGTAAAATATGGCATAGGGTTTAGAATTTTATTAGCATTGTAAGAAGACAGATGACTTTGGATAGTAATTATTGCTAATCCAGTTATGAATGCATAATTTTGAGTCATGGAAGGGTTATTTGAACTAGAAGAAGTTGGCAGAGGTCTAGGAATGGTAATTTGTGATGGTCATGACACAATCACATTGCTTTGGCCTATGATGGAATTACTAATGGTCAAATGTGGTGGTCCTAAAATAGAATAAATTTCCCTTTAATTAGTGTTAGTTGGCCTATGGGGAGTGACTTTGATAGTGGAGACATGATTACTAGTAATATGACCCATAATATTATTATAATAATAATGAACACTCCTATAGATAACTTAGTTGGATTGGGTATAATTATCCCAATTATGGCTATTCTAGTTCTAGTTTTGCCCTTTCCCTTATTTTTTATATTGGCCCTATCCTAGGTTTTGATTGGTGTTGTGTGCTCATTTCTCTAATTCAATTTCCCTATTATCAAGTAAATTCTCAATTAGGTGTCTCAACTATACACAATTATAGATGGAATGAATGACCATGTGATGGTACTCAAAATACTCCCCTTATCACAATACCATTAAGGTTTAGGTTGGCCCTTTGTAAAAGGTATTAGAATGGACTAGATGATCATGTTATCTATTACTAACTTCTAGAATACTAATTTGATAGGTTTATTGACATCACTAAAAACTCTATCTTTATAGTATCTTCATTGTAAAGGAGCTCTTTGTAGTTTAAGTTGAGGTTTAGGTGAAGTGTTTTGAATAGGTGTTGGTTGTATCATTTATACATGTCTTGCCTTTGTAACCCCATTACTGACCATGTTTTTATTTTTAAAAAATGCCTTTAGTTTTTCAATTATGGTGGTCTAAATTAGCACTTGATTTGGTGTTTTGTTATGCATTTAGATTTGGTTTGTTGTTTGCATCTGAGAATATATTTTAATAATACCCCTATTGATAAATGTTTTTTCTATGTGCACCCATTTGTTAATGATTTACTCAAATGTGTTGGCACAATTTACTTTGATATTATGATTTATCTTAGGATTTATATTTTATACAAAGATACTAGTTAATTGTGTATTAGGAAAGTTATGCAAGAAAAAACTAGCCAAATATCTACACTAATGTAAGTACATTGAAAATCTCTTTCCTCATCTCTACTTGGTATTTCACAAGTCAAAAACTATCAATTCATGTTATATGTTGTAAGATAAATGGTTGAATTTTTTTTTTGAGAGGTCATCGAAAGTAGTGATTGATCCTTTAGGTAGTTTGATAATATATTTTAATGTTTGTCCACCTAAGATAATTAGAAATAGGTGTAAAAAATAAACTCTTATATATGTTACATCTTGGCATGCTACAAAGAATTACTATAGATGTTCTCTTATATCTCCCTTCCATTTGTATTTTTTGAATTTTAGCATTTGAAAGTGTGGTGGGAAAGGAACCTAAAGAAAACTAACATCAAAGGGATAAGGTCATATGTCATCAAACTTGTACTTTTTGGTTGTTTACTTACCTATTTGTAGGTCTGAATATATCCCCTTTACTATGTTCCATTATTAAACATTGGGAGTGGTTTATTACTTAAGGAGGGAATTTTATTAGTAATTAGTAATTTTTTGGCCCTGGTTTGCATAAACCTAAGTGGAAGTGGCTCCACTTTACATGGTTTAGTTTGGAATATGTACCCTCTATCTTAAATTATACATTTGATGTGGGATATACTATTGGTTTGGAGAGGAATTATAATAGGTTAGGTGTTGATATTCCCAAGGAATCCATTATTGTTAATATTAGGGAATTTACAATTGGTCTAGTGGAATTTGTTATTGGTTTTGTGCAGTTTGTTGGTGATTTAGAAGAAGTCATTGTTTTTTATTTTTGGTTCACAAAAGAAACTTGAAGTCATCACTGGTTTGCAAGAGAAACTTGTAATTTTTAATATGAATTTGAAGAAGTTGGTAATTTGTTTTTTGAATTATCTAGTTGAGTTGGTGGATTTTTTATAAATTATTATGAATGGTCTCTCACTTATTATGAATCATTAGGTATTGGTCTTACATCGACAAGAATATTGATACAGGGGCATCACTCATAAAACCAGTGAATGCAAATTTCAAGTGATTGTGGAGTCAAAAGACATGATTAGGTGTGGGAGAAATGTTAGGAGTCTAAAAATTCACTATGGAATGCCTTCCAAGTGCATAGAGAGTGCCTAGGGTGGTTATAATTTCAAATCTGAGTTTCACTCCAAATTACACAATTTGATATTTTAAGCATTTTAACATATGTAAGATGTTGTAACAATTTTTCTAAAGTTACTTGAGGTATAAAATAGATAGTGGAAGCTAATAAACAACATTAGGCATATATATTTGGTCTTAAAAACATACTTGTAAGGAATAGTCTACCTTGATGTTTCTATCAAGGGTAAGCATTCTTACAAGAAGATATTGGAGGTAGTTATGATAGTTATCCTAGATATAAGGTTGTGTTTTTGGTTTTGATAGGTAGTTACCAAGTGGTATTTGAGAATATTTGATTATATTCTAAATAAAATTAAAAATGAATAATATTGAATGTGGATTGAAGGTCTGAAGCACTATTATTTTTGGATAATGCAAATAGTGGAAGGAGGACTTTTTAAATGATCATCGAAGGAAAGTTGATAATGTTATGTTTTAGTGATAAACATGGATTAGTGAGTAATATGGTATTGATTGAGTGAATTTACATTTTTATTTTATTGTTCTCTTCCAAAAAAAATTACACACAAATCTGACTCCTCATGTTGAGACTGTGTAAGTCCAATAGAGATAAGAACAAAGTATATAAAAGCTGGTTGAATGAAGCATACTAAATATTAAGAAGGATGATATATAGTAGGTGTATTGTTTCATGCTTTATATAATTATGATGGAGGGTAAAATATTTTTAAGGGGTCTTAAAACTTCAACACAACCTTGTCTTGCCTATAGATAGTGATTGTATTAATAGTGAGCCTAATGTCTTTGTGAACTTACTGAGAAGAGGATTTAAACTTGGTTATTAGTGATTTGAGGAGATGCGTGTGTTAATTTACATGAAATGAAGTTGAAAATTGGATTTAGAATCCAAAACCCCCAGAATCTACTCTTTATATCATGTATAAGGTAATTGTGTAGTTTGTATGCACACAAAATGATCAAAGCATGATCTAGAATTGAACATAAAGGTGTTAAGGTAGAGAACATTATGTAAATAAATGTGTGAGGTTATATCAAACTCTTATCATCATTTGAAGTGTTTATTAACTTTATGTTAAACTAAAATCTTAAAGATAGAACCTATAGCCCTTGCATATTGTGTGTGCACTTAAAAAACTTAAAAGGGTGATCTAGGCAATAATATAGCTGACAATTCAGGTGATGGTTCTACCCTAATTTATGAGAAAACTTTCAAGAGCCATAACTTTTGCACCATAGATCTAATTAACTCCCCATTTGAATAGATGGAAAGCTAAGAATTAGGATAATGTGTTGAGATGGCATGAGCCTTACTTGGTATGTTTTAACCCCTGAAAACCCAATGAAAGTGCCCCAAATTTCAATTTTAGTAGTGAAGTTTAGAAATAACAAGTTTTTAAAAATAGTAATTCCTCAAATTTTGTATTTTTGTGAATCATGGAAGTGGAACCACTTCATATCCCTCAATATTGGTGACCTTTCACATCCTCTCTTTCCTTCAAAATTTGTATAAATGAATATTAACCCAAAAAATAAATTAGACATCTCTTCCTAGAGATAAGCATATGTTTTCATTTGCAATATTGAGTAATAAAACATCTCTTCTCAGATAAATCATTGTTACTATGTTATTTTCATGTTCTTGAAATATCTTTCAATCCAAACTTCTGAGTTTTGGATCAAAGGGATGGTTAAATGTTAAATAAAGAATTCATTATGAAAAACTAACAATGAGATAAGGGTAATGGAGTTTTGGTAACTCATTTTCATAAGATTTAGTTTTGTTTGAGATTGAAACAAACTTTCAAGAAATGTTTATAGATCTGTACACTATAACTATGTGCATAGAGTAGTCAAAAGGGTTGTGAAAATGTGGAATATAAGAGTGTGGGTGAGACACCAAAGAGGAGTGAGGTTATTTACATGAAGGCAAAGCCCAAACAACATTAATTTTGTTTTGAAACCCTTTTAGTAAGGAATAAAATCATATGAAGTGTTCTCCAATCCTCATAGGGTTTGTGAACCTAAAACTAGGGTTTTGACCTAGAAATCCAATTTCCCATAGTTTGAACTGATGGAAGTCCTCTAAATTTGGTTAATAGAGAGGTATCATTGAGTACAAGAATATTTTTGTGTTTTAAAATTTAGTTTGTATATTTACATGATAAAATAAGGGAATGTGTGTAAGTTGAGATAGGAGAGACCTAAATCAGCCTAACAATGGCCTAGAATGAGTTAGAAAAGGAGTTTATAAGAAGAGTTAGAACCTAAAATTTTGTGGATAAAACAATTTCAATAAATTTTATATTTATCTAAAATCAAGTTATGTAATTTTGTTTGTAAATTTTCATAGAAGTTGAATTATCCTATATAAAGGGCTACAAAAAATAAATTGAGTGAAGTATAAAGTGGCTAAGGTTAAAAAATAGGTGAGTTAGGGAGTTCTCAAAGTTGAGAAGGGTCTCTAGGGACCAAAAGTATCCTAATAAGTTTATCTCCATTCATTAGATAGATAAATGATAATATATATATCCCTAAATGATCTTATGTACCTTATTGTCAAGAGAGAACATTGGTTAAAAAGAAGATTGGTGAATTAGTTGACCATCTTTACATCATTAAATTGATGAATTAGTTGACCATATATGCATCATTTGGTATAAAATATAGTTTTCTCTTGGTGGTGGATGATTTATGATAGGTACAAAGAAGTCAGGACTTGGCAAGATAAAAATAAATATTGGACATGTGTTTAGAGGTGAATTACAAGGCAGGTAGCCAAGATCAAAGACCCATGGAACAAAGAGTGGATATAGTCAGGAAAGATCAAGATGGAATTATAGATAATTTTACAAGTCATATGACACAACTGATTGCACCTTTGATTGTGAGAATGGAATCTATTAAGAATGTTGTCTAGGAAAGAGTAAAAAATTCATAGATAGTCAATCTAGAAGGTAATGAAGGACAACAAGGTCAAGAGAAACCTTTATAGTCAAGGATAGTTAGATAATAAAGTGGAGTAGTAGTTAAAGAGACCATAGTGCCACATAATCAAATTTTAGTAGTTCAAGAGAACATGAGACCATAGTACCATGCAAATGATCTAAGACCATTTGCATTTGATAGAGCAAGAGCTAATGGTAGTTTATTGAGAAATAGATATAGACCAACCTTTCAAGAACAATGCTAGAATTGCATTAAAGAAGGACATATGTTAATGTAATGTCCCTCAAACATTGGTAGGGATGGTCAATAGTATTTAAGAGGATCACATGAAGAAAGGGAACAAGTGAGAAGAGAATGAGTTTAAACAAAAAATATTTGTAGAATAAGGAGTGAGAAGAGAAGAGTGGAATAAAGAGTGATGTTGATGGAAAACAAACAATATTTTGGTAAGGTATTTGTGAGTATGAGTTTTAACAAAACCCCTAAGGAAGAAAAGACAAGTTATCATTAGATGGTGAGTAAAGAAAGGTATGAGTCCACTAATATGGACATGGAAGATGACCAACAAGAGAAAATATTTTTGGGTAAGGTCACTTATTTGAATGATGAAAGTGATATTTATGAGAAGGCATTGGTATTTTACTAGGTAGCATGACATGCAAGAGTAAGTGGCTCAAAATACAAGAAGGTAGAGAGTATACCAAAAGAAGAGGGGAAGAATTAACAGTTGAGATGGATAAGAAGTGGCTTGGGAATGACACCAAGTAAGAGAGGAAGTTGGGCAATGAAGCATCCAAGAAAGAAGCACAAGAAAGAGCCATGAAGGCTCCATATTTTGATACTAATAATATGTTTTATGATGTGTATACAAGTTACACAAAGTCAACCACCAAACAAGTCTTGGAGATAAGGAAGATAGAAGAGCTTATGGTCAAAGAAGATAGGGTTGATCCAATACAACCCAAGATTTATCAAGAAGTATAAAATGAGGGAGAAATTTTCCCAAAGATTCAAGATAGTAAAAAAGAACAAGGAAGATGTTACAAGTTGGTTTGATAAAACAACATCAAAACACTAGGACAAAGACATGTGAAGCATTGGAATCAATCTTTAGGGGAATTTTAGGAATGAAGAATGCATTGCATGGTGAGAAGAGGTATGAAACTAGATACCTATAGTCCATACACCTTTAATTACATAAGAGAATACCTTGTTTATTGTTTTAAGAATAAATATCAAGAGAAGGAGACATTAGTCAAGACTAATATGGTTGGAATAAACCTTACATGTTGGAGGAGAAAATAAGTACAACAAATTTCAATAATTTCTAATTACAAATGGTGGAATATTTAGCTATAGTGGATGCAAAGTTGCTCGAATATCTCAAAGAGTGGAGGATATATATATTTTTTCAAATCAAATATGATAATGTTCTTGTAAACATCTATAAAAATCAAGTACAAAAGATTAAATAAGGAAGGAGTGACTTAAGATTTCATGTTCTAAGCATGCCCATACAAGATAAATAACCATTTGAAGCATTAGACGAGATATTCAAGGTTGCATTAGTTGTAAAAAGGATAAGAGGATTAATTTGGATCAAGATGAGAAATCCCAATTGCAAGAACTAGTTGGAGCATAGGTAAAAGATGACAAATCTAAATTTAAAAAGGTGAATAACGACATGGAAAAGTTGTTCAAATTACAAGCATGTGCATATAGGGAAGCAATGTGTCAAGAGATGCATACATACATGGGATGACAAAGAAAACAACATCACAAGTGGAAAATGTAGCACTTAAGAAACATTGTTAGAATTGGAGAAAGAGGAAGAAGTAACAAACATGTCATATCAAGATAGAAGTCAGAATAGAGAGAATTTTAGACAAGCACAAGAATGCAATGACTTAGAACCAATATTATGAAAATATTTCAAATCCATAGTTTATGGAAGATACTATAAATAATATTAATTCTAACATCAAAGACACAAAGAACAAGCTGAAAAGATGTGTTGATAGTAAACTCTCTCTGAATTCCATTTTGTGCTCCCCTTGGGAGTATGATGCAAGGGCATCACTCATGAAACCAAATGAATGAAAATTTTAAGTGATTATGGAGAGAAAATACATGATTATGTGTGGGATAAATTTTATGATTCTATAAATGTACTGTGTAATGCTTTCCAAGTAATTAGAGAGTGCCTAGGGTGGTTAGAATTTCAAATTTGAGTTTCCCTCAAAATTACACTATTTGAAATTTTAAGTGTTTTGGAATAGGTAGGATGTTGTAGGAGTTTTTTTAAATTTCCTTAAAGTTTCAAATAGATAGTGGAAGCTAATAAAGACTATTAGGCATATGTACTTGGTCTTAAAAACATATTTGTACATAATAATCTACCTTGATGTTTGTATCAAGGGTAAGCATTCTTGAAAAAAGATATTGGAGGTATTTATGATAGTTATCCTAGATATAAGGTTGTATTTTTGGTTGTGGTAGGAATTTACCAAGTGGTATTCGATAAGATTTTATTCTATTCCCTATAAACATAAAAATGAAGAATCTTGAATGTGGATTGAAGGTCTGTATCACTATTGTTGTTGAATAATGTAAATAGTGGAAGGATGAGTTTTTAAATGATCATCAAAGGTAAGTTGATAATGTTGTGCTTTAATGATAAACATGGATTTATTAGTAATATTATATTGGTTGAGTACATTTACATTGTTGTTTTTTGGTTCTCTTTCACATTTTTCTACACATAAATCTAACTGCTCATGTTGAGATAGTGTAAGTCCAAGAGAGATAAGAACATAATATATCAAATTTGGCTAACTAAAGTGTACTAAATATTGATAAGGATAATATATAGTAGGTTTTTTGTTTCATTCTTTAAATAACTATGTTGGAGGGTAACATCCCTTTTAGGGGTCTTCAAACTTCAATACAACTTTGTCTTTCCTGTAGATGGTGACTGCATTAATAGTGAGCCTAATGTCTTTGTGAACTTGATGAGAAGAGGATTTCAACATGGTTATTAGTGATATAAAGAGATGTGTGGGTGTATAATAGTGTTAATTTACATGAAAAAAATTTGAAAACTAGATTCAGAATCCAAAAACCCTCGAATTCAACGCTCTATATTCTATAGAAGGTAATTGTGTAGTTTGTATGCACACAAAATAATCAAAGAATGATATATAATTAAACACAAATGCCATATAAATAAATGTGTTAGGTTATATAAAAATATTATCATCCTTTAGAGTGTTTATGAACCATGTGATAAACTAAAATCTTCAAGATAGAACCTATAGTCCCTATATATTGTGTGTGCACACATAAAACTTGAAAGGGGTGGTTAAATGTTGAACAAAGAAGTCATTGTGTAGAATTGAAAATGATAAAAGGTTAATGGAGTTTTTGTAACTCATTTTCAATATTTCATAGGCTTTAGAGTCATTTTATATTGAAACACAATTTCAACATTTTTATATCTATACACTATAACTATGTACACAAAGTAGTCAAAAGGGTTGTGAAAATGTGGAATAAAAACATGTGGGTGAGACATCAAAGAGAAGTGAGGTTGTTCATAGGAGGTAAGAGCCTTAGAAAAAATAATTATGTTTTGAAACCCTTTTAAGAATGAATAAAATCATATAAAGTGTTCTTGGGTCCTCACAGGGTCTGTGAACCCAAAACTAGGGTTTTTAACCTAAAAATCCAATTTCTTGGAGTTTGAACTAGTGGAAATCCTCCAAATTTGGTCAATATCAAGGTATCATTGAGTGAAAGGATATTTTTGAGTTTTCAACTTGAGTTTGTACATGTACATGATAAAATAAGGGACTATGTGTAAGTTAAGTTAGGAGAGACCTAAATTGGCCTAACAATGGCTTATAAGGAGCTAGAAAAGGAGTTTAGAAGAAGAATCAGAACTTACAATTTTATGGATAGAAAAAGTTTAATATAGGTTATCTTTATTTGAGATCAGGTTGTGGAATTTCATCTATACATTTATGTACCTACTAAATTATCCTATAAAAAGGGCTATAAGGAATAGACTGAGTGAAGTAGAAAGTGGCTAAGGTTAACAAATAGGTGGGTTAGGGAGTTGCCAAAGTTGAGAAGTGTCTCTAGGGACCACAAGGAACCCAATAATATTATCACCATTCATCAGATAGATAAATGCCAATACATATCCCTAAATGATCTTATGTACCTTAGTTTCAAGAGAGGACATTGGCCAGAAAGGAAATTGGTGAATTAGTTGACCATCTCTACATCATTAAATTGGTGAATTAGTTGACCATGTCTGCATCAAATCTCTTAATAGTTGAAAAATGTATGTTGTGTATCAAACAAAACTTGTTGTGAAGCAGTCATTGGTATGGGTTATTTAGGAGGATTTAAAAGATCTACATCAAATATAAGATTGAATAGCTCTTATTGCATCTATTCAAGTGGTTAATTTTTTTTATAGATGTGGTAATGTTGAACAAGGTTATAACCAAAGAAGTCATTAAGTCAAAAACAAGATGATCTACATAATGTTGAATAATTTTCTAAATGGTGGATGATATAAAGTGATTAGTTTAGGAAGGATCAATCTATGGACCCTTTCATTTGTTATATAAAGTGTTGTTCAATTTTAGAATTTAAATATAAGGTTGATCTTACGGTTAATATTCTACTCAGACTAGGGTGCACAATTGTTATATTGGAAAATAAGGTGGGATCATAACTCTAGGTTCTATTACCCTAAGGACACTTCATCTTGATCTTCTATGAGTGGATTTTTTAGTTGACTTTAACTTGATCTCACAAGGGTATGCCTATCTTCAAGCACATTGGGTGTTCATCTCCATCTTGTCTATATTTAAAACCTCTATTATGTCTTAAGGGATCATAAAAATGCTCTTATTTAAATTTAGTTCCCTAAGAGGCCCTACTATAAGTGTATATAGGCGTGATTGGTATGCTTCTTGTTTTTTTAAAGTGTTACAAATGTGATCTTGGATTGGACTTGGTAATTTTGAATGTGGAATAATGTCAAATGATCCATAGAAGTTGGAATGGATCTAGAAGTGTTTGACCCAACAAGTGTAAGTCTATAATTAGAATAAATCTAGGTCTTTATAAATGGTTTGGATAAAGATAGTCAATGTCTAAAATGAAACCTAGAATAAGGAAAACTAGTCTTGGTTTGGAATTGTTCAATTTTTTACCTTGGTTGGTATTTTGACTTTAATTTGGAATGAGACTATAATAGATTCAAATGGTTCAAAAAATGGGAATTTCTTTGACAAAAGGAAATCAAAATTATAAATCATAAATTGAATGGGTAGCATAACCTTACCAAGTGAGATAAATGATATTATTTTAAGTGGTAAGCAAACACTATGAAAATGACCAAGGTTGGTTTGTAAATGTGGACAATGTAACAGTATCAAATAAAACATAGGGTGTAGGTTAACACAAGAAAATCGAAGTCCAAATTTAGAATAAAAATATCAAATGTAAGAACTCAATGTGTAAAGAAGTGCCAATGTGTTTAAACTTGTTTGGTATATGAACTTCATGTACTTGTTTTCAAATGAGGTTGTGAATACAACATGGGTTTTAACAAAATCACTTCAAGTGATTATTGACCAAATTTGACTTTTAGTCAAACAAGGTCAACTCATACATATTAAAACTTTTTTCAAAGGTTCTTATATATCTTATAGAGGTCTCAATTGGTCTAAACATCTCACTCAACCCTGCTCTAGCCTTGGTCTAAGCCTAGCTTCCTTATACTAGTCTAGTCAACCAAAGTCAACCATAGTCAAACATGGTCAAAGTATCAAATTATTTTTAAAATTTCCTAATGTGGTCAATATAATTTTGTAAATTGTTCCTAAGTAATAAATTGATCTTTTACGATGTCTCATATGCAAAAATGCCTTTTTGCTCATATTTTAGCTTATTTAATGACTTGTACAGACTTTCAAAGGAATCGTATTTGTCACAAAGGTGATTTTAAATGTGGAGGAGGTTAGGATATGTTAGGAATTGGTTAGATTTATTTCAATAAGTAGTTTCATGTAGAAATATGTAGTTTCTCCTTGAAATTAGGCCATTAATGGCACTTGTATAGACTTGGGAAGTCCATCTTCAGTAAAAAATGTGGGATAGTGTCTCTTTAACTCCCTAAATTCATTTCATTACTTGGTGTACTAAGAAAAGGTCAAAAATTTTAGTTCTTACTTTTGTTTCATCTTTTTGCCTTTGCAAGCTAAGGAAGGTCAATTTGAAATGATTGGTACAAACCGCATAGGTGGAGTTGGTGGGAATGATTTTGGGAGCTGAAATTAATCTAAATCCGCTTAATTTTCATTTTAATAAGTTCTAGTTTCATGGCTCCTCCTTTATGAACATTCATTAATAATATAGGCAACTTTTTATGCTTCTTCATCCAAGAGGGGTCATTGTTTGAGATAGTTTCAGAATAATTTGCTTTGGTTTAATGGATTTGATTGTTCCATATATTTTTAGGGCCTCTCCATAGGGTTTTAATGTTTCTCTTGGTTTTTAAATTCTCAAGAGTCCAATAAGACTCTTTTAGGCTTGTTCTTGGTCTATTTTCAACTTCACTATTCTATACTCAAAATATACACCTATAAGTGCCTTGAAGCAAATTTTACACATTAAGATGAAGGAATGGAAGGTTGTCTTAGATGTTTTGAGTGTTGACAGTATAGTTGAAGTAGTTTGAAAGCTTTTCCCTTGAATTTTCTTGTTCCTTTTATACCTCTACTTACATATCATAGTCAAAATACTCACTTATAGGTCCCATAATGACATCATAATAATGTTTTGAAGGATGTCCTTGTGATCCAATTTCTCAACATGGTCTAATATGAATTAATATGCCTAAGAGAGCCTCTCCTAGTTTTGTTTTAATGGTATATCACCCTTATTGCCTTACATTCAAAAGTATGCACCCACAGGTATCATTTGTAGAGTTTTAGAGAAGATGTACAGAGGGATGGTAGATTGGTTTTGGTCTTCATGAATAATTTAAGGTTGTATTTTATCATCTAAGCATGTTCAAGGATCCTTGTTCGCTCACTTGGTGTTAAGAAACCTTGCCAAGCATAAAATTTTGGGTTTTGGTCTCTTGTCTCTGAAGACCCAAAACAAAGGCCCTGTAGGTTTTGGGGTGAGTTTATAATTTAGTTGCAAAGATCCTTTGATGATCCCAATTACTTGAACTTGTATCCTATATCATTGGTAAGGCCCTTACCAAGTTGGAAGAGGAGATACTAGAGGGATAATGATCTTCAAAGATCCTCAAAAGTGCATATAAAACACTGACATTAGGCAGTAAACACCTACAAGATTTGAAGTTAGAAAGACCCTTTGCACCTAAGATTATGGTCTTAAGCCTTATTTTTATATTTGATAAGTTTTGAATAGATTTGATGTATCATTTTTAACCCAAGCATCATTTCAAGGCATGATACATAATGTTCTAAGATCCATATGAACCTACAAGTGTTCTTAGTTAAGATATCAACCACCTACAATAGGATTTCAACTCTTTCAGTAAATTCTTGTGTCCCAGGTTGGTATTGTACCATCCCCCACATTTGAATGGTTCTAATAATAAACATGGAACTTGATCACATATAAGATGTGAATATAGTGATTTTATTCTCTAGTATACCCTGATGTCTGTACATAGGGTATATTGCCACTTACAGGTCAAAATAGAAGGGTACAAGGACAAAGACCTAAGTATGGTGTCTTGATTATTGTTTGAACACAAGAAGTAGATCACAAGCATAGAAAAGTGTTTTATGGTCTTAATGATCAAATAAGGATCTCTAATACCATAACCAAATATCAACCAAGACCCTAATATACCAAAAACAAAGCCTAATAGTGACCTACAGGTAGAGTTCCTAAAGTGAGAAACATAGTCTATGCTTAACATAGTCAGGCAAACCCATCATCTTATGATTTTAAAGCACGGAAGGTGTATAAAAAGGAATAAACACAATAGGAAATTTTCATGATGAGTGGATCACCTTATAATATTTCAAAAGGATTTTTTGAACTCTAAGATTAGACTGCAAACCATGCAATAGGCACCTACGGGTGTGACTGTGGAAGTAAATACAATAACAGTCAAGGATGGAAAATTCTACCTTAGAGATTGGGAAAGTTAGGGGTCAAATATTGGAGTCATGAGCTGAAAATTGGTATAGGTCATCCTTTGGACTTGAAGATGCCCCTCCAATGGTTGATTTGGTGAGACAAACTAGGGAAGTTCCACATATTTTATCTCAAATAAGGGGCATTTTTCCCCTTGCACAGACCCTACAAACTTGGAAAGGGAGACCAAAACATGAACTAGAGGGCTTGGTAAAATAATGTTTTTGGAGTTGGAATACACATGAAGCAACATGTGAAACCTAGCTAAAAGATCTAAGGTCAAACAGGGTGCCGTAGGCAACAAGGGTTATAGTCAAACCCAATGGGGGAATCACATTCTTCCCAAGCTTGAAAAAGCATTCCAATGCTTTGATTAATTTTTTTATAGGTAAAATAGATGTGTCTTGACTATCAACAAGTAGGGGAATCCATTAGAAGGTTATGGGGGGCTTAAGTTATAGTCAAGCCTAGAGAACAAGGTCTATGCCTAGTTTTAAAAGAGGGGTTATTTTCATTTCTAGCTCCTAATGAGTTATTTCAATGATTTAAACATGTTTCTGGGATGTGTACGAAGGTTTTTAAACCTTCACCTTGTAGATAAATCCATCAATAAGCCATTTTTTGGCTTGAAATGAATTGAGACCTCATATAATGCATGAAAATGGCATGAGTGACCAACTTAAGATGCTTGGAAATTTTCCAAAACTTTGCATGGGACCTCAACATGATCAAGGGAGTTAGGGAGGGTCCTTAAGAATCCCTCAGAGGAATTATTTTAGAACTTCAACATCTAGACTCTATGAACAAATGTTAAAACCTAAAACCACCCCAAAACCCTCATTAAGGACCTGATTGGGGAAAGAAGGCAATTGAAGCATCCAAATGCAAAGGAAATTACATGAAACCAATTTTAAGATGCATAAGACTCTCCAAGGACCTAACACGGTGTACCCTATCTATATAGATGGGGTATAACAAGGTTTATTTTGAAAATATTATATGTTTTATTGGTATGGAGATGTTTCAAAAGATGAAACCACCTTTGGGAGAGAGATTAGGATTTTTTTAAATTTATTATGACCATCAATTAAGTCATCTAATGTCCCAAGTTTTCTTTCCATCTTATTCATCTCAGCCAGTCAAGTGGGAAGATAGTGAACACTTAGTGAAAAATGATAAAACTCTAATTAGAAAGCCTTTTAAGGATTTATTCATGAACCCAATGACTTGGAAACTGTTGATAGGTGTCATACCTCCTTGTGCATTGATCAGATTGTATAATTTAAAAGGTTTTGGGTTCTAAGTGTGAGAGGTGCATGAGAAGGAGTGATTTTGTAAGTGTTTGAGATGATTTCTCGTAGTCAGAGGAATATTAATGATTAAGGACCAATCCAATTCATGTGAGAGATTTTTAGTAACCCCTCCCATTTATATTAGTCATCAGACCTGATCCTATGTAGTGATGAGGTAGTTTTCCGAAGATAAATCATGGAGGTAGTTTCATATGCAAGAAAAAAGAGAATATATGCCACATATGGAGGAGTTAGATGAATTGAGGGACATTTATCCTTATTCTCCTTGTAGGAAATATCTCATGCCTAATTATTTGACTATCATAACTCCTCCTTACTTGACAAGTCTCTTAGTATCTTTTGAGCTTCACTTTCTCTCTCTCTTCTCATAATTACTATAAATATTGGCCTTTTTGGCATTGTATTTCATCTCTCCACCTGGGTATGGCAAAGCCCTACCAATTTTTTTCCTTGAAATAATGAAGAATGTTTTTTTATCTCATTCAATATTTCACTAAGTGAATTTTTTTTTTTTTGGTCTTATGCAAGTGTATTTTTCTTACCTTCACATGATACTCTTCCTAGTGCCTTATGTGAATTAAAAGCTCTATTTTGCAAGTCAGCAAGAAGTGCCTAACGTGGATTGTAGGTATAGTGAGTATACCATTCATTAGTGTCTCTAGAAGAGCTATTGTCTAAGTCCTCATAGCCTAAACTCTCTTCAAGACCTCATGCTTGAAACATTGATTGAAAAGAGGAGTGTTGAATTGGATGAATTGTATGCGTGAGAATCTCCTTGGTTCTAAGTGCATTTTAAGTGGTGTGAGTAGACCATATATTTGGTGTATCACCTCCCCTATATTAGATTCATTTTCAATTATAATTTTCCCTTTTCACCCCCTAAAATTTAGTAATAGGTTTGAGTTATAGTGATACATCAAGGGAACTAGCCCTTATCTAGAGATCCACTTCAACTTTGGGTCACCCATAACCCTGAGGTGGTTATATTGTGCCACTTGAGTGAGGAGAGAATTTTCATCTCCTCAAAGGGTGCAAGTTCAATTGATAATAATTTTTGGCATGCCTGATGGGACTCTTTTTCTAATAATTTGAGGAGTTTTGGTGTTCTCCTCAAGATATCAACCTTTAGAGGTAATTTCACTAAGCACCAATGGTGAATCTAAGCATAAACATACTAGTTAAGTAGTTGAGGTATTCTATTTGAAGTTTTTTTCTTATTTTATACTCTTCTCATGAGTGATTCATGGATAATTTTGATGTTGAGTTTGTCTTAACAAAATTTAGGGAGACATTTCCATCTTTGCCTTTTCCCTCTCAATATGAGAAAGTCCTTAGCCAATCTTGTCATGATCCCTATCAATCATATGTTGCCTATGATCAGCCCCATCAAGCTTGTGGTTCACCTAGTCCACCTAGTTCCTCTCCAAATCAGTCCATTTAAAGCTTTAAGAAGACCCTCATTGGTTACAAAGATATATGTTAGACCTTGATACTAGAAATGGTTCTGGTCAAGTCATCCCTAGTGATTGTATCAAGAGTGTGAGAAATGCTTTGGAGCAAGTCAAGAAAGAATGGATGTCTACAGAGAGAGATAATTAGAAAGGTATTGCTAATGAGATGTTTCATGTTTTTGGCCTAATTTTCTACCTAGAATAGAAGTTGAGAGCTCATGAACTAGCTCAGTCTTGGTAGCTCTTATATACCCCACATCACGCTTTAAGTGTGTCAAATTTGCCCATTCAAAATGCTAATCCAAGAATGTTTCAAAATACCCCAAGTACTTCATACATTCCATAAAGTTTCCCTTCTTGGAGGTCCATCCAAGAGAATATACAAAGGAGGGAGGAAATCACTATTAAGCAGGTTGATTTATTTGGAGAAGATTTTGAGAAAGGAAGTTTGAGTTTTGAGGCCCATTTTGACAAGAAGATTGAATTGGTAAACTAACTTTTAAGTAAATCCATCATGGAAAAAAAATGGAGAGCTTCTTAAGCCTATATTTCTAAGTTGGAGATAATATGCGAAGCCCAAGGAAACCCCAAGTTTCTTAAACCTATCATTTACCCCTCCATTTGCATCTCATCCCCATGGAGAACTCTCTAAGCCTACCTTCCCAAGATGAAAATAAGTAGTGGAACCTTATAGAAAGAAGAACAAAGATGTTTAAGTGGAGAGTTATAAGTGAAGAGAAACTTGAGACTACTCAACTCCCTCCCACCCCTCCTCAAAAATCCATTGAACCCATCTTTCCACCTCCTCTAGCTGATATATTTTTCCCTTTTAATGTTAAGGATTACATGGCTCCTTGGGAGCCTTGTTGGGCTAAACTTCCTAGTTTTGATATGCCTAGTATTGGAATCACTAAGAGGGAAAAGGAGATAGAGATTTCATCTCATATTAATGATGAGGAAGAGCTGACTCCTTGTGAATAAACTCTAGATTGTACTGGTAATGAAGATGGCATTCCTTATGTTGAAGAAGATGCATTGGAAGAAGTTCTTTTGGTTTCGAAAAAAGAAGAGGAAGAGGTTTTTATTTTTGTTCCCCTTCATGATGATGATTAAGATAAGGATGATAAATTTTGGTAGATATTTAAGGACATTTGTAATGAATTTGAAATCCCCAAGGAGCCTACAATTCCTTTGGATATGACCACAAGACATGGTAAGAAAAATGATGTGTTTCAAGAGGAAGACATGTGGCACACCTATATGTGGATGTTCAAGGAATATGAGGATTATGATAAGACATTATGAGAATACACAAATCCTAAGAGGAAAAACCCAAGATGATGAAAATCAAGTATATGTTGATAGGTATCATCATCAAGAGGCTCTAAACCATAAGGGAGTAATCCATGATGACTATGAATCTTTTGAAGAAGGTTTGAAATTTGATTTTTTAACCTCATGTGAAGTTGTTCCTAAAACCATGAAGGAAAAGTTTGAAAAATAAATATTGTTAGTATGCTATGACACAAAACTTATTGAAGGATTTGAAGAGGCTGTAACAAATGAGAAGACAATAAGGTCTTTAAAGAAGGTATAGAATTACAAGAAGTTATCCTATGCATATAGATGCAAATCTACCATGATGAGACAAAGGGACAACAATATGAAGCATGTTTCCGAGGTAAAGAATACTCCATCTACCTTGGAGGCTTGTTTGAGATGATCCATCAAAGGACATGCTAAGCCAAGGAGTAAAAAGGAAGCATGAGTCATCTAATACTACATCTAAAAATAAGAATGCTTGGTACCCTCATTCATATAGTGAGGAAGGAGATTCAAGATAATTCCATTTTGATCTATGAAGGGAGGTATGTTTAAGTTAAATATACATAATTAGTTTCTTTTTCATTGTGTTTTGTGTTCCCTAAGTGCTTAGTACCATAAGTATGCCTTTGTTTATGTGTTTGTTTTGGTCTTGTTGTGTGATGTCTTTACTTTGTGTGTTTTGAGGTCAATCAGCTGTCTTTTTAGTTAGGTCAAGTTCTGATCATGTTTTTTTAGAGTGCATATGACTCCCTTTTCCCAATGGATGGGATAAGGCTATTGTTCCTAAACATAGGCAAGCATGTTACCCCTACAAATTGCCAAAGGTGTTGACCAAATTTGAATTTTAGTCAAATTGGGTCAACCCCTACATATTGAAACTTTTTTCAAATACTCCTATATGCCATATAAGGTTTTCATGTTGGTCTAAACATCTCACCCATCCTTGCTCTAGCCTTGGTCTAAGCCTAGCTTCCTTTTACTAGCCTAGTCAACCAAAGTCAACCTTTGTCAAACATTGTTAAAGGCTCAAATTGTTTTTAAAATGTCCTAATGTGGTCATTTTAATGTTTTAAATTGTTCTTAAGTCATAAATTAATCCTTTATCATGTCTCATATGCAAAAATGCCTTTTTGGTCATATTTTGGCTTATTTAATGACTTATACGGACTTTCAAAGGAAGAATACTTGTCAAAAAGGTGATTTTCAATGTGGAAGAGGTAAAGAGATGTTAGGAAGTAGTTAGAGTTAGTTCAAGAAGTAGTTTCATGTAGAAAGAGGTAGTTTCTCCTTGAAAATAGGCCATTAATGACATTTTACAAACTTGGGAAGTCCATCTTCAAAAAAAATGTGGGATAGTGTCTCTTTAACTCCCTAAAGTCATTTACACCCTTTTTAAGTTGGGAAAAGGTCCAAAAGTTAATTTTTTGCTTCTATTTCATCTTTTTGCCTTTGCAAGCCAAAGAAGGTCAATTTGAAATGCTTGGTACAAGTTATACAAGTGGAGTTGGGAGGATTGATATTGGGGGTTAAAATTGATCTAATTTAGCTTCATTTTAATGAAAATAAGTTTAGTTTCATGGATACTCCTTTATGAACCATCATTAAGAAGCTAAGCAACTTTTTATGTTTCTTCATCTAAAAGAGGTCACTGTTTGAGATAGTTTCAAACTAATTTGATTTGGTATAATGAATTTAATTGTTCCATATGTTTTTGAAGGCCTATAAAATATTTTTCCATGTTTCTCTTGGTTTTTTAAGTCTCAAGAGTCCAAGAAGACTTTTGTATGCTTGTTCTTGGTCTTTTATATACTCAAAATATACACCTACAGGTGCCTTGATTCAATTTTTCCACATTAATATGAAGGAATGGAAGGTTGTATCACATTTTTTAGTGTTTAAAATATAGTTTAAGTGGTTTTAAATATTTTCCCTTGCATTTTCTTACCCCTATACCTCTGCTTGCATATCATAGTCAAAATACTCACCTACATGTCTCCTAATGATGCCATACTAATGTTTGGAAGGATTTAATAGCTCTCCAATTTGTCAACATGGTCTAGGATTAATTAATATGCCTAAGATAGCTTCTCCTAGGATTTTTTTAGTGGTATATCACCCTCATTGCCTTACATTCAGAAGTATGCACCCACAAGTATCCTTTGCAGAGTTTTGGAGAAGATGTACGGAGGGATGGTGGACTGGTTTTAGTCTTTGTGAATAATTTTAGTTTTTATGTTATCATATAATCATGTTCAAGGCTCCTTGGTAGCTCACTTGGTGTTGATAAACCTTGCCAAGCATAAAAATTTTAGTTTTGGTCTCTTGTCTCTAAAAACCCAAAATAAAGGCCTTATAGGTTTTGGGGTGAGCTTATAATTTAGTTTCAAATATCCTTTGATGATCCCAATTGCTTGACCTTGTATCCTTTATCATGATAAATTCCCTTACCAAGTTAGAATAGGAGATACTAGAGGGAGAATGATCTTCAAAGGTCCTCAAAAGTGTATATAAAACACTGAATTTAGGCAGTAAACACCTAAAAGATTTTAAGTTAAAAAGACCCTTTGCACAAAAGATTATCGTCTTAATCCTTTTTTTCATATTTTATAAGTTTTTAATAGATTTTATGTATCATTTATAACCCAATAATAATTTCAATGTGTGATACATAATGTTCCAAGATCCAAATGAACCTATAAGTGTTCCTAGTTGAGATATCAACCACCTATAGTAGGATTTCAACTTGTTGAGAAAATTCTTATGTCCCAGGTTGGTCCTATACCATACCAAAAATTTGAATGGTTATAATAATAAACATGTAACTTTATCACATAGAAGGTTTGAATCTACAGGTCAGAATAGCAGGGTACAAGGACAAAGACCTAAGTATTATGTCTTGATGATTGTTTAAACACAAAAAGGAGATCACAAGCATAGAAAAGTGTTGTATGGTCTTAATGAGAAAATAAATATCTATAATAACATAAAATAATACCCTAATATACCCAATACAAATCCTAATAGTGAACTATAGGTAGAGTTCCTAAATTGAGAAACACAGTCTATGCTTAACATAGTTAGGCAAAACCATCATCTTGTGATTCTAAAGAATGAAAGGTGCATCAAAAGGCATAAAAAAAATAGTCAATTTTAATGATAAGTGGATAAACTTATAATATTTCAAATGGATTTTTCAAACACTAGGATTAGACCTCAAACCATGTAATAAGCACCTATAGGTGTGATTGTGGAAGTAAATACAATCACAGTCAAGGATGGAAAAGTTTACCTTGGAGATTAGGAAAGTTAGGGGTAAAATATTGGATTAAAGAGATAAAAATTGGTGAAAATAATCCTTGGGACTTGAATAATCCCTTAAAAAAATTTATTTAGTGAGATAAACTAGGGAAGTGCCCCTATTTTGTGTCAGATAGGGGGCACTTTTCCCCTTGCACAAACCCTGCAAACTTGGAAAGGGAGACCGAAACATGAACCAGAGTACCTGGTAACTTGTAAAAAAGGTTTTTGTAGTTTTAATACACATGAATAAACATGAGAAACATAGTTAGAAGATTTCAGGTCAAATAGGGTGCCCTATGCAACAAGGGTTACAGTCAAGCCCAATGGGTAGAGTTAAGGCCAAGGGGCCAAAGGGGAAATCATATTCATTCCCAAGCCTAAAAAATCATTAAAATTATTTGATTCATGTTTTTAGTGGTATAATAGATGTGTCTTGACTATTATAAGATAGGGGAATCCATTAGAAGTTCATGGGGGGCTTAAGTTATAATCAAGCCTAGAGAATAAGGTTTAGGCCTAGTTTCAAAAGAAGGGTTATTTTCCTTACTAGCTCTTAATGAGATATTATAGTGATTTAAAAATGTTTATGGTATGTGTATGAATGTTTTTAAACCTTCAACTTGTAGATAAATCCATCAGGAAGCCATTTTTTGGCTTGAAATGAATCAAACCTCACAGAATGTATGGAAATGGCACGAGTGACCAACTTAAGATGCTTAAAACTTCTCCAATACTTTGCATGGGACCTCAGAATGATAAATGGAGTTAGGAATGGTCCTTAATAATCCATTATATGAATTATTTAATAAATTTAATGTCTGGACTCTATGAACAAATGTTAAGACTTGAAACAACCCCAAAACCCTCCAAAACCCTCATTAAGGACCTGATTGGGGATTAAAGGCAATTGAAGCATGCAAATGCAGTGGAAAGGCCATGAAAAAAAATTTAAGATTTATAGGACTCTCTAGGTACATGACACATGTAACTAATGTGTACCCTACCTAAATGGATGGGGTGCAATAGGGCTTATTTTGACAAATTTATGTTTTTTGCAGGTATGGAGATATTTAAAAAGATGCAACCACCTTTGTGAGATAGATTAGGACTTGTTATAATTACTCATTCCAATATATTTAGTCATACTCTCCCAATTATGCCTACCATGTTCTTCATCTTAGCCAATCTAGTGGGCAGATAGTGAATACTTAGTAAAAAATGGTGAAACTCAAATTAGGAAGCCTTTTAAGGCTTGATTCATGAACTTGATGACTTAGACACTCTTAAAAGGTGTCATACCTTATTTTTCATGGATCATATTGTATAATTTTAAATGTTTTGGGTTGTTAGGTGTGAGAGGTGTATGAGAATGAGTCATTTTGTAACTGTTTGAAATGATTTCTCATGGTCAGAGGAATATGAATGATTGAGGACCAATCCAATGCATGTGAGAGCTTGTTAGTAACATCTCCCCTTTATATTAATCATCATAACTAACCCTATGTAGTGATGAGGTAGTTTTGTGAAGGAAAATCATGGAGGTAGTTTCATATGCAAGCAAAAAGAGAATCTACACCACATATGGAGTAGTTAGTTGAGTTGAGGGATATTTATCCTTATTCTCCTTGTATTACATATCTCATGCCTAATTATATGATTTTCATAACTCCTCCTTTCTTGAAAAGTTTATTAGTAAATCTTAATCTTCACTTTCTCTCTCTCCTCTCATAATTGCTATAAATATTGGCCTTTTTAGCATTGTATTTTATCTCTCCACTTGGGTATGGAAAATCCCTACCAAATTTTTGCCTCAAATTAATTAATAATGTTATTTTACCTCATTCAAGATTTCACTAAGTGAATATTTTGTTATTGGTCTTTTTCAAGTGTATTTTGCTTACCTTCACATGTTACTCTTCCTAGTGCCTTGTGTGAATTGAAATCTCTCTTTTTTAGGTCATCAATAAGTGTATAATGTGGATTACAGGTATAGTAAGTAGCTCATCCATTAGTGTCTCTAGAAGACCTATTGTCTAAGTCCTCCTAGCTTAAACTCTCTTCAATACCCCATGCTTGAAACATTGATGTAGAAGAGGAGTGTTGAATTAGATGAAGTGTATGTGTGGGATTATCCTTGGTTCCAAGTGCATTGTAAGTGGTACGAGTAGACCATCTACTTGTATATCACCTCCCCTATATTAGATTCATTTTTAGTTATCCTTCTCCCTTTTCACCCCTAAAAAGTGATCAAGAGGTTTGAGCTATAGTGATACATCCTTTAGATATAATTACTTTTGAGAGGATAAAATTTAAGTTTTGTTGAAATAATTTAATTATTGTAGGTTATTTTTAGGTTTTTTATCCCCCCTTCTCTCAAGAAATTGTACACAAAAGGTAATATTCAAGGGATGTTAACCATTTCACCCCTATTTTAGTGTTTTATCTATGACAAATGTGGATTTCTACCCTAATTTTTTGATGGAAAACTAAATGGTCCTGATATACCTTATTATAAATGGGTAATTTATAATATATTTTAAATTTTATGTGAGCTCTTATGGTCCATTCACTAAAGAGTCTAGTCCTTTCATGACCACTTAAGTTATTAGGGTCTTAGTGAAGTACTACAAGCATAATTAGGCTTTAAAGTGTATACTAACTAAGACACTACTGATGGTGTTATAATATTTATACTTTGATAGATAAGCAAGGATGATAAGATGATAGGATGTCACTTCCTAGGTCAACACACCCCTAATGACTAGTGTGAAGGTGATGAAATCCACCCCATGAAGTCAAAAATAAAATGTAAGGAAAAATGTATTTTTTTTCTAATTCTTAGGACCCCATAAATAGGAAAGAGAAGAGCATACAACAAAAATGTATCTTTTAGGTAAGGCCCAAAAACAAGTAAACCAATGTGATTTTGTTCACCCAAGTTCCCTAAAGGGGGAAAGGAGAGAGCATAGACATAAATATTTTCAAATAAAAAATTAAAAATTCAAAGAACCTAAGCAAATAAAAAAATTAAATGCTCTTAAAAGCATAAATGTAATGGTGATTTATTATTTTTAAGCACTAAATACAAAATATGGAATAAATTTGCCTTTGTAGGTTAGTTGTAAAAGCAAAAAAAACTTAGTAAAACCTATAAAACTAGAGGATTAGATTGTCAAAAATGTTTTACTTAGCCAAAAAAAGTTAATTTTAAGACTTTTAAACTCTTAGGAAATTTACCATATGGTGAATTTTCCATTTAGTAGAATGATTTCACTAAATACAAGTCAACTTTACCATTCTGTAGGAAACTAGAAACATAGTTTTAACGACTTCACCATTTAGTAGGGCTACCTCACCAATTACTAGATGAGTTCATAGATTTCAAAAAACACAAGAAAATATGTATATTACCTTGTGTCGTTTCACTATTTTCCTTTCAATTTCACCAAAGCAATACATAGGTCAACTTACTCTATGAATGTGACTTCATTGATTAGATTATAACCTCACTAATACATAGGTCAAATTTAATATTTTCTAATTTAAGTTCACTATTTTCATGGAAACATGTGAACGTGACTTCACTGATTAGATTATGACCTAGTTGATATGTATGTTCACTTCATTTTTTTTCATGGATTCATCATTTCCTATAAAATAAATAGAGATAATAGAATAATATAAAATGACTTCACCAATTATGCGAGTGACCTTGTTGGTCCACAAGGAAACTTAGTTGATATATAAGGTAACTTCACCATTTTCAAAGTGACCTTGTCAATTGTCATAAAACACAAATATAGGAAAATTAAAAGAAAAAGAAATAAATTAACAACAAAATAAGGTTTTATTATTTAACTAGAAGACTTAATAAGCTTCAAAGGAAGTTTGTGAGATACATAGTCCCATGGGGTCTGAAATTATGTGGAATAAGATTGAAAGAGGGGTTAGTTTCTATGTTAGTATTCAAAATAAAAACAAATTCATGAAATATAACACTTACATCTTGCTCCCTAGGGTGAGCTATAATCACTAAAGTAAATAAATCAAAACATGAATATGAACAACACATTCACCTTCCTTGAAGACTCGATGTAGTGATTATTTGGAAAACGCTTGTGTTAATTTTGTGGATATATGAATCTTTATTAATGCATTAGTTTAATATGATGACATCTCCCCTTGTCCATTATGTATTTTTTTCATTTTTGATGAATAATGGTGAAGTTTCTTAGCAATATTTTGGCATTAATTCTTTGCACGTAAAACCTTAATAGAAAATGGTCATGGCCTACGTATTTATAACTTGACTAAAATGATATGGGGAATCCATATCAAGATCAAGATGTGTGGTCTGAAATAAATTCAAATTTGGAGAGCAAATTTAATTAGTATTGCAATTAATATTTGGAGTAATGGAGAAATTAATAGGCATAGCTTGCACAAATCAGATATTTATTATATTCATTAGGCATGGTTTTCCTTTAAAAATTAAAACCACTTATATCAAGATGATGTCACATTTTATTGAATTTTAATTTTCTAAAATGAGTTATTAGCCAATTAAATATGTATTTTTTTCTTAAGCATTTAATTATATTTAGTTAATTAAGTGAATTTGATTAGGTTTTTTACCATTCTTCGAATTTGATTAATTGCCATGCACTATTGGTCAAAAATATTAATTTACTAGGTCAAAATTTGATTGGAGATGAATTATAATAAGGTAAATATTTCATTAAATTTAATTACCTAATTATAACCGTATTAACATGAATCAATAATTACATGTGACATGTGGCGATGAATTAGAGAGTTTTGGTGGTTTTGGTCCAATTTGTACATTACTGCATGAAGAAATTTAGAATTGAAAGTTTGACACAATAGTGGTTAGAATTAAAGGTATACAATCCACATATACATACTACTCATACAATAAATTTTGTACCTTGATGAATCTTAAAATATGATAAAATACCACTTTCTTGATTATTATAAGCACTTTTCCTTGACTATAACAGACCTGTACTATCTTTTAAAACTTAAAACATGAATGGATAATATTCCAAATAAAATAATGATGATTTTAAATACATAATACATTAAATTACATATAATAGGATCTTGAATATTAATAATGGAACTTAAATTGACATTTTTTCATTGTTTTAAATGCAAACATGTTACAATAGCACTGCAAATTCCTTTTTTCTTAGAACTTCCTCATTATTTTCTTAAATTAATTTAAAATATTGAATTTATTTGTTAAATATTATTGTATTATTATCTTATCCCACATAATTCTCTCTCTCTCTTGATCCTTTCCTTTGTTCTAAAAAAAATCTTAACTATCTAACTAACTCATAAACTTAACCCATGTTTTTACTCAAGATAGTGACCTTGGTTGAATTTGGCATAATCACTTATGAGTTAAGAAATTTTAATTATTATAAAATATATATAATACCTTACTTGCACCCTATATAAATGATCATGAAAAAACCAAACATCAAAATATGATAAAATTTATTTAAACACTCAAAACAAGTTCAAAAATTCAAATTTCTAGTTTTGGTGGGAAAACTAAAAACAAGACAATATGACATAAACAAAGCAAGGTGAAGAATGTAAAATATTCAAAGAGATTAAATATTACCTTTAAAACATATTAAAGACCAAAATATTAAAAATAAACAACTAGAACTAATATTCCTACATTAGGATGTAGCAACTATATATACGCTCCATAACCATCTGGCCAACTTGAGGGTAATAAGAACTATGAAACATATTGATAATGTTGTATAATTGAATTATTGGATTCTTATATTTTTACTATCTTGTGGATAGTTTTAATAGGAATATTTATATGATGTATTACAAAAATATTTATTAATTTTTGTATTATCATTGTTAACTGATATTTATTTCCTTGTATCATGACACTATTATAATTTGGATTATATTTAAGTACTCTTTGCCACTTTTATTGATCTAATGGTATTACAGTTCTATCATAACTAGGTTCTCTAGAAATATTTATAGTCACATGTTGGGAACCATTAGTTCCTTACGTCTTGGTATAACTTAGTCATTGTAGAATGCAATCTATGAGAATGAGGAGGAGACTTTTATGTCCCATTAAAAAATGTGACAATGGATCTATCAACATATTGCTCAAATATGTCTCTAAATGCATAATAATCATTATCCCAATGACCATTAATGTGATACTAGCTGCAATAAGGATGATTTTTTAATATGTCTAAATGGTATGGAGGATAATAATTATTGGGAGGAAGTGTAATTATCCTCTTATATAATAGTGTAAAATTAATGTCATGGGGCCTATCCTTGAATGAATCAAAATATATAGGCTCTTGATTATTATATCATGCCCTAGTCATTGTAGGAGTGGATTTATAAACTTATTTTTTTTATTAACTAATTTAAATTATATATTTTATTTCGTATTTACCTTTGGAAGAGGTGGATTAGGTGCCTAGATCATATTGGATAACTGTGATGATAACAACTCAATATCAAAATATACATTTATATTAGTTTTAACAAGTCCCAATTTATTCTATAATGTAATAGTCTCAAAGAAAATATGTTGAAATGAATTATATGTCTGGTATATATCAAATTTTCCTTAAGAGATAAAATGAGTCTTCTACAAAAGATGCATAGTGTCTCCAAATCTATTGGTTGATAGATTAATTGTTGCATACATGTCTTAAATCTCAAGATGTAATCATAAATATGCTCTAACTTACCCTGATGTACTTATACTAATATCCCATATGAGAATTTGGGTTCCTTATTATATATAAAATTCATAATAAATACTTCATATATATCCTCAGAGGTATGTAGATACCCATTAGGAAGTGAATGATGAAACCAATTGAGTGCCTCATCCTCTAATCTCTTTGGAAGAAATTGTAATAAAATTTGACTACCAATACAAACATTCATAGATTTTATGTTATCTATAATGGTGTATATAAAGATCACCACTTCCATTAAACTTATAAAAAATGGTATCTTACAATTCCATGGAAATAGTGCATGGTATCTTAAAAATAAGCAATCAAAGTAAAATTTTCAAAAAAATGGCAGGATTTATCAAATTCAAGCATATCTAAAACAACATCAAGTAATGGAGAGGCCAAATTAATAACATTACCTTGTGAAAGACTTTCAAGATGAATTTCATTGCTTATTCCAGTGCCATGGTTACTTTCACTTGCTCTAAAGTTTTTGGCATCCACATATGTAGAGAGAGAAGCATCGATCATTTAAAATAGGGTGCCCCTACTACCCAAAGGGTAAATCACTAATTAAAATCAGAAATAGCTTTAAACTAAAGCAAAATCCTACCTAGACCTGTGGTGATTAGTAGTGTGGCAAAAAAGCTAAAGGTTCATCAATGTAGATATCCAAAACCTCCATACCTAATTTTTAAAGTATTATATTATTATTCTGAAAAGAGATGTAGCAAAAAGTTGTGACAATATATGAGTGTTATCAAATAATACATCACTAATAAGAGGTTATTTTGGAATTATATTATTAATTTCTTTTTTTTTGTATTGAAATTGGAGTAAAAGGAGTAGGAGAATAAAATGCATCTATACTACTTTTCTTAACATTTTTTATCATAAATTTCATAATATTCATCATATCCATCATATCCATCATGGAAATAATAATTATCATCATCATCATAGTATATTTATTCATTTTTTTATTGGTATTTAGCACATAATTTTGGTAAATTGTTCATTATTTAATGTACTTATAAGTAATGACTATGAATTCATCATCTAGATGAGGGGGAAGAGGTTCATTGGTAGGCATTTTAAATTCTCCTAAACTTAAAATAAGGAAAAGAGGATAAAGGAAGAGCAATGTTAATATATAATTCAGCATAAGAGGGAAATCAAATTTTTTATATGAAACCCTAGTTAGATAAATATTTAATAAAGGAAACTCTAGGGATAAAACTAGGGTTTGGCATGTTCAATAAATAAAATGGGTTCACAAATATGTTTTATTGAAAATGTTATTAATGAGGTTTAATATAATTAGATAAAGTTGGTAAGTAAATTAAATGAAAAATAACATAAAATTTCAATAATTCACTTCAAAATAAGTGATATTGAGCAACTAGGGTTTTAATCTAAAAAATACAAAAGGAATGAGCAATTTATGTATTCTAGGGTGCACATAGTTGTGTATGGTTATATTTAACCTTGAGTTTGATATGTCACTATTATATTTCACTATTTTAAATTCATTATTTCCTGGGACAAGATTAGTGGAATTGGGTAGGATATCAATGTGTTATTTATTAGATGGGATGCTATTGTGTAGGCTCCTCCTATGATAAAAACATAACTTGATACTTTGTGTGTATCCTCCTAAAGATTCACTTTGTCTTGGAATTTCCTTGAGATCAAAATTAAACCTATGTTTCAACTTTTATTTAAACCCTTTGTGGATTCCTACACATAAACAAAAAGGAGATCAAATATAAAATGGGAAGAAAAATGGAGAAGTAGGAATTGTCGAACTAGCCTCAGAACTCCTATGTACTAAGCACTGCCTACATAGCTCCAATGATAAGGATATCAAGCTAATGTATTTATCTATCTAATGTGTGTGTGTGACTAGATAATTTGGTGTGGATCTAAATTCTCGTCACATGCACCCTTATCTTAGTCAAAGCATGCAACTTAGACGTGATAAGTATAGACTTAAGATAAATTTTGATATTGAGCTTGATGTAGTGCATTTTTTTATTATGCTAGTACCAAATTTATAAGTTCTAAATTTAAAAATCCTTAGATAACCCCTTAAATATAAGACCCTTAATTTTGAATTTTAAAAACCCATTTCCATGCCAACTGACTCAATGAGGGGTAAAATGGTCAAAAAAGGGACCCAAAATAAAATTACATCAAAAAGAGTTTTAAAAGGTATAAAGTATAAGATAGGTGATTTAAAATAACAGAGTAATGTAATGTTGTCTAGATAGGGTACTCTTGTCCATAGATAATAAAATAGTGGAATGATAAAGAATAGATATCAGGGATCCCTATGAATCAGATGAGGAATGACATACAAGAGCATAACTTCAATAAATGCCATGAAATTAGTGTGAAAGAGTGACATAAAAATACATAGGACCATAAAAAAATGTGTCAAACATATCTTGTTTCAAAATTAGGAGATTATAAATATAAAATTCAAAAAATACATAATATTTGTGTTTGATTAACCAAATTTTAGTGTATACAACATCATTGATATTTTTGCAAAGATGAATTCCTTTTGGCTTCTTGCTAACATGCATAATGTTTGATATCCACTCGAAGTAATCAATCAATCTAATGAATCTTGTATCCAAGATTTTTTTAGTTATATCTTAACAAGGATGGTTATCCTAAGATGTATTTTTTTTATATTTTATTTGATGTGCTTGGCATTAGGGTGCACAATAATATGATTGAACACTAAGGATGAATCCAACCCAAACATATTAGTGTATGACCAAAAAAATGTGTCAGTGAAATATTTCAGTAGGGAAATAATAATTTTGTGTTCTTTAGGAGTATGTGTGGCTTTGATGTTTATTTTCCTTTTATTATCTTTTGTTCTAATATTAACATCAACAATGTCCTTAATGAGTAGCGTGGAACCAAATTGTATTTATGTTGGCATAAGAGGGAGGTGAATTTATTCATCTAGTTGATGTTCTTTATGTTCATATTGATCTCCCATAAAGGGTGATTATGATTTAAACACAGAAATTGGTAACCATGTGAATGTGTCTAAAAATTTCCTCACTAGTTCACCATAGACTCCATATTCATGTCGACTGAGATCATATTTGATTTCAATGATCCTAGGATTATTATGCTTCTTTACCCACTCATAATAAGATTCAAGCTCCCTATCCATTGAAACCTTAGAAAATATTTTACCAATGAACATGTCTTTATTTTCATTTTTTATTTGATTAGCTGCTAGCACGTCAAAGTGATTTTCACCAACATATATTGGTTTTTATGAATGACGAACTCTTCTCACTCCCAAAGTAGGCAAATAAATCAAGGCTGATTTAAAATCATTCTTTAGTTACTTGATGGGGAACCATCTTAAAGTCATATAAATTTTTAAATAGCTTTGTCATTATGGAAGACATCCAAGGGTATACGATCTCATTATCCCCAGTCTACGAGGTTAAGTTATTAGAGGTCTAGGTGGAAAGTGATAATGGTTATGTCCATAGGAATATTAGTTTTAGTGAGCTCATTATAGAAGCTATAAAATGACTTTGTGTCACTATTGGAAGAGTCATCATAAAAAATTGTAGTACCATCACTAAAAAGATCATATGGGTCACCCAAAAATGGTTTATATCCAATACCATGATATTATTGAATTTTAAAATGGGGAATGGGATCAAGGATCCCTTGTTCATGAATACGCAATCCTTTTCCTTTGTATTACATAACTTTGCATGTCATGTTGGTGATATAGTACCTTTGATAACATGAGGTAAAACTATCATCATATAAAAAGGAGTCATAAGAACTCTCAATTTATTCTTAAGCAAGGAGACCATATTTTAAAAAGGAGAGGGAGCCAAAATTACATGACTTTTTTATTTCATTGATACATGGTGGGCCACTGTTGAGTTTTGTGACATGGAAGGCATTTTGAGTGTCATATTCCACATAACCTTTATCTAGGATTTTACAATGTGATATAGATTGGGGAGGTAAATATTTGGATGTGGAGGTTAAGTCATCTAAATAGATATAAGAGGATTGTTATAAATATTATTGTGCCACATGTTTATCCTTATTGAAGGCATGCTCCATGATAGGATAATGGCTAATTTTATGGTACCATCTTTCTAAAAAAAATCAATATTGGAATGGTTGTGGGAAGGGATGGTCACCTACATACAAGAGTGTGGGAGCATGATGCATTAATGAAAAGTGGATGGAATGACGTCCATGTCATTAATACATGGGAATCCCACAAGGATTTTATATGGTAATTTGATGGCATTGATGTGCAGGAGGGTTCTATGTGTGACAGGTCCAACCATGATGGGAAAGTGGATGGTATCACTTTATTCTCACTTTTTATTTTTGTATGCTTTGATAGTGATGGTTTTGTAGTCTAATACAAATTTAGAGTTTCTAAGGTGATTAACTAATTTCAATGTATGAATTTTTAGCCCTGACCCATTGTCCATCATTACCTATTTGACTTGTGCTTGGAAATGAATGCCTCAACATACAGAGGTAGATTACGGGATGGTCTTATTGGAGGAAGGTCATTATGTTAAAATATGAGTTGTGGGTCCTAAGATAATTTTCTTGAGTTCTAAGAATTATTAAGGATTGATGTTAGTAGAAACCTTGAACTATTGAAGGAATTTAAACAATATGTCCTTGTAAATAATTTTCTTAATAATATCTAAATGTATATTTGGGTGAGAGTCTTCTATAGCTATTAAATATTGTCATACTATTTTATGGGGGTGGATGTTGAAGGTATTTTAATAAAAGGATATTGAATGGTAATATCAAGGCACCACTTAGTGACAACATAATCTCCATCTTTAATTTTGATATCGTAAATGTCATGATAAGTGATTTAATCAATGACAATGTCATAATTATATTGGGATATATAGTAATTAATAAGGTTAGCATGAGTTTTTTGGCCTTTTTCTAACCTTGAATTTGATACTAATTCTACTATAGATTATTTTAATCATTTTTAGGGAATGTATCCTTGAATATTCCCATTTGTTGATTCTTAAATATTGAAGCATTATTATTTGATTCAAAATCACCTTAATATAGCAAGTCCTAAACATAATTTATAATATTCATGCACATGTTCATATATTAAAGTTTGATTTTATAAAAATCATAATACTTAACCTCTTAGTATCATTTTGGATTAGGTTGAATTTCATCAAAGGTATTTATTTATGGATATGTAGTCATGTTTATTGTAACAAGCTTATGGAAAACATATTCTAAAGGTTCTCTGAGAGGATATGTCATTTGTTTGTATTATTTTTTAGGTGGAGTATGATGAAGATTAATGGTTGGAGTGTTTTTGACATTTTAAACATATTTAGAGTCACTCAATCCATCATGAACTACATTCATTATTTTATAGAAAAACTTGGGCTTTTAATTTTGTGTTTGATTTTAATTTTGGGTGTCTTTAGAAAATAATTTCACCAATCCCTTTACAAAAAGTTCCATCTCTATATGAACACAACTTTCTCAATGATTTCAACAAAACTTTTAGGACAATGTACTTGTAAGTGGAAGGCCATTTCCTAGTTTGGGTTTTTCACAAAGATGCTAACTAATTACTTCTAGATAATAGTGTATGGGAATCTTATAACTAGACCCTACCATATTTTTAAGGAGTATAAACTCTAATAATTTCATTTTTTAAAGTTAAAAAGGTCCATCATGTCTAATTCATGCTCAATATTGTAAGATAAACATGTCAAAAACTATTTTAATAACTCAACAATTTTGGTTATAGTTATTTTTGGCAGGTGTAAGAACCACTCTAGGGCTTGGCCACCCAAGATTGTAATGACTTATAAAATTTGATAAATGTCATTGTAGGAGACCTCTTAACATGCCATAAATAATTCCTTGGAATATTTATGTGGGTAACCATGTTATTTGTATTTGTAAAATTTAGGTGGCTTGAAATGAGCAAGAAAGGGGATATTTAAGATATCTTTGTCAAATGGATAGGGACAAAGTTAGTTAAGCCTATACTTATTAATTTGTTTTCCTACTTATAGTCCTTGAATCATGTGTTTCATAGCTTGCCATTCCTTAGTGAATGGAATACCTTTTAATTGATGTTTTTGGATTATTATTTTTATTAGATTGGGGGTGTACAAAATCCTACTTATTGGATTTAGGATTTTCAAACACTTGTCATTATCAGTTTGCTATTGTTGGTTATATTGATCTTAAATATTTTATTATGTGTAATTGAGATCTTGAGGGGTAGTTTCAAAATTAGCTTGGTTTTGGTCTACCTGATGACTAGAGGTAGATTTTTATGTATCATAAATTTTTCAGTTATTATTGATTAGGATGAGAAACAAGCTATCTAGATTTCAACTAGAGGTAAATCATGCACCTATCTCTATAAGGCATATGATAAAAATGTCTTTATTTTCATATAGGTATTAGTCAATTTTAAATCTTAATCGATCAATATTAATAAAATCATTTTCCTCATCATGGTATTCACTTTGATTGTATATAATATTAGTATCATCATAAATGATACGTTCTTAATGGAAGTGGAATGGATTATGACTAAATGGATTTTATATTTATAGAGTTTTATTTTGTTTGAGTTGGTACCTTGTTGTAGGTGACACCAATTAAATTATATTGGATTTAATTAGAGGTATTTAGAGACAAGGTTGATGTGACTTAAATAAGTCAATTTGATTAGTTGGATGAGTTGATTTTATTTGGATGTTGGATGTTGGGTTTAGCTTGGATACAAGTTGGATTAGTTTGATAAATGGATTGTATTTTGACTTGAAAAAGTTGAATTGGTTTGATTTTATCAAAAAAAAAATTGTATTGTGTTTTAAACATTTTACTTTTTTGATTTTTTTAAGTTTTAGATTATGGATAACACTAATTTATCACAAAGGTATCAATTAGTACACACAAGTACAACCTTGTTAATCATATATGAATACAATTATCTAGTGGCCCACCAATAATACCCCAAAAGGCACATGGTGGGTGATATTTGGGAATGCTATGTTCCTAACACCATTATATTTCTATGTAAAATAGGCTCATAAACTAGGATAAATAAGGCTAGCTATGAGAATCTTATATATAACTCATGATATATTGAGGCCCAAATCTAGATAAGGGCATTGTCTATGGCTTGGGTATTGGTGGGATGAAACCACCTCACTTTAAAACACTAGTAAAAGGGATTGATTCTTAGACAATAATGATAAATCCTCATTAATTTATATGTACTATTGAAACACATATTTTATCTCTACCCTAGGTGATGAAATCTTGGTTGAAAGAACTTAAACATATAAAATCAAGAGGGTGTGAGTTGTTTATGATTCCCAAGTTTACCTTGTGGCATGAAGGAAGAGAATAAAAAACTATGACCTAGGTGTACATAAAAGACTTAGATCATTTATGTTTCCCAAGTTCACCTTACGATTATAGGGAAGATCATGAATGACCTTAGATCTGACAAACACACACAAGCAAAGATATTGATTATGCTTAAAAATTTAAAGATGTGTTGTGTTTGTTGGATTTTATGCCTTTGAGAAACATATTTGGAAAAAAAATTGTTATTAGTTTGTTTTGAGAGTGTTTGACAAACCTAAACCATCAAGTTAGTAAACAAACACATAAACACTATGACTTCGAGTGAAAATGTTGTTTAATAGGTCATAGATTATATGAGTGACATAGATATCATGAAGTTTATGCATATAGAAAAGAACCAAAAAATTGAATTCAAACACTGAATAAGAAAACATAAATTCTAAATATTGAGGTACATAAACTAAAAAATCGTGACTACACAGATAGAATGTAGATATTGAATGGTTAGACATAGATGTTAAATTGTTAGACATGAATGTTGAATGACTAGACATGATGCTTTAATATAAAATAGACTACATAAACAAAAGAGTAAAATAAAAACACCAAATAAACACATGAAAATTATGAATAGTGAATCATATATACCAAATTATTAGATTTAGATGTTGGGAGTGATGCAGACATCACAACATCTGCATAAACTTTAAAAATAGGCACACAAAAAAGTTAAAACATATATGCTAGTTGATCTTACACAGTCATTCTTATTTATAATGGAGACATATTTATATATAATGAAGACACTATGACATAATAAAATTAATTTTAAATATAAAATTCCTAATTTGACTCAAATTTCACTGAATTAGACTTTAAAACTAGACTATACAAGCTTAAAAGTCCCAAAAAGCATAATAGAACAAGGATTGTGAATGATGTGTTCCAATAGGTATTCTTAAAAAAATTTAGAACAAAGTATACAATCTATAAATGAAGACATAATTTAATATCCCTACTCTAAAAAATTAAATGCACCTCAGTGAAACAAAATTGAGGAATGTGCATACCTTCACTTACTAGTGAATATTCTACTTTTAATGGATGAATTTTTCTCATGTAGAAATATTGGGATGTGGTTTCTCAAGTGAATTATGTAATAAAAATATGAAATCATCTCCCCTTGTATATTATTTATTTACTTGATTTAATAATTTTTGATTTATGGTTATTGATTTTAAGTTTAGAAAAATGTACTAGGCTCTCTTGGCTTGTTGAGAATGAGGTGGTAAGGTAAAATGTTTATAGTTTTATGACAATGATGTCAAACATTTAATTTGATCCAATATTAAAGGATGGGAATGATTAAAACTCCTAATTCAATGAGATAATTTTTAGGATTAAATGGTGGGGTTTGGATGTGTAAGGCTTTGTATTAATGAAGAATGGAATACTTTGCAGTCTTAGCCTTTGCCTTTGATTTGATAATATTAACCAAGTTGATGGATGACATCATTGATTTCATGAAATTAATTTATTGAATTTAGATATTATGGAATTTATAATTCCATGGTTTTTAAATTAGAACAAACTAACTAACTAATATGATTAGTTTACTAATTATATCTAAATTAATAATTTGGTTGGATTAGACAGGATCCAATATCTAAATAGGATTAGTCAATTAATTGATTTGGGATGATGTTGAATAGATATTGGTTGATTTTGGATGTCTTTTATGGGATTAGGATTATGGTGAGGTGTGATAATGTGATTAGGGATATGATGATAAGATTTACACTAAAAATAGTAAAATAGATTAGTGACTCGAGTAATTAGGATAAATTAGGGTTTAATGTGTAGAATAGTGTGAATATCAGATTGATGGGTAGTGAATAAACTAATATGGAATAAATGACATGTATATAATCAAAATTAAACATGATTAGCTAAAAATATTTTAATACAATCCTAAAACTTATTGTATAAAGAGAGAGGTATGGAAATCCAATATGAAACCTTATTTCCTCTCTATGAATAACATACTACCACATATCTACTAAAGGATGGATATCAAAAATAAATAAAATATAAATGAATTTAAATATATCTCCTTTTATATCCACCTCCACTAATAGAAATGAATCTACTCTATAAAAGTCATCATTCTTTGTCTATAACATAGGGTTTTAGTACATTTCAAATTTGACCTTGAAGCTTTGCAATAAATATCAAGGCATCAAAGCACCTATTTGAATTAATCATATTGATCATTGAGTGTGAGGAAGGTATCATATTAAAATTATCATTTATGATTTCATAAGAGTGATAAGGAATAACAATACCCATAATAATTCATTGATATACTATGTGTGTAAGAAGATATCCAATTGCCTTGATGACAAAAACATATAAAGTAAAAGCTAGAGAGATACCATGTCTAATGGAGTGAAAAAATAAAAATTTATAAGTCTTGTACCCATTGATGGTGATTTAAGCCAATGCATCGAAAAAATTCACTACCAATAGAAATAATTGGCCAAAAACCATAGCCTTAAGTAGAGTGAGAATAAAGGGTCATTTTGTCTAATCAAGTCTTTTAAAAATAAATTTTGATATATTTGGTCTTATTTTGAAAGGTTCAAATATATTTCATTCCTTCCTATACTTAATTTAAATTATCCATTACATACCAATTTTTTATGAAGCCCATTTGCTCAGGTCTAATGATTGCATGTATAATATGGTTGAATAAATTCTCTAGGGCCTTGGTAAGAAATTTTTAAGAAACCTTCAAAATGGTGATTGGGCACCAATTGGGAATAAGCTCTAGGTCAATATACTTGGGTATGAATTTAATATTTTCTTTGTTGATGATATATCATAGTTAATTCTTTTTTAGGTCCTTTTTTAAAACTTAAAACAAGTATATCCTTAAAAAATTCTAGGTAGCTTTAGAAAAAACACAAGGAAATCCATCGATCCCTGGTGCATATTTATTTTCCATGCATTACACAACGAAATACCTCATAAAGATAAATAATAACATCATAGTGTTTTTATTTTAAGGCTTAACTTGCATGGAACTAAATCCAAACATTATTGTAATTTCTTATTATCTCTCTATTAAATCTTTTTGGGCTTAGAATAATAATTTGTAAACGTCCAAGAATTCCAAGGAAAATTTTGATATATTGGTGAGGCTTTTATGAGAAATATTGATGGATTTGATTTTCTCATTATCTTGTTTGGCCTTGATAAAATTAAATAAATCCTTTGAAGCATAGTACCCAATATTAATCTAATGCAAACAAGCCTTTATTTATGCTCTTTTAGATGTATGATTATCAGTAATTTTAATCTTTTGCCTAAGAGAAGATGCCATGGACTAAAACTACAAGTCAAAATGGTATTTATAAAGAGTTAAGGAAATCCTTATATTTCCATAGTGTCAGGGGAAGGTTTTAGTGCAGTTGATCACCTCATTCTACCACTAAATCTAGTTGGAAGCATATAGAGGATGTGGATCCAAATTCCACACTCTAACATTGAATTGAATAGTGCCCTCATGGGTGAAAAGGGACATGTGTAGGAGGAATATATTACATGGGACTTTAATGTAGTTGATGCCCTAGTCCAATTTATAAGTGATGGGACTACATGATTATAAAATAAAATTTGAAAATGGATAATGATAGCTTGATCATTAGAAACTAAGAAGGATAACACATGGTGTTTAGAAATCATAGCATATTCCAACTATATGAGGACCCTATTAGTGATATCATGAAAACATTCCAAGTAAACAATGGTTTATTAGTCAAATACCATTGTTAAAGGAGTGGATCCATTAAGCCCCATCAGTGTTTAAAATTAATACCACACTTTACATGCTCCAAATGTTGGAGAGTTATAAATGATGTCATGTTGATCTCATGAAGGTGTCCAAGTGAGTGGATGAAGTGCCTTGATATTCTAAGTAACAATGACAAAATGTGTAATATGCTTATCCTGGTATGCTTGAAGTAGGCTTAGTTGATATTGATATTTTATCTATTTAGAGATGATTAGGGATGACTATGAATGATTAATAATGTGTAAGAGATTATATAATATGTCATAATTGTCATGTGTGGATGAGTCAGGGGGAGTTGGTCATATGGTTGTGATCACATTAGTCCAAAGTTAATATGGTCAAAATCTCAAATCATGTGATGAATCATAGTCAAATATATGTGGGTGAAAATTTGGGCTCTCAAGCATTTTGATAGTGGTTTCTATGTTAAAATAGATCCAAGTAAACATGGTGATGATGTCAACATTCACACACATGGAGGTGTCAAGAGTAAATGGTCATATGGGTTTATTCAGTATTATGCATAGTTTTTATGAAATAAATTTTATGTCATGTGATGAATCATGAAAAAATAAGTGTAAGAGCAAATTTGGGCTCCTAAGTAGTTTGACAATGTTTTCCCATAGCCAAATTTGTTTGTGGCAAGAAAAGATGAGTAGGCATTTTGATGTAGTTATATTTTATATGTGTGGAAATTTTAAGAGAATTTGATCATATGGGTTTTTTAATTTTGGTTCCTATTTTATATTACCTAAATTTTAGGTGATCAAATGAAGCACATCAAAAGATATGCATGTGCAAAGTTGGCCTTCTAGGCAATTATAAGCATAGTTGGTTCTATGCCAAAAAAATTTGAGTGAGCACATTAATGGAATTATATATCACACATGTGAAGGTTTAAATATATTATTAATACATTTTTGGATTTGTATTTTAAAGGAGATCATATGGTCCAAATTTTAGAACATGCATTTGAGTGAAGCAAAAGATATGAAGGTGCAAAGTTGACTTATATACATATTACAAAGGTTCCCATACTTAGTCAAATTTGCATAAGGTAAAGTTTAAGTAAATATAAAAGAGATAAAGGAAGTGTATTTATAAATATTCTAGGAATAATAAGGATGGTAATAAGTTTTTAAGGTTTAAGACTGAGGAAAGGTAAATGATAAGGATCTAATGGTTTGCATTTAATCATGCAATTGAGATCGATGGTGTAAGTGGACTCAAAGTGGTCAACTTGTTTGAAATTTAAAATAATTAAAGATTGATCTAATTATAATAAGATATATGGTTAATTATTTATCTAATTATAGAGGACATGAGATGATAGCATGGTGTTTGAGGTTTAATTGTGACCATTGGCATTTCAATTTTGCAAAGGGAAAAACCAGTGCTCTATATTTTAGCTATAACTTTTGATCCAAAATGAATTAGATGGTGCTATAAAAATCAAAATTGTAGAAGAATACATGAATCATATATTTAACTTGGTTATATGGTATGATTATTTTATATTCAAATATATTATGCTCCAAATTTGACAATGTGTTTGACCATAAATTGTGACTCGAGAAGGATAATTGGGCTTGTGTTGATGATGTTTTAATGTTTCATGATGACTTAGCTATTTAAGAGTGTTTTATAATCCATGAGGATCATATTTATGTATTTTATAGGTGTGATAAACATATCTTTATTATGATAAATTATTACTAAGTTGATTGTGTTTTTGTTCATGGTGTTCCTGTATACAAGGTCATTATTTGAGTTGATTGAGCATATGCAAAGGTGAGTAGAGATGACTATGATAATTTGAGGATGTTTAAGGGTTAATGTGGAGTGTAAATATTCAATTTAAATTGGTATTATGTTTATTTTTTCTTTATGAATTGCTAAATGGGTGAATAGATCTCTATGAGACCTATAAGGGCTACAAGGGCCTAATTAAATGGTGTAGTTGCTTAAGGGTGACCCATAGATGATATAGCCAACCTATGAAGATTTTTTTGATCCATGTATTGATCTAATAGAACCATTAAGAGCTAAGTAAATTTTAATGTCTGACTATGAAGATATTTATCATGAAGGCTATATATATAGTGAAATCAAGAAGATGATTTCTTGGCTTGTGTGAGAGTAGTGAGAATTGAAGTAAAGAAAAGAGGAGAGATAATTTACCCAGTGGATGGGTTGATGAGTAGAGTAGATTTAGAATGATTTGTATGACCTATAAGTCATATTTATGATGTTATAATAGTGTTCTTATAGTTTGAAGATGAGCAAAGAGGTCCAGGTTAATCCAAAAGGATGTTTTAGATTCTTTATGGATGAACAAAGGATAGATGATGTTTGTGTGAGCTTGATGGTTAATCTATGAGGAAGATCAGAGTGTGGTCTATGTGAATGAGCCCATTGTCATGTTGATGTTTTATTATATTTTTTTGTAGGTTTTCTGGTTATATATTATTTGAGGAGGAGTTGAGGAGTGGAATGATCCAAAAGGTGGTTTTGGATGCATTATACGTGTGTGAAGAACACTATGTTATCAAAGGTCCATCATTAGGTGTTGAAGACATTAATTATAAGGTGGAGGTGTTAATATAATAGGTGTTCATAAGGAATTTATATTCCTTAGGGGTAGATTCTCCTTGAGAAATAGGTGTTTCACTAAAGGCCTTAGGTCAAAAAGACTTGACCAAGGTTGTTGGTCAAAAGGACTTGACTAAAAGTTGGTTAAAATGACTTGATCATCTTAGGGGAATATGCTCCTTGTGAAATTGATGTTTCATTAAATCCTAGCTAAAAGGACTTGATCATTCTATTGTTTGTAATCTCTTATAGGATAAGTATTCCATGTGTTGTAGGCTTGAGAGTGGGTTTTATTCCCAATGAGGGTTTCCCACAGAGATGATGTGTTGATGTGTTGTATGCTCTTGTTCATGTTTTGGATGAATGTTTTTTCATGTTTATGTTTCTATATCAAGTTGATGTTTGATGGAATGGTTTTGAAATTGAATGTGTATTGCTATATATTGATTCACCCCCTCTCTCAGTAGCTACTTCCAATAATTGGTATTAGAGTGGGTCCTTTGGAGGAATCTTAATAGCTTGAAGGAGATATTGAGTTGGTATAAATATGGATAAATAATTGAATAAAGAGAACCAATAGTGGAAGCTTGTGATCAAGTAAATTGAAGATTAAATCTGTACTTTAAAGAAATATACCATAGAGGATGAGAATGCTATCAATGATCTCAAGGTTTAGCCAGTAGATGCTAAGACAATTTTGTGTTTGAAAGTAAAGGACATAGTGTTTGACAAATAAACTTTCCATAACATTAGATAAGATGACAATGAGAAAGAAAAAAGTGATCTAGAAGTTGTCGCTCATGAGTGCACTTGGTGACCGAAAGGAGTAGAAGAGGAATCATAAAATGAGGAATATGATCAAAGGTCTTGAAGCACAAGTTCGTTCTCTTGAGGGAAGTTTGTTAGGCATGTCTAGGAAAGAAGAAAAGAAGTATCAAGAATAGATCAAGTCTATTTAGGTACAAGAATATAGATTGAAATACATGGCCAACAAGGTCAAAGAGGATGAAGAGAAGATTAATCTTCTTGAGGATTAGTTAAGAAGTACAAATACAAATTTGAAAACAAGAGAAGATGAGTACACTCAACTAAAGATTGAGATGGGGTGTTTGAAGAGTTTGCATGAGCTTGTTATATTTAAGTTGGATAAACTTTAAAAGAAACATGAGAATCCTAAGTATGTCAAGGAGAATGAAAGATTTTAAAGTAATGCAAAAAGGTCTATTAGACAACCAAATACTTCAAGATATGATACTTTATTCCATGGTCATGTTATACATGTAATAAGTATGGTCATAGAGATAAGGATTGTAGAAGGAAGTTAGTCAAGAATGAGTTCTCATGGATCTATGGAAGAAGAAGCAATTATTCTTGGAGAAATCATATCTTAGATCAGTCACGAGGTATGTTGAATAATATTGTTTTCTATAGTTATAATAAAGTAGGACATATTGTCAAATTTTGTGAGAATAGTTTGAAGATGAACTCAAGCTTTAACAAGAAGAAAGATGCTACTCAAATTCACTCAATGTTATTGAGACCAAAGACTATGAAGGATAATCATGATCAAAGTGGACTACCTACTACAACAAAGAAGGAATCAAATATGAAGAAGATACATAATTTGTCTTCTATCTAGACAAAAAAGGTAGATCAAAATAATCATCAACCAAAAGGTATGAATGATCTTGTTTGTTTCAAATTTTATAAAGTTTGTCACATTTCTAGATACTATAAGAATAGGATGAATGATTTCTCAAAGTAAAACAAGGTGTATGGAGCTCCTAGTGTGCAAGGAAGAGGTCACACATGGGTTTATAAACTTAAGTCTATCAAGAGAGATTGGTTTGAAACCAAGGATGGTTTGTTTTCCATGATATAATAAAAGGAAAATCAAGATTTTATGTTGTAATCATTTATTAATAAATCTAAAGCAAATAATGAAGTCAAGCATCTATTCAAAATCAATCAAATGAGAGGTAGTACTTCAAGGTAGACAAAGGTATGGACATATGGGAGTCTCTTGAGTTTTGGTACTTTTAGTCTCTATATGTCAAAGGGGTGTCTCTATCTAGGCTTTAAGGAGACACTTTTCAGTTAGAGAAAGCTTGGTGGCTATTAGATATTGTTTGATGAGAAGGTTGAAAACAAGGTGAGTTTCAAATATCTATCTGTATATCAATTTGTGGTATATGTCAAGTGAGCCTATAAGTTGAAGGCCTCTCTTTTAGGCCTATGTCCTAGATCTTGATAATCCTATCAAAGGCTTGTTGAATAGTTTTATATGACATGGAAGTTCACAGTGTTTTGAAGATGAGGTTTCTCTATATAAGTATTGACTATGATTAGACAATATTTGAATACTTGTTGAAGATGTCATGATCCAGGTGAAGCATGGAGTTAGGTGGAACATATTTGATATTTTCATGTCATGATAAAAGAGTGAATATGAATTCTATAGTTATTAATTCAATTATATTGATATGATTACTTGATAAAATCAAGTCATATGTTTTGATAAGGTGTTAAATCTTCATGTATGAGAAATGAGAGCTTATGAGTTCTATAGAAAGGTAGGTCCAAAGATCAAGATGGCTTAAGAGTAAAATAACTTGTTGCAGGTTATTATTTTTTAGTTTTTTGGTGTTCTTCAAGAGTTGGAGTAGGTATGTATAAATGGAAGATATGATGTGGAGAGGTGGTTTTGTATCTTGATGATCCTACTTGAGCCTTTTTGAGGTTTTTGTGTGCTCTCAAGTTTATCTTTCTTGCTGTCGGTCAAAATCCATGGTATAGTAAGTCTAGGTTCACAAAGGTGTGAAGGATCATATATTTTTATATAAGTGTGTGTTTTTTTTCTCCAAGTGTTCAACAATTTTCAGAGGAGGGCATTGATTAGAAGGAGGTTTGTTGACCTTATTTGTTTTGAGATTCTAGGGTTTTGGGCTTTGCTAGAAAGGTGGTTTGCCTTATGAGTTGATATTTGAGGCTTATTAATATGTTAAATTGTCAAAATTGGTTGTAAAATCAAGATTAATATATATCTAAAGGTTTTTGCATGATGTAGAGCTCATTCCATCAACCTGCACTTCTACTTTCACTTGCTTGCAAAATTGTCATTCCTCATTAGGCCTATCTTATTCAAATGGACCAAAACAAAAAATCCTAATTTATTAAAGTTAAAAAACACATAAATTATTTTAACACATTATCTCAAACTACTCAATCTATCTTTATAATTCATAATCTTGCATTTCACTCAATAATCAACTTTTTGTCTTCTTAGCCTTCTAGCCCTATTTCAGTGCAAATCCACTCTTATATTACGCAAAAAATATCATGAAGGAAAATTAAATAGGGTTTTGAGTACCCTTTTCCATGCATTTTATTCTAAAAAAAATAAGGTTATGTTCCTTTGCAAAGTCTTGTACCTGTAGGCTTACTTGTTACTCCAATTAACCCTCCAAATGGACAAACCTCCTTAGTCTGAAAAATGTACAATAAACCAAGGAAAAATATTAACCTTTTTGGATACCATTTTTCCTCCTTCAGATTAATTAACCCTTATTTAAATCTCACTCTCAAATAACATCTCCTTTCCTTCTTTAGCCTATCCTAACTAAGACTTTAAGCCCTTAAGCACAACTCAGTCACTAAAAATACATACAAATGAATTCGTACATACTTGAAACCTTGTTATTAAGTTAATACTTCCTAAAATGTATTATACTACCAATTTTTGAAAATTTATGATGGTTTTAACTATAATTATTTAAGAAACCCTACTTTCAATTTTTTTAGTGCTCTGTCTCAATCGAGAGTATACAAATTTCAACTGTGAGCATTATAATATGTTTAAAAGACTCAAAATAATTTTTTTATGTATGGATAAAAATCTTACATCTTATCCAAACCATATACTTTTACTTAGACCTTGAATATACTCACAAATTCTTGAAAGAACTTTATAAAATTGACTGTAACAGTCTTTCTTAGCTCTGTTTAACTTGAGCTCTTAACATTCACCTAATGGGATTTCAATCTTACAATCAAGATTCTATTAAAAAATGGTCACATTTAGACACATACATCCTAGTCTTCCACCAATGATCTCTCATTCTTGTATTACATGGCATGTGGTAAAATTCCTCTTATGAGGTGATTGTTACTTACATGATTATGATTTCTTACTAGACCTAAGAATATAGTAATGTTACCAAAAGGTATTTATGCATCTTCACACAAAATTTAATAACTATTAAATACTTTCTATAACTCCACCAAAATTTCTGAGACCTGGAACTACTTTAGATCAATCAAATGATATCACTGACTTATCCTATTTAGTCTTTTGTATTCAGACTAAAATAATGAATACTTCTTATCACTCAAATGGACTCTCAATAAGACATTGATTTGAAAATATTATAATGACACAAACAGATAGTGTTACTTGACACATTATAATATTTATCTTTCTACACAATATGTGCAATCCTTGAATGGGCTATCAACACACACATAATTTTAGTTACCTATAACCTTCTTGAATCACCCCAAATTGCATAAATTGCATCAAGATAACAAAAATAACTTAGAAAATATGAGCATACATAGTAATCAAAATAATAATTCTTAAAAATTACATTCTTCATTTATTTCCTTTCATATATATATATATATATATATATATATATATATATATATATATATATATATTGGACTGTTACATAGTCCTTCATCCCTATTTGAGTAGACTCTCACCATTTCATTTTACCATGTCTACCCTATTTTCTCCATATCTCTCTCTAATTCAAATCACAAAACACTATATATCCTTTATATATGATAAAAAAATCTTAAAATAAGATCTATAATGGTTTATTGATTCAAGAAACCTCCCACTATTCCTAAACCCATGTAGGGTGGTGGACTGCCACCTCATACCTCCACTAGACATATGACTCATCATCAACTTAAGACCTTTCATAAGACCTTAAAAGGTCTATTACAACATTTATTCATTGTGACATAATGTTAACACCCACGTAGACCACATAAATATACTCTTAATCCCTTATCACAAATTTAAAAATTCAAATTAAATGAAAGGTGGGAAACCTAGTTTTGAACTCTAAGACACATTCTTAAGCATTCCTAAGATGCCTCCACATCATTGGATTTCAAGTTATTAAAGTTTTTGTCAAAATGGAGGCCTAATTAGCTAGTAGGTTTCTGAAGGAAGTATGTTTCAAAGGATGATATAGGTGATGCAAGGCGGTGTGCTTGATGGGGCATATGAGAGTTCTCTATATATAAAGTCTTAGGTCTTGAAGTTGTGTCTATAGAAAGTTGTGGGATCTGTAAGTTCTAGGTAGGGATACAAGGAGTCTAGACATATCTAGTGAAAATAAGAGTGATTTTTTTTAATTTATTCATAATATCAAGGCATGAGTATTTCAAGGTGAGTTCTCAGGTTGGTTTAGTGCATGTTTCCTATTTGGTGAGTGGCATGAAGCTCTTTTGGTGGTCCTTGAGGTGGTTTGGAAAGAGAAGGCTAGTAAGGCTATGCAGTGGTTCTTCTTGGTGTGTGAAGATCTGAAGCTACTCAAGAATTTTAATAGATAAAATATCTTAAGTTGAGTCCCTTTTAGATGTTTCTTGGTAATTTCCATCATATTTTAATATTTGATGTGTTTTATCTCCATTGGTTGTAGTGCTTGGTTGAAGAAAAGTGTTGGCTTGTAGCAAGAGGAAGTTGTCAAGGCAAGAAGAGGTAGGATCAAGGTAATGGGGAGTTTTTAATATGGTCTAATACTATTGGTAGTATTTTTATATCCTTAAGATCAGTTGGTGCCCACTTTGTCATTATGTTAAAGGGGGAAAAGTTCCTATTTTAATAGTGCTTGAAGAGATAGAAGGAAGATGAGTTATATATTATTTTAAGATGGGTGTTGACATCAATGAAAAAGGGAGATATTGTTGGATAGTTTTCAATGATTTCATGGTGATGTCATGGATGTGTCCAGGTGAGTGGATGAAGTGCCTTGATAGTCTAAGTGACAATGACAAAGTGTGAAATATGCTTATTCTAGTCTACTTAAAGTAGTCTTGGTTGATCTTCAGAGTTTGTCAATTTAGAGATGATTAGGGATGAGTATAAAGTATTTATAATATTAAATAGTTTATATCATAGGTCAATTATTATTAGAGAGATTGTTTGCATAAGTGAAATTCATCTAGTAGTCCATAGTTTTCATCTAAATATTTTGGGTCTAGTCGTAAAAAATCTGAGTAAATAGTTTGATGACATCATAATTTCCATGTGTTGATGACTCAATGGGATTTGTTCATATGGTTTTGATCAAATTAGTCCCAATTTTCTATGTTCCAAGTCTTAATTCATGTGATGAAGTATAGTCAGGCATACATGGGTGCAAAGTTGGGATCTCAAGCATTTTGATAGTTTTTTCTATATTCAAATGGAGCCAAGTATGTTAATGATGTCAGTGTTTGCACATGTGGAGGTATCAAGATGAAATGGTCACATGGATTTTATTAGTATTGTTCCTAGTTTTTATGCACTAAATGTTAGGTCATGCGATGAAGCACGACAAAAGATGTGCAAGTGTAAAGTTAGGCTCCTAGGTAGTTTGAAAATGTTTTCCCATATTTTGTACATGTGGAAATTTCAAGAGAATTTGATTATATGGGTTTGTTTAGTTTTGTGCCTAGTTAATATGCACTAAATTTTAGGTAATGTGATGAAACACATCAAAAGATATGCATATGTGAAGTTGGCCTTCCAGGTAGTTCTAGGCATAGTTGTCTCTATGGTAGAAAAATTTGAGTGAGGAGATTAATGGTATTCTATCTCGCATGCATGAATGTTTTAGGAGATTAATACATGGTTAGATTAATATTTTAAAATTTATCATATGGTCCAAATTTTATAACATGCATTTGAGTGAATAAAAAGATATGAAAGTGAAAATTTGACCTTACAAACATATTGCAAATGTTCTCATACTTAGTCAAATTTGCACAAGGTAAAGTTTGAGCAACTCTCAAAGAGATCAATGTTGTACATCTGATCCAATATTTCAAGAAGTAGTTATATGGTAATAATTTTTCAAGGTTTAACTCTAATCAAAGGTAAAGGATAAGGATCTATTAGTTCTCATTTAATTGTGCGATTGAAATTGATAACGTGACTAGAGTCAAAGTCGTCAACCTATTTAAAGTTTCACATCATTAAAAACCAAACTCCTTAAAATAAGATTGATGGTACATGAATGATATAATATGTGAGGAAACAAGATGATAGCATGGTGTTCGAGGTTTAACTATGATCGTTGGCATTTGAATTTTATAAAAGTAAAAACCAATGCTCTATATTTTGGCTATAACTTTTGATCCAAGATGAATTTGGTGGTGATGTAAAAAGAAAAATTGTAGAGGAATCAATTGTCCATATAGTTAACCTAATTATATGGTATGATTTTTTGTATAGTCAAATATATTTTTCTCTAAATTTTTTTATGTTTGACCATGGGTTGTAAGTGACCCAAGAAGGATAATTGAGCTTATGTTGATGTTGTTTTGATGTTTCATAATGGCTTAGCTATTAGAGAGTGTTATAGACTCCATGAGGATCATTTATATGGATTTTGGAGGTGTGATCAATATGTCTTAATTATGAAAAATGATTAGGAAGTTGGTTTTGTGTTCATTCATGGTGTTCTTATGTACATGGTCATTATTTGAGTTGATTGAGCATACATAAAGGTGAGTAGAGATGACTGTGATTATTTAAGGATGTCAAATAGGTCATGTGGAGTGGACCTATGTGATTTAAAGTGGTATTAGTTTATTTTTTTTATTGATGAAGTTATAAATGGGTGAATAGGTCTCCATGAGACCTATAAGGGCTACAAGGGCCTAATTTAGAGGTGTAGTTGTGTAAGGGTGACCCATAGATGCTATGGTCAACCTATGAAGATTGTTTTGAGCCATGTCTTGATGTGAGAGAATCTTTAAGGGTTAACACAAGTCTAATTCCTATCCAAGAATCTATTTATCATGAAGTCTTTATATATAGTGAAATCAAAAAGATGATTTTTAGGCTAGTGTGAGAGTAGTGAGTGTTGAAGCAAAGAAGAGAGGAGAGATAATGTTCCTAGTGACTAGATTGATGAGAAGAATAGATTGAAGACTATGTGTATGACCTATGGGTTATATTTATGATGTTATAATAGTGTTATTGCAGGTTGAGGATGAGTGAAGAGGTCTAGGTTGATCCAGAAGGATGTTTTGGTTACTTTGTGGATGAGCGAAGCATAGATGATGTTTGTGTGAGCTTGGCGATTGATTTGAGAGGAAAATCAGAGTGTGGTATATATGGAATACCCCATAGTCATGTTGATATTGTTATGATATATTTGTTATAGGTTTGGTGGCTATATATGATCTAATAAGGAGTTGAGGATTAGAATGATCCAAAAGGTGGTTTTGGATGCATTATAAGTGTGTGAAGAAGGTCATGTTATCAGATGTCCATAATCAAGTGTTGAAGAAATTAGTTCTAAGGTGGATGTGTTCATATAATAAGAGGTCAAAATGACTTGATCTTCCTTAGGGGTAGATGCTCCTTGTGAAATAGGTGTTTTAATAAAGGCCTTGGGTCAAAAGGAGTTGATTATCTTAGGGGTAGATGATCCTTGTGAAATTGATGTCTCACTAAATCTTGGTCAGAATTACTAGATCAATCTCTTATTTATAATCTCTTATAAGAAAAGTAGTCCATGTGTTGTAGGCTTGAGAGTGGGTTTTATTCCCCGTGGGGGTTTCCTATGTAGATGATGTGTTGATGTGTTATATGCTCTTGTTCATGATTTGGATGAATGTGCTTTCATTTTATGTTGCTAGATCAAGTTGATGTATGATGGAATGGTTTTAAAATTGAACGTACATTATTGTATACTTATTTACACCCCCCCCCCCACCACTTAGTAGTTACTTCCAACACAACACATGATCTCATCATAAGGGCACAAAATTTTTCTTTAGAAATCTCAATCATATTAAAGTTACCACAAATAAACTAGGTTGAAAGGAGCACATTATCAATGAGCCATCTCCAAAATAAAATACTTACTATGATAACCATTTTATAGGCTATGATAGATTAGGATATATAATAAAATAAAAATCTCAAGGTGATCAAGGAAACTAAGAAGGATAACACCTAAATTAATATTAAAAATCTCTTGATGTAGACAACCATACCCATTCCAACGAGTTCATGCGATGAATCCATATTATTATAGGATTAGTAGTTACCCACTCTAAGGTTGGAATTTTAAGTATTTTATTTAAAAAATAACTACATAGTGTAATAGTAATTAAAACATTGTAGTTATATGCTACCATTTAAGAATTATAAACTAAAGAGAGGATAATCTATTCTAAGAGTAACTGACTATCTCTAAAACTAGAATGAATTTGTTCACATAATATACTTTACTAAGATGGTTTGTATATGATAAAAAATATTAAAATGAGAAAGGGTAATGTAAAGAATAAAAATCGTTTTCTATGTTATCAAGAGTTAAATCTTTAAATACAATCAAATTTAATGATATTTAGCATGCAATTTGAACAAATTCCTACCCCATTCTCATAATAACTCAGACTATGATCAACATAGTAGATATTCTAAGGATATAAATTTATTATATAATCTCATGACATTGACATATAAATATGTTGATCTATAACACATATATTTATGTGCATTCAATCATAAATGAGAGTTATATCAAGATATTTTGACACAAAATAGTGAGAATAGTTATTAACTCAATATAACCTTTTTAACACCATAACATACATCAATCTCAAAAAAAAAAATTGATTTAAATCATTCATACATAACACAAAATTGAGAAAGTGAAAAAAATAAATCACATAGACTTTCTTGTGAAATTTGTAGCTTTAGAGTTATATCAAGATATTTTGACACAAAATAGTTAGAATAGTTATTAACTTGATATAACCTTTTTAACACCATAACATACATCAATCTCAAAAAAAAAATGATTTAAATTATTCATGCATAACACAAAATCGAGAAAGTGAAAAAAAAAATCACATAGACTTTCTTGTGAAATTTGTAGCTTTAATTAATGTTTCCTCTCTCTCTCTCTCTCTCTCTCTCTCTCTCTCTCTCTCTCTCTCTCTCTCTCTCTCTCTCTCTCTCTCTAAAATTTTTTTAATGATTCACATAAAACCATTCCTTAAATCAGATTGATATTCTATAGAAATGATCTCAATTATCACAAGAAAATGTAATCCTCAAAGACAATATTTATGTACCCAAAGTTTCAAGTAGATCCGTTAGATTCTAGACATTTTATAGTATTTATAGCCTATGATAACCATTTTATTAGAGATTATTTATACTTATATATAGTATTAGTTTACTTATATTTTATAGTATTTCATATACTATTACCTTGACTAATACTTATTCAAGTACTATATCTAAGGGGAAATTACTCTATGAAATGAGGACATTATCTAACTATGATAACAAAACTAACTATGAAAATAAAATGATGTGGAAAGAAACTAATATAAACTAACTAATACTAATAAAACTTAACTACAACTCACAAACATTTTGAAGCAGTGCATAATGACATAATCAAGAAGTAATGCTTCAAGTACTGCTAATTCACCAAGTCTGATATATCATTTCCCTAAATTTATTTCAATCTAAAAGCATTATTTCCTAATATTTATAAAATTTTGTTTAAACTAATCTATAATAGGGAATGTTTGGCATCCTGACTCTTATTCTAATGTGATTTATGCCAAAGCAAGACCATGCTTGAAATTATAAATTTGTTTATCTGGCCTTTATTATTAGACCATATTTTGATAATATTTGTTGTTTATTAAAGTTTTGAATAAATTCCTCTTCTATACATTCCATTTGAATATTATTTATTATATTCTATAATCACCTTCCATATATTCCTGCATAAATTGGTAGGTGGGAACCTATGTTTTATTGGAAACATTAGTTCTTGGTGATATACTAGCAGAAAAGGTGAAATCATAAGTGTATGTTTGTATATAGTTTAGTATACCAATAAGGACTATTTAAACAAGGAATGTCAATACCTAGGTCTTCTTTTAGATGAATTTTTAATTGTATCAATTAGGTTCTTGTTTGTAGATTTATCTACACCATTTCCTATGGGTAGTAATTGGTTGAAAATTTTAATTTGATGTTTTTATGATAAACCCATTATGTAAGCTATGTTGATTGAAAATTAGGTCCATTTTCACAAAAAATTTAAAATATCATACCTGTATGGCTATTTTCTCTTCCATAAACTTCATAACCTATTTTTCAATACTATTCTTTTTGGAAATTTCTTCAATCTACATCTTACAATAATCTATTATGATTCGTATAATTTTTTGACCTCAACAAATAGATTTAATCACTAAAATGAAATATAATAAATATTAAACAAATAAGTGACCTTCAATCATAGGTTGAAGGGGCATGGTCACATGGAGTTATCATTTGGAGAATGTTTTGCACTTTTGATAGGTTATAACATGGTTGTCTGCACCTTGGATATTATGTACTAGTAATTCCCTATTCGTAATATTTTAAATGTTATTGTGTTCCTATAGGGGTGACCAATGAAAAATATTTCATTAAAATTACTCATGATTTATTCTACTTATTACTTTGATATTCATATGAGATAGATTCCTTCTTTATTGTTTTAGATATAAATCTATTTATTTATCATTTAGTGAGCTTATTTCATTATTTTAGCTCATCTTTGTTATTTGTTTAGCTATAGAAGGTTATTTACATATAATAATTAGTGAATAATATTATCATACCAATAATGGCCTATAATTTTCACTTGATTCACTTGAAAAATAGTGATTCTAGGATTAACTTCAGTCATGAACTATGTGAGGCATTGATCTTGTACCATTCTTGATTTCTTGATTTCTATGTCATATTCCTAAATTTTCACCATCCATTTTCCTCTTCATTAACCTAATTATTTATCTTATAACATGAGTTTTGTCATTGGGCTAGGAACAATTGCATGATTTTTTTTATGTAGGATATAATACATGAATTTATTTATTGCCTTAAACAAGGCATAAACCATCTTATCCAAAATAGAATATTTGAGTTCAAATTATTTTTAAAAAATTATCATGAATGTTATAGTGTGTTCCTCATCATTGAATTTATATGTGAGTATAGAAATAATAGTATGTTTTGATGAAAATAAATAAATGTAAAAATCCCTAGTGAAATTAGGACTAACTAACATTGGTGCTTGAGTGATGGCATATTTAATATTTTGAAATGGTTTATTATTTTTTATGTCCATTAAAATTACGCATATTATTTCAACATGGCATTCAATGGTATTATTTTATTAACAAATTAATAAATAACATTGCATAAAAATTGATTTTATAAAAAAATGACTTCAATATTTATTGCTATTAGGGAATGGATTCTTAGAAATGGCAATAGCTCTTTATAGGTCTATTGTTATACCTTCCTTGGTAATGATGTGACCTAGTTGTATATACTAAAATTGAATATTTATAGCATCTCAATATTTTACATTTAAAAAATAACCATAAGGGATTTACCCTTTAGTTCTAGACCTTCCTATTGTCAAAAGACTCACATTTTCCATCTCACTATGCCTAATTAGTTATCTTATATTCCAACCCTTATCAATCTAATTACCCTAATTTCTTGTACTATATATAAGTCTCAAAACCTATTATACATCCTTCACTATTATTTATATATCTATACATATCTTTTAGCCTTCCAGACACTACCATCTATAGAGGGGCACTAATATTGATTCTAGTGTCAATATCCTTATCGAGTGTCCATCCCTCAAAATTCATCCAAATTTAAAATTATTTAAAACCTACGGGTCATCATATTTGTCTTATTGAAGCCTACCATGAGATATTTTCAAAAGGTTTGATATAAATACAAATATAAGCCTTCTCATTATTCATATATCAAATAATAAGAAATCACCTACCAAGGCTCATTCAATCAATCACACAAATGATTTAATCTACCTATTTGTCCCTATTTATTTATCAATCATAATATTAGTCATAAAAAATGTCTAAAACATCCAAGGACTAGTCCATGAATGGTATTTTTCAATTTATAAACTAGATCATTATATGCATCTACATATAACATATTACACCATTATTCATACACATTCCCACACATATGGGAGAACTAAATAAGTTTGAGGACCTCTAAAACATCCAAGTACTAGTCCATGAATGGTATTTTTCAATTTATAAACTAGATCATTACATGCATCTACATATAACATATTACACCATTATTCATACACATTCCCACAAATATGGGAGAACTAAATAAGTTTGATGACCTCTTTGGGTTATTAGTTATTTAGGTAGTGCTCATTGATAGAGGGGTCTTTGAGGTTAGCTTGACACTATGATCCCACTAACCCATTTTTGGCAAATGTACCCCAAGGGTGAAAAAGGGGAAAAAATTAGGGTTTGTTCCATAAGCATATATATATATATATATATATATATATATATATATATATATATATATATATATATATATATATATATATATATATATATATGCATCATGTGTTCTATATATGATTACATCAGTAGAAAGGTGACATAAAAACCAAAAAAATGAAATTGGTTGCATTACAATCTAATGTATATTTTGTATTGGATAGTAACATCATATAAAGGACAGTAATGTCAATAGAAGTGTCCAGAGGTTGATGATGTTGTTTGTGGATCCAAAAACATTATTTTTAGACTATAATGACTATTTCATAACCCTTATATATATATATATATATATATATATATATGCATCATGTGTTCTATATATGATTACATCAGTAGAAAGGTGACATAAAAACCAAAAAAATGAAATTGGTTGCATTACAATCTAATGTATATTTTGTATTGGATAGTAACATCATATAAAGGACAGTAATGTCAATAGAAGTGTCCAGAGGTTGATGATGTTGTTTGTGGATCCAAAAACATTATTTTTAGACTATAATGACTATTTCATAACCCTAATCCTAAATAATTATGCATTTGTAAAATGTATATTCACTTACACATAATAATCCAAATAGTAAAAACTATACTTAATATTGAAATCAATATAACATCTTTCAAATTTTGGTACTTTAGATATTTAGCATATCTCATTATTTTAATTTAGAATATTCATTTATTTGAGTTTTCAATTAATTATCATACTCTTATAATAACTTATTAAAATTTTATTACATTATTCCCCCTTAAATTTTTCCAAAAAGGGTTAAAGGGAAGGTGAAGAGAGAGGCTTAGAGTTCTACTAATAGAGAGATGAAAATTCATTCTTCATTGAAGTAACTTTAAGCTCTCTTCCCTAGCTCTTTACTTATTTGGTATCTGTACCTCATTGGTTGTGTAATTATTTACCTTGGTTAGTCATTTGTTTCATGGTTTTTGTTGGTCATTAGATTTTTCATTTTATTATCTTGTCGTCTTATTTTTATTTTTATTGCTTTATTATTTTTCTTCCCAGACTTTACCCTCAATTATTATGTCATAGGGACTTTTAGAAATAGCAAGTTGTATATGCATTTATTTGGTAGTAAATTATGGATATGGATAATATTTATGCCTTTATACATGTGAATATCTTGAAATATGGTAGTTTTAATGAACCTCATAGGGATTTGAGAGATTTAGAAAACAACCCTAGTCAAAGCATTGATGTGAATTTGGTTACTGGGAGATAAGGGAAACAATAAGTAGGTAAGAAGCTATTATTTGAGATTCTATATTAAGAATAGGTTATAAAACATTCAGAGGGCATAGAATTTTTCCTCAATAGTTTTAAAATAGTTAAGTATGGAGTTGATGAATACTATCTAGTAACAGATGGTAACCCCCCTAGTCTAGGAAGAACCCTATCTATGTTTCCTAATGAATTTATGGATAGAGATTTTTAGTTGGAATACTCCTGATTACTGAATATTTGGGTATTTTTAATTTTTTTTAATAGGAATTATTTTCCCTCCAAAACTTTCTTTGATAATTTTCTTAACTTTGTGTGGGAAAAAAGGGTGTGTGTGTGTGTGTGTGTGTGTGTGTGTATATATATATATATATATATATATATATATTTCTTTTTATATAATGTTTCAAAATGGAGTGTTTATTATTTTTTTCAAAAATTGTAATATGCAAAGGCATGTTATTATCAAACCCATATATAATGTTGGTCAGTCGGTGTTCAAGGTAGTGCCTTGGAACCTTAAGGTGAACTGCAATAATATTATCTTTAAATCTACTCCAATATGGGTAGATATTGGATATGTTCCTATACAACTTTGGAACTTTTTACCCCAAGCTCTTAAACCCATAGGAGAAGTCTTAAGGATTGAATACATGAGAATGTCTTTAGTGCATATGCCTTTTAGAGTCATTATATATTTGGAACAATTAGAGATATTCCTATAAATGCTAATTTTAATATCATAAGAGAGTCCTACACTTGTTCCTTCAAATGTCTATGAGGTCTCAATGCTTGTTTTTTTTGTAAAAAGGATGGTCATCTTAAAAAATTTTATCCCCTACTAGTTAATCCTAGAATGTTAAACCAAAATATATATAGTGGGCCTCTTCTTTTCAATAATGATGATAATGATCAGCTTGTCTCAACTCTAGTGGAATATGTTTTTATGAGAGATAATCTCTACTTTGACTTTGACCATAATAAAGGCATATCACCCTCTATTAAGCAAGATAGAGATATTGAATTTAATATGTCTATTTTTGATGTCAAAAATTCTTCCCCTCCATCTAACGCTCCTTATTTGGGTATGGGTGAGGTTACAAATTAATCTATTCAATCTAGGGATAGTAAGGAAGTGTTTATCCTACCTCTAGAGTAGTTAGGTTTTATCCCTATGTCCTTATTGGTCCAAGATGATTAGTGATAAATTCCAAGTGAAGTTAATCAGTTATCCAAAGGGAGACTTTCAATTGAATACACTACTATTTTGGCTAACCCATCAGGAAAGGAGACCTATATGTTGGGTCCCTTATTTCTAGAGTCAAAAGGTATAAATTAATGAGATGGTCCCTATGGTTTTCTCTCCATACCCTAGTTATGTATTTAAATATTATGACAAAAAAGAGAAAGATAATCTATTGAATCCCATGGACTCTAACTCCTTTCTTGTTTGAAAGCCTAAAATTAGTGTTAAAAGGTTAAAAATTGAATCCAATTTTGACCCCTTATTAAGTTTGTCCTTAGGGCATGATGGTAAGAAAGCCAAGGGATATCAAGGATGTGATGAGGATACTAATAAGAGAGATAAATATAATAAGGTGCTTCAATGCTTCATAAGATTGTATTAGAAAAAAGGAGGCTCTAAGGCTTATAGTGTGCAAAGGTAGACCCCCTTCTTCCATTTGTTATGAATAATATTAGTTATAATGAATGGGGCCTTGAATCCCTTGACCATAAGCTTATTATTAGATAATTTAAGAAATCAAGGGATGGTATTGACTTTATGATTCTTTATAAAGTTAAGGAAATTGGTTTTAATCTGACTTTGTGCTTAAATTCATTTAGAGAAATTCTTCCATTTTATCTACTTCACATTCCAAAAGTAAATATGGAGCCTCAATTCTTGTTAATCTTATTAGTGTATGATTTTATCAATTTGTGGTTTTACCTACATGATCATTAGTTAGCTTACTTAGGGTTATTGAGGTCATTATGGGAAAATACACTTAATATATTTTGTAATAATGAGTTGAGTTGTTACCTTTTTAGTGATCTAATATTTCACTATATAATATACCTTCTTTACACTTTTTGGATAATTAGTTAATTAATATTTTGATGCATTTGATGCAACTTTTGTTGTGGTGATTTTTCTCTCACCCACTCCTAGGTTTTTCATGCAATCCTAGATGTTTAAATATCTTGGAATAATCTGACATGGTATTGTAGATTTGATTTGATGGCCATTTTTCTATTTCTAAAAGTCCTTAGTGAGATCTTTCTTGCATGCATCTTATTTTATAGGATTTCCAAATTTTTCAACATTTCATAGCTTTGGTGGTATTTCAAGAAAATATGTGCAAAATATATAGTTATAAGTTCAAATCATAAAATGAATAACACCATCAGATTCAAAAGGTGCTAAAACCCTAGGATCAATTGTAAACTTGACCTTGTTTTGTGATAGTCAATTTTGGCCATTTTAGAGGGTTTAAGGGTTTTTTAAGTGATTTTGTACAAATCCTTACAGTTAGATTTTACAAGGGAAAATCCTTTTCTAAATTTTTCTATGTTTTGTGAGATCCTTAGTGGGTATTTAGTGAATTATCCATAAGTGTCCCAAATTTAGAGTTTCTAAACTTGGTGGAAATCTCACACTTACATGCATAAATTAGATTTTTGGACCTTTGTTGTACCTTCAAGAACTTAAAACTACATGTGTAGTCCAAAATCTTGACATTGAGACTCCAGGTTGCATGTGTAGTGCAGAACCTTGACATCAATACTTCATACTACATTCATGGTCAAAACCCTCGATATCAAAACTTATAACTATCGACATAACCCTCAACCTTAATGTTGGAACTTTAGGCTATATGTGCATCTGATAACCTAAACATTGGGAATAAATAATGCACACATAATCAAAACCACCAAAATTAAAATTTTTGACTATCAACATATCCCTCAACCCCAATGTTGGAACTTTATACTAAATATGTAGTTTGAAACCCTAATGACTGCTAGAGGTGACTGCGTCTACGATACAAGAATATATTATGAGAACTAGCTGAATGCCCAATAATACAAAAACTATATGAACCCATAGTACTGCTAGAACTCTTCAAACCCTCAACACTGAGAATTCTTCTAACCTCTGACACTATGATAACCACAAGAAACTCCATCACTGTAAGGTACCACTTCAACTCCAAAAAAAAACCTAATAACTACAAGATACCTCCAAAACTCTAAAAAAAAATTTAGAAGATATCAAATTTAACCCCACTCAAAAAAATTCAAAATTTTATGTCAGGTGGAAATTTTATTATGTCAGCTCAAAATTTCAAATGGTCATAACTTTTGATCAGTACCTCCTTTTTGAGTGTCATCTTCTTCAAAAGTTCTTATTTTTTCATGATCTATGTGTTGGTTGCATTTTTGGGCCCTCTAAAACTAAATATTCTTAATAAATGTATATCTTGGATGTATTATGTATATCATGATGTCCTTCCAATTCTTACATACTTACACATAAATTTCTCAAGATGCATTCTAGGTTGTATTAGATGGCTATATGAGTGTGCTTACATTTACAAAATTATAAGGGGGGTCACTACTAATATTTATAAGGGGGAATTATGTGGTATTATTCATTATATGGTTTTTCTATTTCACACTCAAATTTTTTACATTGTTTTTATTCCTACACGTATTCCTTATTTGGATGCATTCTTAGTTGTACCCAACGTCCTCTTCATAAGTGTGCATCGTTATTATAACTAGGGGTCATTATAATTTTTAATGTGTATTTTTGAAATTATTTTGTGTCTTTTATTACTCATGTCAACTTAACTTAAGAGACACTCAAGGGGAAAGTTGATTCTACACTAGTGGTTCTTCTTGTAAAAATCAATTATGTTTCTTGGTGTGGTTACATAGAATACTTTCTCATTGAAAATAATCATACTCCATTATTATATGGATATATTATTGAACCTATTAGCTTGGGTCAATACAATAAGTGGGATACCACTTATGACATGGTTGTTTATACCTTATTATTATATGTTTCCATGGATCTTCTTATCATGTGGAGTATATTGCATGTCATTGCACTATTTGGAGCATCCTTCAGTTTCTTTTTAGAGATGATGGTGAATTTTATATCACTCATCCTCCTTATATTTATATCATATATTAGGAAACTATTGTACTCCCTCCTTATACTCTTATTTCCTATTATAACACATCTATGGTGTACAATGCTTTTCCTTCTATTGAGCCACCACTACAAGATGAGATTCTACCAGACTTTATTTGTCCCATTATAGATTATATTTCCCTCCCTATGAATGATGTTGTTATTCTATATCCATCACATATCAATAATTTTGAGGACTCTATTATTTGTAGTAATAGTACACCTTATGAGAGCATCAAATACTCTTTTCTTTCTATGGATATTTAGTTTAAGGATTTGCATGCTTCATGTATAGTCTGTTCTTTAGCTTTTGGTGTTGTTGAGTCATGGTCTCCACTTCACATGGAAATTCATTTAGTGAATGTTCCATGTCATTAGTATTCATAAAAATCACATGTACTTGATGACACTTCTAAGCATGAGTACATATCTAAGATTGATGACTCTTATGCTAGCATAGATGACTACAATAGTAAGTGGAACACACCTTAAAAATATCTTCATCACATTACAGATATTGAAGAGTTGATTATTTATCCACCTACCTCTAATATACTTATGAAATTATAGGGTGAAAATATAATGATCTAGTACTCATCAGAAATCAAGTAGTCTAGTATACATTTATAGGCATTCCATAGTCCATTTTATCCTTTGATCCCATTGTACCTTCATTTCATAGAGTAGTTTCCCCTCCTACCTTTCATGAAGATAATATTTCCTTGTATAATAATCATACCTTGGTTTAAGATCCATCAGACACTTGGTGGGCACATTCATCATTCTAGGGTGATTTAATCTTCAATGTACCTACTTATGATAGGTTTACTTTAGTATCATTACATTTAGTTCTTGTGCATGATCTTTCCAGACCTATGACATGCTTTTATTTTAAACATACTCATTAATATTTGTATTACTTCCTCCTTCATCTTCTATTTTGGAATGGTTAGACTTTTAGTAAACCATTCATATTTTTTATTTGGCAATGGGAAAAAATAATATTTAATGCAAATGGATCTTCTTCAATCTTTAATAAGAGGACCTCATCAATAACATCATCATTATATAAGCTCTACTGTAGGTAGCTTCAACATCTTATATTGAGAATTATTATTTCTTCCCTCTATATTATCTATTACTCTCACTTGTGGATGTATTTTTGGTTGTGTTTGATGTCCTTAGAGCATGCACTATTTATCACTTTGCTCTTTTTTATGGTAGAAGTTTTTTTCTATGGGTTTTCTCCTTTTCTCTACTTTATTGGAGTTGTATTGTGTTTGGGTGCCTTATGCCTCATTGTTAGGATTTGATTATTATACCAACCTAATCTACTCTTTAAGGGGTATTAGTGTAAAAAAATTCATGCTCATGGTTTACCCACATGGTCGTTAGTCAGCTTGCTTAGGGTTGTTACGGTCATCAAGGAAAAATACACTAATGTATTTTATAATAGTGAGTTGAGTTGTTACTTTTTGATGACCTAATATCTCACTATATAATGTACATCCTTTGAACTTTTTGGATAATTAGTTAATGAATATTTTGATGCATTTGATGTAACTTTTATTATGGAAATTTTGATTTCAGCCACTCTTAGGTTTTTTATGTAATCTTGGATGGTTAATGATCCTGGATAAATACAACAAATCCTAAGTGGGGGTAGTTTATGGATGAACATTTCTCATCCCATGTCATAGATCAATGTGGATTATCATCAAAAAATATAATCATACCTTTAGGATTTGTAATGTATATGCTCCAAATGTTTATAGGGAATGGTCTAAATTATATAATTAGATAACATATTATCTGAAAGATATCCCTTAGATTGTGGGGTGGGGGGGACTTTAACATGGTTTAGGAGAAATAGGACAAGCAGGGAGGTTAGACACATGCTTGTAAAGGTAATGAATTTTTTTGGGGTCAAATCTTAAGTGTATCCATAAGATCTATGGTATTCATAACCATGGTAAAAGGAAAGGTAAAAACATTTGGTTTACATTATGAAATAACTAGTTTAATCCTAAGAGGTTATATTCTAGACTTTGCATATTCTATTTTAATAAGAACCTATTTAGTATACAAGAAGAAGAAAATATTAACTCCATGAAGTTACTCTCCTTCACCATCTTGGATCACCACCCTATTGAGATTATTGTCTTCCTGAACACTAACCTTGAGATAGGTGCTTCTAACTAGAAAGGTAATTATAAGTTCAATGTCTCCCTCTTGAAGGACCTTGACTATAGTGGGTTTATTTATTTTTCATGTAATATTGGTAAGATTACATCGGGATCCTCCTCTAATATTGATAGGTGGAATAGAAGTATGGTGTTGCATAATAAATTTAACATAATATATGGAGGCCAAGATGAGATGGAAAATTACTCATATTACCCAATAAAATTTGATTCTCTCTAAAAATACTTGTAGAATGATCCTAATAACTCTCTCCTTCTTGATGAGTTTTCCATGCTTAATAATTAGCTAAGACAACACTAAATGTTTATAGATATAGGTGCTTATGTTTTATCTATATTAAACTAGATCCAGTTGGGGGATAAAGGCTCAAAATTCTTCTTTAAATTCTTTAAAAGAAAGGAGTGTATGAGTAACATCCCCATGATTGAATATGGTGGATTTGTATCTAGTGATCTAACTAAAATGAAAAAAGTAATTTCTCCTTATAATATAATCTTGTTTAATTTGATTACTAAAATCCTCAAATTGAGATTAATAGGGATATTTATGCTAAATGTATTCCTAAGAAAGTGTCTAGTAAATAAGATTATTTCCTTGATAGTTAAATTTCCCTAGATGATAAAAAGGCTATAATTGACTCTTTTAAAGATGAGAAATCCCTAAGGATAGATGTATTCCTTGATGAGTTTTATAAATAGGGAAGCCATTGATAGTGGTTCCCTTGATTGGATTGCACTTGAATTCCCTAGTATATATAAGGAAGCCATTGAGAGTAGTTCCCTAGATCTAATGAATAATATATTAGTTTTCAAACTCATATCAAAGGATATAGATGAAACCTAGGTTAAGAATTGGAGGCCAGTCACTCTAATGGATGTCTCTTATAAAATCCTGGCTAAGCTAAGATAATTTCTTCTCTTTTCCCATCTATTGTTTTATAAACTCGGATTGGGTTTGTTGAAGGTAGATATATCTTGGATAACCTCATATCTATATGGGAAGGTATGCATTAGGCTCATGACTCTATTAAATATATTGAGATGATCTTTCTTGACTTTGAAAAGACCTATGATTGAGTGAGCATTCATTGATTTGATGTTGAAAGCCTCTGGATTTTTAGATAAGTTTTTTTGAATGGTGAATGTCTTATCTAAGGATGCTTCTACTATCATTGAGATTAATGGTGAAATAATTAAATCTATTGAGCTTCAATGGTTAATTATGCAAGGATGCCCCTTTCCTCCTCCTTGTTTGTTATAATGGATAAAGCTATGCATTACTTATTGATAAGTATTATTGTTGGACCCCTAGTTAGAGGTATCTCACTCCCTGATGACTTTGAATTGATTGATTTCCTTTTATTCTAATTATACCACTCTAATTACTAGGACTAAGAAGGAAAAATTATAAAAAGTTTTTTATAGGCTTGATATTTACTACTTTGCATATGGGTTAAAAATGGGATTGCACAAATATTTTATGATTAGATGGGGTGAGAATCTACTAGATTCACTCAGAGAGTTTAGATATATTTAGAAAGGCTAAATGAGTTGATCAAATACTTGGGTAATAGTTTTACCTTGTCACATTCCTTAAAACATATGTGAGAGTGGTTATATCTCAAAATAAATAATAAAATTGGTAAGTGGCATGGTCATCTTCTTTCACTCCAAGGAAGAATTCAAGTTTTCCAAAGAGTGCTTTCCTCATAAAGTATTTATGCCTCCTATTTCATCTTCAATATGTCTCAAAATAATCTCTTTCACATGATCATTAGATACTTCCTCTGGTTTGATGTAAAGGGTAATAAGATAAGGTACATAGTGGCATGGAAGGTCTATTATTCACCTAGAAAATTTGAGGGCCTCAATTTGAAGGACCTTAGACTCCAAGGTATCACTTTTTTATATTAAATGGATCATTAGATCTTTGAGAGGGGATGAGACTCAGAAGTTCTTGATAAGGAATAATATTTCGAGAGGTTTCCGTAAAGGAAAACTAAAGTGGACAAGATTATATATTTCTAACCTTCTGGTTGGATCCTTCTCTATCCAAGTTATGGGCTCACCTATTTTATTCTCTATATGGAAGGATTGGGAGATGGTTAAGCACTTGGTTTTTTTCCTCTAGTTTTTAATGGACTAGTTTCAAGGTATTAGGGGTATAATTATATATGGTGGAACCTTACTATTTATAGAGGGACACTTGTATTAATTATGGGGTATTCGACCTTTATTTAGTTCTATAAGTGTATGAAGAACTCCAGGGACCTTTTCTCTCATAATGGTAGGGCCTCTTGTGCTGAATTTAAATATAGATTCTAAATTCCTTGTTTGAAGCAAAAGACTTAAACCCTTGTATTTGAGGCTCTTCATTTGACCAGAGACATGGTTGTCTTTGATGAGGAGGATGAGTTTTGGGATAAAATTAAATAAATTACCGACCTACCTCTTAATGAATTCACCACTAAGATGTTGTATGATAAAGTCATTTTCTCCAATAGACATTACATTAGTCTTAATCATATGTGGCATTTTTGTGACCCCCTTTACATCTAGATATTTAGATTTCAAGTGATAGGGGAACCTTGCCATGAACCTATAAACTCTTACTTTATTTGGTGTTTATTGTATAATAAGTTTGTTATTGGGTCTATGGTTTCAAGATTTGGCTATAGTTGTACCCACTATGTGCTTTTTGGTGAATTGGATAATATTGAACACCTTTTTAAAATGTTCCTTTTACTACTAAGATTTAGAACAACTATCTTTAAAGTTGTATTTTATTTTTTGGTTGTGATATTTTGTGGGTCAACATTACTTCTGGTTTTGTTTGTTTTTGAAATAAGGTCCATTATTTTTTTAACAAATTATGCCTACTTTTTTCTACTAAACTCTTATAGTGCATTTGGAAGCAAATAAATTTGGATGTTTTTCAATTTAAAACCAACTCCAAGGTGGTTACTCACTTCAATGTTGAATTTACCTCTAGAATTTTTTATTTACAAATCTACTTACAAATTAAAATTCCAAAATTTGAGATGGAGATATTTTTTAGGACTAACATGCTTAACATTTACTCTAACCACTTGTTAGACACTAGTGGGTACCTGAGAATGAATCCTCCTCCTAAATGAATAATTAATCATAATATTTTTACAGAGGTAAAGGTTTCAAATTTTGAGTGGGAAATCACAAAGGCATCTTATTTTGATCAGGCTAAGGATATTATAGCTAGATGGGTTGGGTATTCAGATTTACATAAAAACAAGATGGATGCTTAGTTAACTAAAAATAGGGAGGTCATCTCTACCATACATGAGTACCATGAGAAGGAGGATCCTCTATCTATAGGGGTGGTTAGTGATGGAGTCAAGTCTCCTTCTATTTTGCCTCTTTACTATGTTTTGGTTGCAGTGGTGTGGGTTGATCCTGGTAATGGGAATGTTAATCCTAGAATTGGGAGTGATTCAAACCATAAATATGCTATTTTTATTTATGAATTTTCTAATGAGACATTCTAAACTTGAAAAGGTGATTGAGAAAGTTAACCTAAAAGATATTAGGGAACTTGTGGAATTTGTGAAGAATTCTAATATCAAGGATTTTTTTGGGAAATTGAATACATTACCTCACCCATGAATTCTACTTAGTAATGACTTGTTAGCATGGAAATCTAATCTATCCTATTATCTTGGAAATTTTAACGAAACTTGTTGATGATTATGGGGTTGTGGGAATGTAATGTGATGATGACCATAATTTTAATTAAGATATCTATTGGTGGTCTTTGTTGAGGATTGGTCTTGAATGATTTTATCTTGGTTCTTTATGTTGTTTTCATTTATTTTTTTGTTGGTACCATATTGTTGTGGATTTTTATATTGTACATACATTTCCCAATATTGGTTTTAGTTTACATATTTTTACTAGTGGCCTTGTTGGCTGATTTTTTTGAGTATTCATCTTTAGATGTATAAACTTCTATAAATATTCTTACAATACTAAAAAATGGGGGGTTAAACTTTTTGTGACTCTAAGATATGAGTCTCTTGTTGCATCATCATAATATAATTAATTATTATTTATTTTGTTCCCCTAATATTTGTATTCTTTCATGAAATTTTCATGGATGATTTAGATTGCTTTGATTCCTATGATGAAGAAACTATCCAACCTTCTTTATAAGTGGGAGTGAAAATAGATTACTCATAAATTCCAAATATTATAATTCCTCCTCTCAAATATTTAAGTGGTGATAGCTACCATCTCTCTAACCAGGTCCATGCCACCATCATCTTAAGAGATAAGTTGTGCAATATTAAGGAAGATAATAGACCTATTCCTTTACCTCATATAACCACATTTTATACATATGATAAAAATATTCCTTTTTTTTATTATAATAACTTTCACCAAAATCATAATTATATCATGGATAATTTACAAACAAATGGGAATGTTCCTTCATGAAAGTTTATTAAACCCCTAAGGGTCTAAAGTTTTCAAATTATGTACCCCTTAATAATTATAATAGAGCAATTATTTATTCATTTAATCAAAAATACTTTTGAAAGGTCCATAAAGACATCATTGATTCCTTTATAAAACCATCCAAAGTATCAAAACATAGGGTCCTTTATATTCCAAAAACTTTAGCATTACAAAATTTTCCTCAAATTCCAAACAATGTACATTTACCAAAGCTACATCAACTTCCAATTGTTATATCATTACCAAAGGTAGTTGAATATTTAAAATTCATTCCATTACCAAATGTTCCGAATTTTCAAAATGAAATGCCATTACCAAAAGTTCCTAAATTTAGTGATTCCAATCTTTCACTTATTTTCCAAAATGATGGTAATTCAAATATTCCTAAGTTTAAAATCAATGGTGGATTACAACCAATGATCACATCTTTACCAAATACCACAATTCCTGCTACTTTCTCATGTATATGATGAGTATAATAGGTGAGCTTAAAATACAAGTATATCTATGCCAAATGAAAATGGTATCCTATAATTCTAGTATTAATCATATTATTATCCATAATAAACCTCTTACAAAAAGTGTACTTGAATATCCTTATCTGCAAGATTATATTAGACCCCTATTTCCTCCCTTTTTTGGTTAAAAATATCCCTTTACGTATAATTCAATATGTGCATTCTTTAGGTCAATTTACTAAATATAATTAACTTTTACTAAATCATTATATATAAGTCTTACACAAAAAACTTAGGATTGATTTTATAGCTTACCTAATGGTTCCTTAACCACCTTTCAGAATTGGAAGATATTTTTTTCTTAGATTTTAATATACATAAGGTGCCTAGACTTACATTAGAACATTTTCACCACTTCAAATAAAATGATGATGAATCCCTTAAAGACTATGCTATTAAATTTAAAAGTACATCATAGTCCTTAGAATATAGACCCTCAAATTTGGAATTGCAATTTAGTTTTATTAGAGGTATTCTTTCTCCATTAAAAGAAAGAGTATTGCATAAACATACACATAATTTAGTCAGTTATATATGGATGTAAATATATATGCTTCATTAATACTCAAATATCCCAAAGAGATTAACATATCTCATTCCAAATACAAAAACTTTAATCCAAATGCACATGAGGAAGATGAATTACCAAGCCAAGATCACAAATAAATCTATGGCATTCCTAATATCCATATGACACCCATGAAAAATTTAATCAATATGGTACCAATCCAAGATGGTCATTCTAAACAAACACTTCCAAATACAAAAAGTAAAACACATACACACCAAAAAGATTTAAATAATTACATTATTTATGGGTATTGCTTAGTTTTTGGCATAACCAATGGATCTTTTATAAAAAAATTAATTTTACTATTTTTCACAACTTGGATATCATCTTAAAATCTTAAATCGAAAAGGAGGATGAAAAGACTCCTTAGGCTACATCATAATGCCAATTTATTTTGGTCCTCGTGTGGTTCAAACAAAATTTTGGATTATGCCCCATACATATTAATATTCATTTACATTGGAAACATTTTGGATATACCAAATTGAATCAAATAAATAAGGTATTTATGTTTCCCAAATGGAAAATTGATCTACATACCACATGATGGTGATTGTCCTTATATTACATAAGTAAATCATGAAGAAGAACATGTCATACACCATTTCACCTATTTAGCCATTATCCAAATAATTTAATTGATAAAATATAATATTATATAAATACAAAAAAAAATTCCAAAAATACTAAAAAATAAATAAATATTCCAAAAATACAAAAATATTTAGCAATCTCATTTTTACTAGCTCCTTCCAACACCTATTTTTTTTCTTAATGTTAGTAGATAGAATATCATTTCTATATGTGTATATTTATCACACATAATTTGTTGTGATAAAATCATACCACAGACACATGATATATGCACATATAAATATTGGACCTCTCATCTACCCTCATCATATAATATGATAGGGGCTTCTACTTCATTGATCGTAATTGATATAGGTTACATATACTTCAATATATTTTATACATTATAAATTTTGAGTTTATATACTAACACTTACACATTTTATATCCATGATCATATCTTTCATAGTGTGCTTGATATGCTACATTACATGAAATTTTCTGTTAACACATATATACAGGGACTAGAATGATATGCTTATGGTAGTTACTTGTACTTTATTTATTAATAATGTCACTTCCTTGAGTGTATTTCATTTATTTATATTGTATTTATTTTTGAATATTTTAATATGTTCCTTTCATGTTGGTCCCTATGCCATTTTATGTTGTTTGGACATTTGACTATGCCATTTTATGTTGATTAGACATTTGATTATGTCATTTTATTTGATTATGTGGAATTTAAACATGACCCTTGTATGATTTATACTTGGACCATTATTTTTCATTAAATTGAGTGTTCTTATGTATTATTATTATTTTTTTTTTAGATTGTAGTGTTATTTCCTAAAAATTTCCATGATACATATAATGCATCTTAGGGATTGATGTGATCACATACCACGTGATTCATTAATATGTCTATATAGACATGTTACTCTTATATGATACATTATTAATAAAAAAATGATATGGTTATCTTATCCATTTACAGATAAGGTAAATAAGAAATTATATGTCCCTCACCTCAAAAGGTGGGGCATATGAGTGGGAACAGATCATAAAGGCATGACTTCCACATTTACATAATTTCTAGATTTAGTGGGAGCATGTTATAAATGCATGAGCTACAGAATTCTAAGTTCTCATTATCTTTATATTTTAGTGGGGGAATGTCATAAATACATGGTGTACATACTTTCATAATCTCTAGTATAGTCACAATATTCAAATATACACTTGGGTCATAATCCTATACATGGAACTGATTTTTCATAGATTTGGGAGAGATATTTTGATATTTATGGCACACATATTATACATAGTGACATACCAAAGGTTACATTTTGATATATAATTCATATTGAGACATATTTGAGGTGCATATGATATGCTAGTACACCAAAAATTGCAAATTTTACCAATTATATCTCTAAATTACTATCACCAAGAAGCACCATTTTACACTACGAAATACATTTCTTAAACCTTTTATATCTATAAAGTATGGTTATCTTTATAGGTTGAATTAATTAAATCATTCAACATCATCAGAATTATATGTTAGGCTTATTTAATCACCCAACCTCACTATATTTATAAGATGAGTTGATTAAATCACACACCCATGCCAGATTATATATTCATACATGAGTTATGTGATTGATATTTAGTGATCTCAATGGCCATGTATCAACTCATCCTTAAATCAAATAGGTGGAATAATACATTATAATATCCATATTCAAATCTTTAATGCTTAGTTATAAACCTCTCTCAGCTCCAATGCTTCATAAGTAATCATATCTACCAAACAAAATACAAAGGCAAAACATGGTTGCATCGACACAGGTGTAATCCTTCCTTGATATCTTTCCTTTAAATCATTTCAATAATTTAAAATTTAAGATTATATACACTAATTTATATTTTAACATAATCTTATTTATAGGTCATAAACTAACAAAACATTCAAATTGGGATCAAACAAAGGAAAGGTGTGTTTTACACTCATAGGTGCACATATCTTTACTTTAACCTAGTAAATTCATCCTTAGGAATTACTAGATTAAAAGGGGGGAATGTAGATACTAAAGCTAAATTTTAAAGCATCTCAATCTAATACATTTGAAAAATACCAATCGTGACTCTACCCTTCAATTCTAGACCTTCCCACTACTAAAAGGATTCACCATCTCAATGTGACTAATTACTTATCTTATAGTCCAACCCTGATCATTTTGATGAACCATATCTCTTGTACTATATAGAAATCTCAAAACCTAATATACATAAGTCACTATCTATTAGATATTAATATTTGTTTCCTATCCTTTTGGACACTACCAACCATAGATGGACAATAGCATCAAAAATAGTGTCTAGATCCTTATTTAGTGTCCAGTCCTCAAAATTCATCTTAATTAAAAATTATTCAAAACTTATATGTTAGATTATTTTTATTATGGAACCCTATTGTGAGATATTTTCAAAATTTGTGGTATAAATATAAGTCTAAGCCTTGTGAGAAAAAATAAAATACCAAGAAAACAACTAACAAAGCTCATTCATTCATTGACATAACTAAGTTTATCCTATTCATCCCTATTTATTTATCATTCATAGGAGTAGTCATAGAAAAGGTTTGAAGCATCCAAAGAGTAGTTTATGAGCATTGTTTGTCAAGTTACAAACTAAACCATTACATGCATCTATATATAGCATATTAGACCATTTTTCACACACACTCCCATATATAGGCGATAACTACATAAGTCTAAGGCCATTCTTAGATATTGGCTATGTAATGCTCATTGACATAGGGGTATTTGAGGTTAGTTTGATATCATGATCCCACTAACCCATTTTTGGTAAACACATCCCATGGGTGAATAAATATATACAACTTATGTTCTAAATCTAAATAAATCAACATAAAGGTGATAAAAACCCCAAAAAAATGATATTGGTTACATCAAAATCCAATGTATATTATTTACTATATATTAGCATCATAATAAGGGTAGTAGAATAAATAGTAGTGTCCCAAGGCTGATGGTAGTGTTTATACCTTTAGAAACATCATTTCCATAATTTGACAATTTTCTCAAAATCTTGATCCTACATACTTATGTATGTGTACAACTATAATCATATAAAATGTGAAGTTGGATGACTTAGGCATGGCTTATAGCACCCACCTTATTCATCCTCTTTCTTGCTCACTCAACCCTTCTCAGCTAGACTTTCATTGATTCTCAGTCACCCATAGCTTTATAGACTTAGATTTTTGAGACCTAGATAGCACTATTGGACCCAAATTCATCCCAATAGGGATCATCTTCCTTGGATAATAGTGCCCAATTTAGATAGGAGAGTCATAATTTAAGGTTGTCTTATTTCCAATGCTATTGTCCAAGTTTATGTTTACCTCTAATGGTCAAGTTTTGTTGATTCCTTATCTTTTCCCCTACCAACCTAATACAAGCTCATCTAAACCATGATCATCAGTTTCCCTATAAAATTCCATTCAATGTCCAAGAATAAAATCAAATATTTAAGCACCCTTCCCTATTCTCTGCATATAGCCTTATAAGACCAATTCAAGCACTCATACCAGTCCCTAGTCATCCAAAATACATTTAAAATTTGAATTTAGTTGTATACATCACACAATTTCACCAAACACTTCAAATGGGATAAGTACATTAGCTTGATCCCTCTTAAGAGTATTTGTATGTAGGTAACATGCCCACACACGGGGTGTGAAGTGTGTCTAATGTATCCTTTACACACTAACCCATTCTCTCTTTAACAAGTTTTCTATTAAAGTTTAAGTACAAAGAGATCCTAAGGGTTTGGAATATTAAATCAGACACACAATGAGATCCACACATAATCAAGCTTTGATATTTCATTGCCAAGGTGTTATAGTCCTACCAAAAAAACTAAAAAAAAAAGCCAAACCACTAGGACAATAGCATCAAAAGTGGACAACAGCTCCAAAAAGTGGACTATAGTGCCAAGTAGTAGGGTGTCCTAAGTTTGGTGCTCCTATCCAATCCAAAAATAGAGTTATGGGTCTTGTTTGTGATAGTTTTTAGTCTCTAGAAAATAATTTTTATATCTTGAGTCATTTGTTTTGACCCAAAATAAGCTAAGTTTGATTTCTCTACATTTCTTGCTATTTTTAAAAAAGATAAAATACATATCTATTTACACAAATTAGTAGGCTAATTGAGACACATTAATTACTTATTTACATTTACTCAAACCTTTATTTACTTAGGAATTAAACATCTAATTCCCAAAAATAATAAAACATTTGGTGAACCCAACTTCAAATTTTTGTACAAAAACACTAGAAACTCTAGGGCTAATTATTTATAATTTTTTTCAATATTTTCTTAAATTTTCCTAAATTTAAAAATAAAAAAACTACAGATTAATTGAAATATTTTCAATAAATTCACCTAAACCCTATTTTTCACATACTAGGTCTTATTTGCATACAAATACTTTCAAACCACTAGAAAAAATACACTGTTAATTTTAGATATATTTGTAGATTTTTCCTCAATTTTTCAAAATTAAAACTACAAATTTTCTATAAAATTTTCAAATTACTGCACTAATTTTGGAAAAAATCATTCCAAACCATAATTACATCAAATACATTCTCAGTTATTCTTCAATACTTTTTGCATAATTCTTTGACGCTTTAGTTGTATATCTAACTCAAAAAATCAATTTCAAATTCAAAAGTTCATAGTATTTTGCAAATAATATTTCTAAAAAATCCCTAGTTGCATTTACTAACACCTAATTTATTTTGAGGTATCACCTTACATGTTTGACATCTCAGTATCCTTTTTGCACAAATCTTAAGTCACTATTCCTTGGACTTTGCATTTCCTATATTTAGTACTTTACATTTCTAGCATATTGCCTATTAACACATATTACAAAACATTGAAACACATTTCATATTATTTTCCTACTTTATCAATGGTCCAATATACTAGTTTTGATGAAACTGATAAAATAAAACTTCAATAACTCTTAACTAAACATCTGGATATGCAAGATGACATGCTTAGAATTTTACAAGAAGAATGGCAAAAAGTAACCATTTGGCAATCTTCTTGAACCATAGATTAGCTAGTTGTAAATCACACTATGGGGGCAACTATGTCTCAACAACCCCCTATAGCAGCCCAACCTTCTTCTATGACACTAGTTGTATCTAGTACATCCCTATCTCCTAATGTTTCTTCCCTTGTGAAAGATATATGATCTCTTCAATCTAAGGTACAACATCTTGAGTAAGGTACCACTAGACTTACACAAGCATTGGATTCTTTTGATTTACTACATATACCATTGGCACGTCACATTTCTTCTACACCCTTGCCACAAGGATTTGTTCAACCCAAGCTTACTCTTTATGATGGCAAGGGTGATCCAAAGATACATTTGAGAGATTTTCATGTAGCATGTTTGGATTATGCACCTAATGACTGGCTACTTACCAAATTCTTTTCACGGAGCCTAAAGGATTATGTTGTACAATGGTTTTATAGTCTACCAAAGTAGTCAGTCACATCATTCAATCCTTTAGCAGATATGTTCCTAACACATTTCACTATCAAAATTGGTGATAAGGTCTCATATGCATAGATTGCACAACAAAAACAAAGGTCAAATAAGCCCCTCACAAATTATGTTCTTAGATACAAGACTATTCTAGCTAATTTAACTAGCCCCATGGTTGATCAAGAGCTACAGGACATCTTCAAACAAAGCCTTCTACTAGAACTTCATAAATCCATTATGCTCAAAAGATTATCTTCCTTCATTGAATTATGTCATACACTTAAAGGAAGATAAGTCAAGTTAATATCAATGGGAAAAATCAAGTATGCAAGTACTGTAGACACAACTAATAAGGGTAATAATAAAGTCCCATATAAGTTTAAAATCAATGACAATAAGAATCAAAATCAAACAATAGCTAATGTGGCTTCTGAGCCCCCTTAGCATGTGGTTTTATCAACACCTCCTTGATGTGAATTTATTAATTTACCAATTTCTCTAGCTAGAGTTTTATAGAAGTTATTGGAATGTAACATCATAACTCTCCCACCTATGTGGGAATTAGATTTAACAAAGCCTCTTCCATGGGGATATGATCAGCATGTATTTTGTAATTTTCACAAGGCACCAGGCTACACAATAAATAGATGCATCAGTTTGCAACATAAGATGCAAGATTTGATTGATGATAATCTACTTAATCTAGGCACTTTAGCTGACCTCCAAAGATAAAGCCAACATAAGATAAGGCTTTGAAAATATTTTCAAATCCATTTTCATATCATTTAAAATAAGAGAAAGAGGACACATCAAGTGTTCATCATACATACCATACACATCCTCCACCAGTTACATACCAGGCACCTTTAGTTGAGGCACATCCTTTGAGAGGTATGATAGGTGTGTATGAGTCTAGAGTTCTAGCTAAACCTTTGATATCCTTTTCAGATCAAGAAATAGTGGAGGATGTTATAGGTTACAATGAACTTTTTATCAGAGCACATATCCATAATCATCCTATCCATAATGTACTCATTGACAATGGTTATAGTCTTAATATGTGCACCTTTACACTACTACAACATTTGGGCTATTCAAAGTAAGATATAACCCCAATAGACATAATTATTAGTGGTTTTAGTGGCCATATATAAAGTTCATTGGGAAAGATAGTACTTTTACTAAGGGTTGGTCCTACATATATGGCTACACCATTCACTATAGTTCTTAATGCAAGATTTTTTGACATACTACTTGGTCGACCATAGATTCAAAAACTCAAGGAAGTACCTTATACAATTCATAGATGCATAAATTTTATTCACACTAATTAGGTTATTATAGTTAGTGGAGTTCCTTATGAGTCACCACTCCCCACTTTAGAGCCATCTACCAAATTCCAGTCACCAGATCTAGTTTTTACACCAATTTTAGTTTCTTCTCTAGTTTCTATTCTATTTACACTTTAGGTTCAACCACAATTACAACATCAATCACTAATATAGAGGGTTCATACACCCCCACAATTTTAGGATTCTAGATAACTTCTACCTATAATTTTCACACCTAGAGTAGTTACATTATGGTCTCAAATAGCTACATAGAGAGAAATTATTCACAGATCTTCTTCTCCTACTTTGAAATGGGTCCCAAATAGCCCTATATTTGTATCCACTTCTAAAATTAACAAGGGGACCCCACATTTATCTTCAACTTCAGAGCTTTTAGAGTAATTACAATGTACATAGATTTCAGCTACACAATCTTAGACACTCCATCATGCCTCATGATCATATATGACCCCATTATTTGATACAAGAAACCATGACAAAGAGTGTCATCTAAGACTCATTGGTTAGTATCATTACTTTCTACCATTGATTGTACATAAAATTTATTGCTTGATTTTACATATTTCAAATATCTTTAAAAATACAAAAAAAATCAAAAACACCAAAAACTTTTTTGATTGTATGCATCATCCATGTTTTATATCACTACTACCATGCTAGGACTTACATTTCCTACTTCATGCTATTATATGTTGATTTTTATACATTACCATACTTTACTTGATATTCTTTGAGTGTGTGTAGTGACATCCATCTATTTGATTGCTTCATTCTACCCATAGAGGGGTGATTCTTACTTCTACACTTGAGACATATATTGTTATACATACCCACTGGGGGTATTTTATACATGACTACACCATCCATATTATGTCATTCCTACACTACATACTCTAATTTATCATGTTGATGTACATGACTTTATAGCTTACACATAATACTATATCAATATTGCACTAGTATCTAGCACTTGTGTATTTATTAGCATATACCTAGTCTTGTATTAAACATTTTTTACATACTTTTACATTTTCTTTGATTATTTAGATGTATTTCTATCTTTTAGTTCTTACTTTTGATTTCACTCCTTGCTTAGCATAGTTTGTGTGATTTTACTTTCCAATTCCTACTTCTCTTTTATTTGTGCCTTAGGACATCTTCCAATGTCCTTTGTTTCTATTCATGTGCGTGTCTTATGACATCTACCTATGTCTTTTGTTTGTACTCTTTCATGTGATTTTGGCCCTCATGCCAACTTGGCTTTTTCACTTATATGTGTTTGTGGAATTTGAACATGCTTTGTATGCTTGTCTTCTAGTTTGAGTGACATGTGTGCATGTCCCTTATTTGTGTGGTGCCTTGGCCACCCTTGTATGCTTCTTGATTTGTATGATTGTTTGCTTGATTTATCTTTAATATGTTCAATACCATGATTTATGATCTAGGAATTTGACTCAAGAAAGGATGGTTAGTATCATGTTAGTTCCAAAATGAAAACAAAATGAAAGAAACACACTAACTAGGATAATATCTCTAGGCCTAGACACTAGGAAGATCTTAGTTAACAAAAACAAATGAAAAACACAAATAAAATGTAAGGAATAAAACATAAGAATTCCTTCACCTTCCTTGGATGCTCCAAATGCCTTTGTGGTGGTGGCTTGCTCGGCTTGTGCTCATGATGTCCTTAAAAATGGAAGATTGCCTACCTCCATCTCTCCTTAACACCTTTGGATTGTGGCTTCGCTTGGCTTGGAATAAATTTGGCATGGTTAAACTAATTTAAATGGCTTCTGGAATCATTTTTGCATTATAACTTTGCATTATCAAATCTTAAAATTGATGTGGTAAGGCCTCTTATTTATAGATTTTTGTAAATGTCTAGAATCAACCTAAACCATCTATCTTAGGATTGAGATGTGTGGCTAAGGATTATTCCAATTTTACAATTAAAATTGATAAATATGCTCATCAATATTTGGGATAGAGGAATAATTAAGAGTCATGGAGGGCATGAATCCTGATATTTGTGGCATTTATGACCTCGGGATGTCTTCCCAGGAAATGAGGTCACCTGAAGATGTAGATATTCAATATTCATTTCCAAAAAATATATTTAACAATTTTTAATAGAATTATTGATTAGGCTCTAATTTGGTTTAATTAGCTCTTAAGCATGATTAAGCATTTTATGCACAAATTACTCAAATTGATCAGAATGCCTTGTTATTGGTCCAAAATTTCACTGGATTGGAATTGGAAGGCAATGTCAGATGTGTTGGAATCATATTCCCATTTAGGATGTTACGAACAAAAAATAACAAAGGCACATGTCTTGTGTAGAATATTTGATAGGAAAGAGCAATTCAAAGCACCTAGGCGCAAAATTAGCATTTTGACTTAGAATGATTAGATCAAAGTTAGTTGGCCCATAAATTGCATTGCACCATTTAATGATACTCTAGCCAAAATCGACACTTGAATATGAATATTTCAACTCATTTAATACATTTTAGTGTTTTTAGGCCAAATTTTGCATTTTAAGTAGAAATTGGCAAAAACCTTAGTTGGAGGTTATTGGTGGCCAAATTTAGGTGTCTATAGTTTGCCCCTATTTGGGAAGGTGTTGTAAGCTATAAGCATAGTAACATCTTCTCAAATAATAAGAAATAGCTAGTATGCTAAAAAGATGATGATGATTGAAGAATAAAGCTCCAAATAGTTTTGGAAAGCATATGATGATACCCACTCAAGGGAGTGGCCATGACATTTATTGATGGATGGTCCCTCGAAAAGAAATAAGAAGAAAGGTGGAATTAATCTTTGGTTAAGATTAATACAAATGAGAAAATACTTGTATGCATTAATGTAAAAAAAGGATGCTAATTTACCCAAAGGCAATTATAATTACGACTAAAAGTCAAAATAATGATTTTCCCACATGTGGTTATAATCATTAAGTAGACCTAGATTGGCTATAAATGATTGTGCCCCAGTTAAGGATGATTAGCACCCATAACTCAAGGATATAATTTGGAATATAAATTAAAGATGAGTAGGTACAAGGTGATGAAATAGATTAATAGGAGAATAAGATTGATTAGTGTGAATGATTTATGTATACCTATCAATGAGGAGATGCTCATCCTAATTAACAATGATAAAACTAGAATGGTCAAATGAGTTATATTAATCAAGGTGGGTGAGAGAATTTGCCAAGGTGCCAAAGAGAAAATTATATAGCTCCATTGACCTTTTTGAAGATGGTTTTTGTTATAGCATGTGATGGTAGGCTTCATGATAGAACACCATGAATATTATCCCAAAATATGCATAAAGACTGACTCCTAATCTAATAAACACTCAAAAATGATGTACCAATGATAAAAACCATGATGACAATGTTGACATATGAATATAGATGGACTCAAGAATAATGTGCATAAGGAATCACCCAATGAATGTATATAGACTGAGTCAAGGCAATGGTGCTAAAAAAAATAAACATGAAAGTGAATAAACAAACAAACAAACAAATAAAAAGCCTGAAAATAAAAGAAAAAGAAAGCATCCTAACAATGACAATGCCCCAGTAAGGTAGATCAAGGATAACTGACTAGGCTTAGATAGGACAAATATTTTTGGATTTTTGAAATATTTGAATGTTTTTGTAATTTTGAGGTATCTTAACTCATTAGAGAATGACAAGATACCTACTCACAAAACAATGAGAGCATTTAACTTTGGTTGCTCATAAAATGGTGAGAGCGTATGGAAAGGGGGACTGAGATGATGTCAACATGAATTAAGCATGACCCCCATAGTCTTGAAATGACCTCAAGTCATAGTTCTTCCATCCACACAAAATGTGAAGGAAAACCAACTAGGTCCCAACAATTTCTCAAATCTGACAAATAGCCAATCAAATGAAAATAATGATGGCAAAGTGATGCAACAATGCATGGTAAACAAATGTTGCCCCTACTTTTCCCATAAGTGGTTATAACTAGGATATAATGGCATAGGTCAATGATACTTATTTTCCCATAGGTGGTTATAATTAGTAGCAAGACTAGTGAAACATTGATTTGTCCATAGGCAGTTATAATCAAGTTCACATAAACAAACATGACAAGATGCAAGATATCTTACTAGATCAACGGTCACACTACTTTTATATACTATCATTGTCAACAAACATTGGATTGATTATTGAAACTTGATTGGAATCCTCTCAAAAAAGGTGTGGGAAGAACCAAATAAACCAAGATCAAAATAATATTGGGTAGGATGATTAAAAATAGGCTTTGGTCTAGATAGGAATGGAATGATAGGATGGCATGGTCTTGATTAGGATAATGATGGTTTCTTTGATAGATTGGATGAAATAGGAGGGTTGTCCCCAAGTGTTAGGGTGAATGGAAATAATCTACAATAATACAAATGGATATGTAACAATGGCAATGGCATGGTACATGTTTTTAGTTTGGGTGTGGTTTTTGATTTTATTGTTCCTATTGATGGGTAGATGCATTTATTAATCAACAAATGATATAAATAGAATACTTGATCATGCTAATTTCTATCCCACACCTCATCTAAATAAATACTCTATAAAAAATGGCTTTTAAATTTAGTTGTCAAGAATTCTTTTGTGATCTTTATTGGCCATTGATTCTAATTTCAAGTTTCAAGACAACGTATCTTTGTAGCCTCTACAAAGGAAAGTGTGGCCATGGATGATAAATAAGAACAAATAATAGATGGCAGGTTTGATTATGAAATGGAATGGTAGATGATAATGGAATGTGGAATGGTAGGGAAATAAATCAAGATCAGGACTTTTAATCACATGTAATTTTGTTGATGCCAGATTCAACATAACTTTAGTTGTGGCAGGACCAAAGACTTGAACTCTATATAGGACCACCATATTTTTATGTTGTTTGATCTTGAGAGTAGATACCATTTGATTAAGCTATAGATAGGGAGTTATTTTAATTTGATCTTTGATTTTATCTTAATCAATCAGTCATTACTTACACAAACTAAAGGATGATGTCCTGGTATATAAATGGTTGGGCATTGTGGAGCTTGGTTACTCATACAAGCCAAAGGACTAGGTATAAGAATGGTAATGGTATTCCTTGGACATTTTAGAGCTTGATAGCTCATATAATCAAAAGGAGGGTTAAGGGTAGTTGACGATCAGATAACAAAAGGATGTCATGAAAATTAATTGCTTGCACAAGCCAAAGCCTCCAAGTCTTCCTCATAAACCATATCATCCTAGTCATGAGTTAGCTCATAAGCTAGTTCTTGACTATGTTCCATGTACTACTTATTGAAAAAAGGGTATGGATTCATATCCTAAACAACATTATCTATAGTTGGGTCTTCAAAGTTATCCTCACAAGCCTCTTCATATCAATCAAGGTCTTGATTTGGATCGTAAGTTGCTTTGTGAATTTGTTCTCATGAATGATTAATATGAGGTAGATAGAAATCTATCTCACAAACCACATTAGCATCATTGGGGTCTTGACAAAATCCATAAAAGTCATTTTGTGTGGCCATTCTATCATAAGTCAGATTGTAAGTGACTCCACCATAAGTGTAGCTAGACATATCTACATAAATGATAAAATATTTGAAAATAAAAAGACTTAGAGTTCTATAAACTCTAAAAAACTATGTCCAAAGGATAAATGGTTCAAGCTTGGTCTAACTTGGTCAAAGGGGTGGAGTTGTATCTCCAATGTGGCCTGAAGGTGAAACTATATCTCCAAAATGATTTGTGATAAAACTTGGCATAAAATAGCCTAACGTCAAATGTCTAATTTCAAATGTCATATGCACAAAAGTTCAAGTTTCTAAATAAAAATTGACATGTCAAAGGTCTAGGTTAAAGTGTTCCAAACAAGGTATAAACTAGGAAAGGGAAAAGTTAAGTTACTAGATCTTTTATACCAATGCGGAGTCAAAAACTAGGCTCAAACAAATAGGCATAAGCTAGTACTTTTGGACAAATGATGTCAAAATATAGACTTGAAACAAAGGATGATGTGATTTGATTTAATCTAACAAGTTTGGAAACAACTTTGACATAGACCTGACACACAGAATCAAACATAAACATGATCAAGTGGCATAAGGCATAAGACAAAAGGATATTTGAGAAAGGTTTTGTTCTCCCAAATAAAGGCATAATTAATGATGAGGGTAGGCGTTAAAAAAAAACCATCAATAGTTTTCAAATTTGGGTAATCTATTAACCAAAGCTATGCAACCCAAAAGAGAAAGATATGTGTATCAACTCCACGAATTGAGGCCTAAATAGAAATCAATCAATGTTTAGATCAAAACTTAACAAGGATAATTGAAAACTTAATGTTGAAAACTATGATTTGACTAAACAAATTAGACAAGATTGGACAACATGATGGTACAAGACAATAGTCCAAATAGTATGTATGACATGGTTTGAAATAAATGGTTTTTGATACAATGGTAAACTAGTTTTGAAATAAATTGATCAGACTAATGGTGTAAGCATGATCGAATGATATGATCTATGTTATGTTTAAAATATTAAAAAAGGATTAAAATGTTTTGACATGATTTGGTCATCATAACGCTACCCTATGTAACTCAAAACACACACACACAAACAAGTTTAGTAAAAATTTCAATGCACAAGTGTGGTGTAAAACAACCAGCATAATGCCTCTTTAGACAAAATAGTGATGTATAAAAAAATTGGTTATAACATGGCTTATGAACAAATAAATAAGTTTTAGTCTTAAAACATACCAAGAAAAAATTACCAAAATACACTAAGTATAATCGTCCAAATCCTACCAAGGGTATAGTATTGTGGGGTTGACTAAACTATTATGTTTTGAACATCTCTAGGGGAATCAATTACATAATAACTTTCATGTCAAATGATGCAAAAGATAAGCATGAAAATTGGGTGACCACAACATTGGCTAGTTGTAAAAATGTCTAGTCCTTTATACAACCACTACATCCTGTTGTTCACTTAGTGTAGTGCAATGTCCAAATGCATATACATCTTGTGTGTAACTTAGAAGGAGTAAGTGAAGTCAATGTCAGGAGATGAAACCTCAGGTCAAAGATTCCTAAAAAACTCATGAGAGGTAATGACATCCCCCTCGCAAGCCAAGTTTGCATAAAAATAAAAGACTAAGAGAAAGACTTTAGGGTCATTTTCAAGGTCACCCAAACTTTGATGAGTTTTTAGGGAGTGCTTTAGATGACATTTTTTCTAAGCCTTGGACTAGGATTTTTGCAATAGGAATGGTGATTTTGATTCCAAGGGTTCCCTAAAGGGGAAAAATGGAAGAGAATACATGTAACAATATTTTTTTTACCAAATAAAAATTTAATTTAAACAACTAAGTGAATACAAAAAGCGTGGAAAGGTGAGTTCATTTTTAAGCCCAAATTTGAAAAATGAGGTGGTGTTCATTTGACCCCTTGGTCTTAGTTGTAAATTTGAAAATTAATGATAGAAAAATTTATTTAAGCACCTTAAATGTTAATTTAAGCACCAAAATAATGTTCTTAATTCATTTTAAAACATGCAAAATATGTTCTAAAACATGATTTATCAAACTTGAAATCTAGAAGTTACCTGTCTACCCTTAAGGCATCACCCCAAAAGCAAATATGTTAAATTAGAAACATTTTAAATATATTTTCCAAATTTTGTAAAAAAATATATGAAACTTGAATCTAAACTAATGTCAAATTCTAAAAATTTAGGAGAAAACACATGGTTTAAAAAAAAATCATCCAAAATGAAGTCCGTATGACCCCAAACCAAGCATTTTAAAATAGCTATGGGGTTTGTGTTTTTAAGAAAACATAGTGACCAACGTCAGTTATATAACTGACATTGGTTAAACTTACTAACCAATGATGGTTATATAACTGACATCCATTACATAAATAATGACTGATGATGGTTATCCTAACTGATGATGGTTTTACTAACCAACATCGATTACTGAGTAAACTCATGACAAAGAAAAATGGCAAAACAAAGTTAGAAAATCAATTTGCAAGAGTTTCAATGATCCAAATGAAGATTTTAAAGTTGAAAAATGATATTCTTCATGTGTGGGATGCATCTTGTCCCACCGTGCATGCCATTATGTAGATTTAGGAATTTGACTCAAGAGAGGATGGTTAGTATCATGTTAGTTCTAAAATGAAAACAAAATGAAAGAAAAACACTAACTAGTATAACATCTCTAGTCTAAATGATATTCTTCATGTGTGGGATGCATCTTGTCCCACCGTGCATGCCATTATGTAGATTTAGGAATTTGACTCAAGAGAGGATGGTTAGTATCATGTTAGTTCTAAAATGAAAACAAAATGAAAGAAAAACACTAACTAGTATAACATCTCTAGTCTTAGACACTAGGTAGAGCTTAGTCAACAAAAAAAAATGAAAAACACAACCAAAAAGTAAGGAATAAAACACAAGAATTCCTTCACCTTCCTTGGATGCTTCAAATGCCTTTGTGGTGGTGGCTTGCTTGGCTTGTGCTCATGAAGTCCTTGGCAATGGAAGGTTGTCTACCTCCATATCTCCTTGAAACCTTTGGCTTGTAGCTTGGATTGTATTGGAATAAATTTGGCATGGTAACACTAATTTCAATAGCTTCTGGAATCATTTTTTCACTATAACTTTTCATTATCAAGTCTTAAAATTGATGTGGTAAGGCCTCCTATTTATAGATTTTTATAAATGTCTATAATCAACCTGAACCATCCATCTCAAGATTGAGATGTGTAGCTAAGGATTATTCCAATTTTACAATTAAAATTTATAAATAGGCTCATCAATATTTGGGATAGATAAACAATTAATAGGCATGGAGAACATTGATGAGGCATGGAGGGCATGAATCTTGATATTTGTGGCATTTATGGCCTCAAGATGTCTTTCCAAGAAATGAGGTCACTTGGTGATGAAGATATTAAATATTCATTTCCAAAAAAAATTATTCAACAAGTTTCCATGGAATTATTTATTAGTATCTAATTTGGTTAATTATTTCTTAAGCACGATTAAGCACTTTGTGCACAAATTACTCAAATTGATTAGAATGGCTTGTTATTGGTCTAAAATTTGATTGGAGTGGAATTGGAAGGAAATTTTAGATGCATTGGAATCATACTCCCATTTAGGATGTTACCAAAAATAAATAACAAAGGCATGTGCCTTCTAAAAAAATTTTGATAGGAAAGAGCAATCTAGAGCAATCTAGAGCACCTAGGTGCAAAATTGGCATTTTGACTCAAAATGATTTGATCAAAGTTAGTTGGCCCATAAATTGCATTGCCCTATTTATTGATACTCTAGGAAAATTGGAACTTGAATATGTTAATTTCAACTCATTTAATACATTTTAATGTTTTTAAGCCAAATAGTACATTTTAAGTGGAAATTGGCCAAAACCCTGGTTGGAGGTTATTGGTGGCTAGATTTAGGTGTCTACATGATCCATATAATGAATTTTTCTTTGCTTTCTTAGATTCCATGATGAACCTCATGCTTCATCCCTCCAACCAACAACAAATAACTATGAACTAATATCTAACAATACCAGTCTAGTTTAGTATCATGCACATGCTTTCACATTATTATATCTATCTAAGCATACCCCTATTGATATAAGGATCTATCAATAAAAACATTTTTATATCTTGAAACATATTGTCAAACATAAAATGATATATGATATATCTTTTTAGAATTAATGCACTTGCAGGACTCTTTTCTTCTAAGGATAGTCATTACAGGTTCATCATTCCTACCCTCAGAAGAGGAGGCATCCAACAGGGGCTTTGTCATAGAGATAAAACCTCCTAACAATCAAAATAGAATCATTCAAATAGTCAACATATAATCTAGAGGTCAAATCAATCAGATTAGAGTAGAAAAATAGGAATACTCTTAGATCAACAGTTAGTTTTCACATTGAATAGTAGCACCAAAAATGGATAGTAGCACCAAAATGGATAGTAACACCATAAATTGGATAGTATCACTAGAAATAGGGGTTTCCATAGTTTGGAACTCCTATCTAGGTAGAGAAACAATCCAGTTTTCTATATATAGGTAAAAAAGTTTAGTTTAGGGACAATTCTTACACTTCTAGATCCTTTAGATTTAACAATTTTAGCATAGTTTTCTCAGATATAGAGGTTATCATGCACAACATGATGGTTCTCACTTTCAGTCAAATTAGTTATTTGGCATAACTTCAAAATTAGAATCCATGTTCTAGACATTAGTGATTGGGGGAAATGTGCATGGTAAATTGATCTTTTGTTTTTGAGTTTAGTTTATTCCAAGCATTCTCAGCAGTTATATGCCTTACTCCATCTACAGGTGGTTGGCATCACATTTGAGTTAAAATTTCATACAATATTATCTTTATAAGTACCTAAGTTCTCAACTTGGCTTTCATATAAGCCTATTACATTAGTTTATTAGTGGCTTTCATACAAACCTAATCTCCATCTTTTGAAATGGCTAAGAGTGGCCTAGTTTCCATCACACAGTCGGCTATCCATGTTATAGTGTCAGATTTCTAGCACATTCATGGGCTCCATGAGCCATATCATATGACATATATTCTATCCTATTATTACTTCATAGCTTCACTTCATGGGAAAATGATGGATCCAAAGGGCCAACCTTTGTATTCTTGAGCCACCTATTCAAAGGGATTGGGCATACATTCTAGACATTGATAAGCACATGCATGATACATTAACCTCACTTATTTGGTGATGATGGAGATAAAGGTAAAACATTTATATTCTTGAGACATATTCCATGGAATTGAGCACTCATCTCTGTTCATGATATTACTCTTGATTCAACACATACTCATCACAATCTAGCATCAAAATAGGTTTTGTATTGGTTTGTGTATCCAATGAGGTGTATTACTTCCTCTCTCTTCATTTACTTAGTTTCATTGTATGTTATTATTCTATATATAGCATATATAGTAATAAATTATCTACTCCATATTTTTATTTGTAGATTCACACATCACAATGTGCTCTCTCTATGCACATCCAACATCGCACAACTGCATGAGCTTCTCCCTTATAGGTAAGTTCAAGTATGCTTTATATTTTTCATTTATCCTAGTATTTATCTTTAATACATCATTAGAATAAAGTGAGGAAATTCAATCATATAAAATGCAAATTTTGATAACTTATGAATGGCTAATAAGACCCAACCTATAGGTCCTCTTTCTTGCTCACTCAACCCTTCTCGACTAGACTTTCACTAATTTTTTCACCTATAACTAATTATACTTAGATTTTTACGACCTAAGAAGCACTTTAAAACCCAAATCCATCCCCCCAAGTCTCATTATCCTTGGAAAATAGCACCCAATTTGGATAGGAGAATCAAAATTTATGGGTGTCTTTTTTTTGGAGTTATTGTCCAAGTTCATTTTTACCTCTAATGGTCCAATTTTCCTGATTCCTTATATTTTACCCTATTGGCCTAATACAAGCTCATCCAAACCATGATCATTAATTTAAATATAAAATGACATTCAATTTCCATTTAGAAGGGTTGTCACTCATTCATAGGAAAAAAGCAAGAATACAAGTAAGTACACTCAAGCACTCTTCCCTATTCTATGTATACAACCTTCCAAGACCAATTGAAGCCTATTCAGGCACTCATATCAGTCCCTAATCATCCAAAGTACATTTTAATTTCACATATAGTATCGTACATCACATAATTTCACCAATCACTTGAAATGGGAGAACTACATTAGCTTGATCCCTCTTCAGAGATTGGTATGTAGGTAGTATGCCCACACACAGGGTGTGAAGTGCATCTAGCATATACTTTACACACTAACCTCTTCTGCCTTTCCTAATTTTTTTATTAAATTTTAATTACCAAAAGACCCTAAGGGTTTGGAATATCAAATCAAAAACATAGTAAGCTCCACCTAGAATTAGGCTTTGATATTTCACTACCAGGGTGTTATAGGCCTACTGAATAAAACCTAGAAAAATTAGAACACCAGAACAACAACACTGGAAGTGGAAAACAAATCTAAAAAGGGAAAAAATCTCTAAAAAGTGGACTATAGTTCCAAGTATCAAGGTATCATAATTTTGGCACTCCTATCCAATATAGAAATAGAGTTCTAGGTCCTATTTGTGATAGTCTAGCATCCTTGGATAGTAATTTCTAGGTTCTAAATTATTCATTTCAACCCAAAATAAGTTAAGTTTTATTTATCTACATTTCCTAATATTTTTAGAAAAGATAGTGTGTGTGTGTGTGTGTGTGTGTGTGTGTGTGTGTGTGTGTGTGTGTGTGTGTGTGTGTGTGTGTGTGTGTGTGTGTGTGTGTGTGTGTGTGTGTGTGTGTGTGTTTACATAAAATATTAGCCTAATTGAGACATATTAATTACTGATTTACATTTACTCAAGCCTTTATTTGCTTAGGAATTAAACACCTAATTCCCAAAAAGAATAAAATAATAACTTAGATCCACCTAGAAATTATAAATCTAGATAAGCATCATTTATACTTTGCATTATAATCAATAAAACATATTTAAAATTTGATACTTTATATATTTAGCATATCTCAATATTTTAATTAATAATATTCATTTATATAAGATTTTAATTAATTATCTCGATCTTAAAATAGCTTACTCAAATTTGATTAGGCTATTCCCCCTTAAATCTTTCCAAAAAGGGTTAAACACTAGTAACTTATCTTCTATGATGAAAAATATTTTATTTTTAGGATTTGATGAAACACCATACCTTCTAATCTATTCAAGACCTTTCATAAGTGATGCACATGTAATGATATATTTTTATAGAAAATATTAAGATCATCCATATATAACTATGGACTTACTAGACAAATATTTAAAAATAAAATCCCTAGCACACTAGAAGGTTTCACATACATTTATTAGTCCAAAGAGAATTATTTTATAGGAATAAATTATCCATTTTATTGTGAAGGTTATTTTTATTCTATCCTCTCCATCAATTAATATTTGGTTGTCACTAGAAAAACCATATAGAAAAGACATCATCTCAGAACCATTAACCATTTAAATAACTTCATTTAAAGAAGGAAAAGGGTAATTACATTTATTTTTTTCCTTGATTAAGTTTTTTAATTCCACATAGATTTATTTCTCCATTCATTTTATGAATATGTAATAGATAGGAAACCGAGGTTGAATGTATGATTGGAAATATAATTCTTGATTCCATTAATTTTTATAGCTCCTTATAAATGAGGAGTTCTATTATGGATTTGATATGCCTTTGTATTTTTATAAAAGGTTTAATAAGTGGAATCATGTTGGTGATGAAACTTGATTAAAAATATTCAAGTCATCATAAGACCAAGCAATCACATCCTTATATTGTTGGAGCAAGGACTTGATTTATTATTTTTCATGTTTAGTATAGATTATACCTATTTTAACATACTAATTATGTTATAATGATCCTATAATAATAGGATTAAACTCTTGTTTTACAAATTTTGACTAACTTAGATGCTCAATGTGTGCAAATAAGTAAAATATCCTTTCTATCGGCACCATTTCTTTTAGGATCTTATTCTCATTGAGATTAATTATTCCATCATATCCATGTTCATCTTCCTAAAAATTATCCATGTTATTTCCATCTATAACATGTGATTCATAAATTCCAACATTAATCATAAATTTAACAATTTTTTTGTCATCATCAAACACTTGAAATTTATCAACATTGTTAGGAACAAAAGAAAAGAAGATTAACCTAGTTGAAAAAAATGACTCATTCAGGGGAAACATATCTTTGGTAGAGGCTACCAAGTAATAAACTATTTGATTATGCTCTCTAAAAATAGGATTGATATTAAAGGCATAAAATGCCTTGATCAATTCTAAAGCTCAATATTTATATTTATTTAGATATGAACATTTTCATTGAAATCTACTTATTACTTTATTAATTACTATCTCATAGTCCCCATACATCTATAATTCCTTTACAATATGGTTCAAATAAAATTTTGATCCTAATATGAAAGTTTCATACTTAGTGAGGTTATTATTGCAAGGGAATTGCAAATGGTAGGCTGAAAGATACTATTTTCCATGAGGATTAGCCCATAAGATGTCTGCTCCTAACCCTTGTTTGGAGGGGGCATCCAAATGTAAGTTTCACAAGCCATGTGAATTGACCCTCTTGTCACTTTCGTCATTAGTGATCATGGTAGTGAGGGTATAAATGCCTATGATAGAAGAAATAATGTTTACTTTTTCATTTCTTGCATTGAATTTGGTGATAATATATTTAATCTTGGGTTCTCTGTCAAGCCAAATTCGGTTGGCCATGCCCCTCCATGGAAACCACACATGTGAAAATTTTGTACCCATATAGTTATTGAGAGATTTGCATCAGTTCCTGCTCAATAACATTCCATAGGTTTATGTAATCTCTAATTCTTAGATGTTAATAAATTATTAAATTCAAGGTTTTTAGGCTACTTGTATGTGGAATTTTAATAGTTCCCTAGCTACCTTGACTTTATATTCATCCAATTTCACAACAATCATATAAAATTTTATAAGAGTCAAGCTTAATTTCCTATAAATTCCTCCAGGCATGAATTTTCTAATGATAGTGATTCAACCAAAAATTTATGAAGGATATTTCCAAACATTATCATAGTGAAAATAAATGAAGGGACCTCAATATTTATCTCACGTATAACCATATTTGTATTTATTTTTTCTATTTGTTTGAGATGGGTTTATTATGAAGGGATTATAGAAGTAAGTCACATTATTCAGTGAGTTATTCCAATTCATGAAAATTGGTATTTTTTATAATTATCTTCATGTATTTCATTATATTATAACCACCTTTAATAAGATTAGGTTTAGTGTTTGTAGTAAGGTACTTATCATTACCCTCTGAGGATGATGATCATTTTTTTTTAATTTTGGATATGGAGGTGTAGTGTAGTTTTTTGGTGGAGTGGAAGTTGTGAGGGGATATTTTTTCTACTTCATAGTACATAATATATTTTTTGATATTTTTAAAGGCATGTCTTTCATCAGTGTTTTATTCAGGGTCATTATCTTCTTGACTAGGGAAACTAAAGGTTTCCAACATCATAATTTTATTTTGGGTAGAGATTAAATTTTAACATTAAATTTTAAATTGTAATATTTTTATGATAAAAGACTACTTCATAACCATTCATTTCCTTTTACAATATATCAAAGGTATTACAGAATTCAACCCAAGCAATTTCACCTTATTGAGTAGTTTTGTTTACCCTACACTAATTTAGCAAATCTAACTCACATATGTTAATCTTAAGAATTTAAATCAGTAAAGTATATATATTATTATGTAAATAATTAAACATGTCATATATTTGATATAGAAAGTTTATATTCATTTTTTCCCCACCAACATTGCATTTTTTGTAAGCTTATAAAATCATTTTTTAGTTTATAGACCATCCTTTATATTGCATCTACTTCCCATTTGGTTAAATCTTGAGGTACTACATGGATTTTTTTAAGGATTAGGGTTAAATATTGATTGTGATTTTGTGTTATGTGTGGGGTAGGTTATTTACCTAAGAAACCAATCTATTTATTTGGGTTATCATGTCTCAAAGGTAACACATTGGTGACTAAAACTAGATTTCTCAAGGGAATATTTTGAGTTGCATTTGGAATGGGATTAATGACTGGCATGTTCAGATTAACATTTGGAATAGATACAATCACATGACCTTGGGGGTTTAATTATCTATCTATTTGAATGGATCCAACATATTCCAGTTCAAAATTGGTCATAGTGGAATCCCTATAAATAAATACCATTATCTGGGGTCTAAGACATTCTTATACATTTCTAGTGTTAGTGGATCATAGAGTATATTCAATGTTTTAACCCAACTATACATATTCTAAAATATTGAATTAAATATTTTCATTAGCTCATTGGGTTTTATTTTCATGCTATCAAATTATTGGTACAATAAATTACAATCAATAAATTTACAAAAAAGAACCAAGAAGGTGTCCTAAAATTGAATCCAACTATTAATAAATTCTTAGGTAAGTTCAAGAACTAGTCATACACAACATATTGAAATGTAAATGGAATAATCATACATGATACATATTTATGTTGCACATTCAAAATCCTTAAGGAAGACTTGAATTATTTTATATGTTCCTTAAAAATGCATCCTACTTCAAGTGTGAACCATGGGAGATACCTTTATAGATTTATTTGTCACTCATGGTCATTTTATGGAATGTTTATAGCTGATATACCATCCAAGTGATGAGGCTAAATTAGTGAGAATTGAAATGTAAATTGGTTGGGTTATTGAAACATTTGGCCTCCCATTTTCAGATATAGGTCGTCAGTGAATGTTTAGTGATTGGATAAACCTTAGAATTGATTCAGAGTTAAACCTAGTGAGTCTTCATAGTATATTCAAATTATTTTGGGTTTGAGGTTCAAAACAACACACTTTATAGTGTTAACTAACATATTTATTCATATTAGTATACCCACTCTAATAGGTTGATGGGATAAGTCATTTTCATTTTAGGATCTATTTTTACTTACTCCAAGGCATGATTTGTAAGTATTTAGTTCTAAAAAATAACCACGCAGTTGAATAAAGAGTAAAACAATGTAGTTATCTATCACCATTTAATATTTAAAAACTTTTGAGAGGTTAATATATTATAATAGTAGATAATTGTATATAAACCTAGAACATATTTTTTCACATAAATACTATACTAATATGGTGTGAATTTGATAAAAAAATCAAAAAGGGGAAAAGGTAAAGTAGAGTAGAAAAGAAGGATTTTCTATAATGGCAAAAATTAAATATTTCAAGTAAATAAATTTTAATGAGATTGAGCATGAAATTTAAAATAATGCCTACCATGTTCTATTAATAACTCAAACTAAGATTGACATAGTAGAAATTCTAAGTAGAATATTTACAAAATAATTATGTGACATTGACCTAGAAATATATTGATCTATAACAAATTGATTTATGCAATTTTAGTCATAAATGAGAATTAAATAAATATTTATTATCACAAAATAGTTATAATAGTTGTTAACTCAATATAACATTTTGTAAAATATAACACACACTAATCTCACAAATCAAGTAATTAAATTTAAATTATTCATATATAACAAAAAATTGAGAAATTGAACAAAATAAAGCACATAGACTTCCTATCAATTATGTAGCTTTTATTAATGTTTCTAAATTTTTACTTTCTTGATATATATAATATAATGATGGCATCATCACAACTAAGATAATGTTTATGCAATAAATAAGACACCCAAAATTACAATTTACACATTACATTTTTTATAAAGTTATCCTAGATTATTTGGACTGGTGTATTGATTGATTAATAACCATAGTTAATGAAATATGTGTTCATAAAGCCATAGTAATATATAGGTTTTTTCTTAGGAAATTATTCACATATTGATAATTAATTATCACATATAGAAGTTATTAGAGCACAATCACTAAGAGTGGGGTTGAATCAGTGTTTAAAACTTTCTTTCATATGTACTTTAACATTCCTTGAACCATAAAAGCAATATAATGATATAACAATGCATAAAGAACTAATTACATGAGCATAAAACAAGAGCATAACACATAGAGCACATATATGAGTGGGAAACCCTCAAGTGTAAGAAAACCCATTGTGAACCATAAAAATGGTTCGTAGTCCTATAAAACAAAAGATCAAATTCTATTGAGTACCAACTCAACTTCGATCACCAACCCCAATACAGTCAAGCACCCACTTTCAAGAAAGCAACAACTCCCTAGATGACTCATCACCAACTCAAAAACCTAATAAAAAATATTATATACTATTATGGTATAATTTAGATACCACCTTCTTCTTTCCAATAAATATTTTATTCACTTTAATTGCTTACATCAAAATAGGCCTTAATTACCTTGTATATATAAAAGTCTCATGATTACACACCACTTGTTCACCCACATACATAAAAACTCTTAAGTAAGACATATAACATGTATTATAACATATTTTGGACATGAATAAAAAAATATTTTGAACCCTTTTGGTATTAAACAACTTAATTAGGCCTTATTTCTCTTTTAGACCTCATGGAAACATAATTGCATTAGGTCTATCTTCTTATAATCAAAGCTTGATTCTCTTGGGCCTAGATGGCCTTATCTAACAAATAAAAACCATTAAATCACATATAATAATACATATACTAAATTCATACATGCTTTTTTATATCTTATCTTTCATTCATACCATGAAACCTCTTTTAGGATAAACTGTCCTATTAGGCATGTGTATATCAAAAGTTTGGCGTGTAAAATTGGGCTTAAAACACTCGTAAGCTATTGAATTATGACCATAAAACATTTAAATAGGTTATATATGACCACAAGTTCATCACTAATTTATTTAAATACCTTCACTTATGTCATAAAGGCTCAAGATCATCTCTACAACTCACTCACTCAAAACTGCCTATTTACCTCAAATACTAGTCATGGTGACTTAGACCTCAAACACATGTAGACACTTTTAATGAATATTGGTACATGTATATGGTCCTATGATATATATTTACCATAATTAATATAAATACCATATGTTCTCATGTAAAATATTGGTCTTGTAGACCAATTTCTTGACCTTATATCTCATAGTCTTATCTGAATCAGATAGGTCAACTTGTGAGTAACTTTTTCACCATATTAAATCACCTCAAAAACTTATTTAAATCATGAAAATGACTTATAATTTATAAATAAAATCTTCATGTTCTTGGTTATATCAATTTAACGTGCTCAAACCATCAAATCCATCTTCTCATATTTCTTAGGATTCAATTTAACATGCTCAGAGGCTCAAATCCATCTTCTCATATTTCCTAGGATTTTTCACTGTTCACACCATTAGGTCTATCTTTGATTGGATAAGTTTGATGATTAGTTTATCAAAATTTAATCATGTAACCTATTAATAAACCATAATTTTCATGTATTATGAGTCTCTATATTCTTTTCCCATTCATTTTGTTTTTTTTTTACCAATGGAACTTTTGAGAGATAAAGCAACTTCTTGATAAATAAGCCTATATTTATGCATTTTATCTCTAATATAACTAACCACCACCACTTTGAGGTAATTTTGAGATTTAAATACATTTTTAAATAGTTTTTATATTCATTTCATACCATTATAGGCTATTTTAAACAAGATATTTCACATTAGGTCCTTATTAGGGTTTTAGGGAGGTTTAACACAGATTTTGGTGTTAACGATTGTTGATTGCCCCTTAAATCCAAAGACAATGTCTAAATACATTAAATATGACCCTTATCCATATCTCCTTAATATTTTAGGTTCCCATATATATGTTACATGTGCCAATAAATGTTTGAAAGTGTTTCTTGGGTCTTGAGACCTCATTTTGTGAACCCAAGAAGGCCTAAAATAGTGTTTCTTACAATTTCCTTCAAACCATGGCCTCGAAAAATTTTAATATTCTTAAAAAAAATATATTCCCTATTTCCATGCTCACATATACATACTTACTTTTAAATATAATATTTATTCCTTATTTATCTAGGTAGGGTCTAATAGAGGTCTAGATGTAGACCTAGACTGAAGGTCCTACCCCTATAGGCTCACCCTAAAACTCTCATGAGTGATCCAATGCTTAAAATACATAATCAAATAGTTTTATACATCCTTAAAATTCCTATGTTCATTCATTTTTAAATACATACCTCTTAATGTCATGATTAGGCTCATGACTATGCTTCCTATACAACTTAACATCAATGACATGTACTTTCATGCAACCATAAGGCATTAGTTTCTTTAAATTATTTATTTTTAATTCAAATTATATTTTTTGACAACATACGTATCATTCCATCAATTCCCTTTATAAAATCAACACACTTCCAAATAGGCACATTCTCTCAATGACATCAACCTTATACAAGATGCACCTTTGACATCAATGACAATAATCAACAAAAGTGTCCAATATTGGTGTTTCAAATAACATTTTTTTATTATTTTTCATAATATTTCATGATTGATAAATGGATTATTTAGGGCATTTTTAACTATGATTTCCCATTCAACCTTTTATTTTACATACATGACTAAATGAATTACATCACTAATACCTCTTTCATTTCCATGCAAAGTTATTTCTTTGAAATATGACATGAAAGGGATTAATTATGATATCAAGTGTGTATGTTCAAAAAAATACCAATTAGTCATCAAAAATATAAATATATTAACCTATTTAAATAATTCTAAAAATTTATCCATAACATTGTACATAGATCAGAGCACTGTACTCATTTAATAATCCCACTCCTAAAGTAATGTTATCATGTTAACAATAATTTTTTTGATAATTCTAATGTCTAACAATGGAATTAATTTTATATGAGGAAAAAATATTGTTTTAAATATTTATCAAGATTAGAAAATTTTATTCCAAATAAATAATTTATCCTAATATAATTTTACATTCTACCTCAAAATAATACCTTTATTATTGGTCTTATAAGTTGTAACTAATAAATCATAAAAATTCTATAAGTCCTTATCACCATCAATGAATTTTTTTTAGGGACAAAATCCTTAGTATCAATTTCTATTGTTTGTATTTTATGACTCATTTCCTTGACTAAGGTTTTTGTCAACTCCCTATTATCTCTAATTATAGATACAATGTCCTCTCCAAAATCTAAGACTTCATTCACTTTTTCCCCATTTTAAAATAAAACAAATTTTATTCCATTTCATAAAGGGTAAGAGTGATTACATTTGTAACTTCTCTCCTTTTCACCATTCTAATAACATCAATAGATTATTCAAACTTTATAATGACCTTTGGTTCATCAATAATCACCATTTATTGCCTTTTGGACTTAGCTTATTTTACATTATTTATACATTCCTCTTCTTCCTATGATAATTGAGTGGCAAGAGCAATAGGAGGGGTGACATATATGGATGACATGGATGGAATGGGATGGACAGAGGAATTAGTAGAGGTAGGATCCATGAGTATTAAATAAAATTAATTAGATAATGGAATGGAAGAGCCAAATGTATATGGTGGGGTTGGAGTAGAAATGGTTGATGAAAATTAATGTAGGATTGTGTCATCCCACCTCCTAATTATGTTACCTTTATTGTCTTCAAAAAAACTTATGATAATTTTTCATGTGTCTTTCGTATTCATGTGGGATCTTTTGTCGTAGAAAGGGATATGTTTTTATTACTTGTAAACCATGTAATAATAGTGTCATTTTAATATAGGGTGATATTGAGAGTGTCTACTATAGGAAGTTTATCTTTGTAAAATAATGTTTGATGCTAAGGAGACACAAGTTACCCTTGTAGAGGGTATTATCTATTCAATGCCTCTATAGATTTTATTATGGAATAAATATCTAGCATGCTAGCAGGGGATGGAGAATTAGTGATACTCTTAGAAGATACTATGTTATAATAATTATCACTTAAATAGGCTTTTTAGGAGTAGTAGGAGTTGGAATTACAATTTACAATGTAGTTTAGGGTGTTTCAAGTTGCACATCCTATATAGGGGGCATAAAAGGTGATTTAGGAGTTGTTATATATTGGATAATTTTAAGGCATGTGTTCATAATTATAATAGGAGAGGCCTAAGATACAACATGCTCAATAATAAGTATAACAACAAAATATTGAAATCTAGAATGAACAAGGGACTATGTTACTATCATTAATATGATCCTATATGAAGTAGGAGGATGTGGGAGTATATATATCTCTTGATTCTTGATGGAGATATGTGTGTAAGGTGAATCATCAAATTGTACATCATACTTTAACCTATCTTCCACTCTATATTCTCATTGATGTCTATGAGGAGAATATAATATCCATAATATATGAACTTTTTTGTGTTAATTCTTCTCATTCATTACATTCATATGTACATATCCATGGGGATGTGTATGGTGCTCATAAAAATATGACACCTTCCCCTTGAGTGAGATTAGGTGTGATTTTAACTTATCATTGGGGTCCCATATTATGAGGTCATGATCATTTAGATTGAATAAACATGTGTGTGTTGTTATAGTTACTAGTATTGGCCATGCCTTGAAGTCATTTATTCTAATTTTGAATGGTAGAGGAGGCTAGGGTTCTTATTTATTTTCTTTGCATACTCCTATAATGCCTCAAATAATTCAATAGGTAATCTCTTTTTCCTTTAATTTATCAGGAAAATTGTGAGGAAGCCTAACATGATAAACTAAATTTTCCTCAAATCTAATAATGGTAAAATTAGGATAGTACTTGTAAACTCCTATATTACCAATAGACTTCTTGATTTATTTTAAAATTTTGGGCATTGGAGTTTCACTGATATATAGATAAACTAGTAGGTAGAAATAGTCATAAATATCTTCACTGAACATTCAAAACATGTGTAAATATAATTTTGAGAACATTATGTCCACTAAGGTTATGAAGGTATGGATCCATATTTTATGTGTGCCAAATTTTATGGTCACACATGTATCATCAACTAGGTAAGACATCACATAAAATTTTGGCTCATTGTTTACTCTTTTAATTTGTTGTGTTAAATTAAATGCTATAATTTCCCCAAATGCATGTGTTTGTCTATTTATTATTATAATCACCAATAGAGTAACCCAAGTCTTATCTAAAAATCCAATATTGGGTACTCTAACAAATTTATTCATGAACACCATTCCAATTCTCACATGAGGTATAAATCCCCTAATGGAAATATGGTTGATGTTAGTCTTGTCAACCCAATGGTCGAGATTCTTTTTCTAATCCCTAAGAACTTCCTTTAGGTTGTGGTTATTTAGCCATTACAAAGTTATTTATTTATTATAAAATAATTTTGGTGGTGAAAACCTATAATATCCCTATATATCCAAACTCATGAGGAATGTTATTTACTTACGTCTTATTGAAGAGAAAATATTATCATTATGGAACATTATCCTAGTGAAAACATTATATAAATAATATGCATGGTAATAACTCTATTTTAGTAGTAGCATAACTGAGATCCACATTCTTCAAACAAATAAGGTACTTTATGTATATCATGTTAGTTATATTGGGTATCTCTTCATATGATATTGGCTTGTTTTCTTCTTTGTCTTCGAAGACTACATTGTATAGCTTTAGACCCAATGCTAATTCATTCTGGTTGAATTTTATGTTTATGAAAATATGATGGGTGTTGAATGATTAAAAATTGGATGAAATTAAATTAAAGTCTTAAAGATTTATAATGTGTAATGAGTTCTTAACATCCTTTTAGAATAGAATGAATCATGCTTGAGCTCTTGTGTACTTTTCTCAAATGAACTCTGTGGTGATTAATCTACCTCAAATACAATCTAGCAATGAATTTTATCTTCATTAAATCATTGGATTTAGTTCAATACTCATAGGAACTAATTTTGAAATATTGATTGAGTATATATATTTTGTCCATTTCAAATTTTAAATTTAACACTTCACTCATAAATTTAATTAAGACAAAGTGGTCATCCATGTCTCATAATTTATCATTACCTATAGAGCTGAGAATGACATTGTATCATTTTTTCATGCCTCGTGATATTTATTTAGTTAAAAATCACACAATTATTTTTTATCTATCAATATATTTATGAATTATTCCCATTACGAGGTCCCTTTAAATAAGTCACTGGCTTCTTCTGATTGATTTGTACTCGCACACTGTTAGATATCTGTAAAGTACTTTTGAACTCTATGAGGTACATGATGAAGTGGAATGTGACACATGGTGTGTCTCTTTTATTTCAACTAAAAACTTTTATTTGAATATGTGAATAGTGTGTATGTTTGAGCGACTGATATTATGACATGTAACCTTATCTTACTACTTTGCACTCTTGTACTTATCCCACTTGGATAGGATATATTTAAAATTTATGAAATGGTAAGGGAATATGAAAAATATGTATGCCATAAATTTATTATATTTCACTCCCACACTATTGAATTTGAAAACTCTATTTTGAAGAAATACGAATACCACAAATAAGTGAAAATATCAAAAAGTGAGAATGCCACAAAAATTGTAAATGTTGTGATGACTATGAAAGGTGTGAGTATTGTGAACAAGTGTATTTGGTACATGTGGAGAATGTTTGAATTAATTTTCATCCATACAAATTTGACTAAATATATGCACCATAGTGTGAAAACATGTGAATATGATAAAATTAACATGAACGTTATATGTATATATATATATATATATATATATATATATATATATATATAATGATCAAAATGAAAAAATTACTCAAATTACACAAAAAAATGGATTTTTAAATTGTGAAATTAATTTTTTCTTCTCGGTATTATTTAATGAATTCTAAAGACTTGCATAAAAAAAAACTAAGGGGAAATTATGAGACGATCATTAAATAAATCTAAGTGTGAATATTAAATTTTTGGGTCTTGATGCCAAAAGATTTTTAAATTTTTATGCAAACAATTGACCTTATAAAATGGTAATTAGACAAGACCTATAATTCAATGTTAAATCCATTCAAGAAAGTAGGTATCTATTTAAAAAATAAATGGGATGTTTTGATGGTAATATGAACATTCTCAAGGACTCTCCCATCCACAATGTCACCATTCGTAGCATATGCATAAACAAAGTGTAAACTATTTCAAGAGGAACATAACCATCATATGCTAAGTCATGTAATCATGTAACCTTAAAATATAAAGGGGAAAAAATAGTAGAAAAACAAATAAAATAAACTATGTACACAAAATAGATTGTTCAAGTGCAAGCTTATGTGTTGGGAAGTGGTGGTCTTTGAATTTTATGTGAATAACTTTGAAGAAGTGTGGTGAAGAAGGAATTTATTGGGTATATAAATGTTTCTCAAATAATAAAATAATATTTGTGAGGTTTTTAACTTCATTGAGATTTTTCCAAGTTAAAATTATCTAATGTGCCTTATCTTTTTCATATTAAGCAAATATTAGATTTCTTCCAATATTTATTTTGACATCGTACCAAAGCCACAATTTGTTTAAATTTTTCATAAGTAGTTTGAATTATTCTTATAAATTATTACAATAAAGTTGTTAGGAAATAAATATTGTAATAAATGTTATAGATTTTTTTTAAAAATTGTTGGACATCTTGTGATGGAATTTATAATTGTAAAATGTGAATTATAATTTTCATTTTTTAAAACATAATTATACTAAGAATATAATAGTAACACATACACACACACATACACATTGTTTTGTTTATTAAAAAAATAGAAAATAAAATTAAAAATGAATGAATTAAAAAAATCCTATAACCTTAAGTATTTATTACAGTAATTACATCGAGCGACATTCTACAATGGAAGAGGAGGAGGAAGGGACCCTGATGTCATACCTATGTAAGGAAAAATGGTCGACATTTAAATTAAATATCAATGATATTAAATAAAAATATTAATAATATTGAATACATTAAAAATAAAAAATTAATAACAGTTGACAAAATATTCAAATCAAAAGACATGATCTTTGAAACATTATTAATACAATGTAAATCAATCAAAAATCAAACATGAACAAATTCATCTGATTATGAATTAAAAATTACAGATACATGTAATAAAAAAAATATGAAGAAATAAAGATATTATTTCTTTTATTGTTTGAAATTGGAAGTGGATTTATTAAAGGTATTTATTTCAAATATCTCATAGGAGTTATGTTTACTAAGGTAAGACTTTGCATGGGTTCGTCATTCTTTGAAATTTGTTTCATTTTTTTGTTGCATTTTGTCAAAACATCACAGGCTGAAGATTTTTAGCTTAATACTTTATGTTTCTCTTTCCGTTGAGTAAAAATTTGTGCCTTGCTTGCTTAGCATAATCTATACTATAGTTGGAATGGAATACCCTATCCCAAGAAGATACCTTCAAATGACTGTTAAATCAATGTGTTAATTTCATATCACTGTTACAATTTTTTCATGCAAAAATAGTGTTCCTAATTTAATGGCACCTATTAAGATTTATCTAGATTTATAAGTGCATTATTAAACCATTTTACAAAAATTATCAATAACACTTAATTCAATTAATTTGTTTGGTTTAAAGTTTGTTAGGTGGGTGCTCTATCTACATGATGAAATATTTTTTAAAAACTCAAAAACATGTGTCATGGACATGATCCATTCAAGTGGGAAAAATAAGATATTATTAATTATGTCCATCAAACCATTTTAAATTGATTAAGTTTTTGAATTGTTTACCCACCTAAAGATAATGGATTTTAATCCCATTTGTCCTTTCTAGCTAGATTTATCTTTCATTTAATATATTCCTAAAAAAAGGTTGTATTTTATGTTATAATCTGCTTGGTAAATAAATGTAATATCTCAATCCAATTTGTATTTTTAAGCTACATTTAATATACTAAAACCATTTATATTTTTTTAAGGTATATTTATGTTTCATTTAATATATTCTTTAAAAAAAATTGTATTTTACATTATAATTTGCTTGGTAAATAAATTTAATATTTTAATCTAATTTAGATTTATAATTTAATATGTTAGTTATTTTTTAAAAAGATATATTATTTTATTTGATGTTTCTATATATTTTTTAATTATGTTATTTAACGTTTCTATATATATTTTAATTATGAATATGATTTACATATACCACAATGATCAAATATAATATTTTATCAATATTTATTATAATATGATTTACTAAAAAAATGTGTAGATATGGCTCAACCAAAATCAAATTTTGCAAATGAAGATGAACGAAGAGAATACCAAAGACAATATCATAGCTAAAGAAAACAATAAATTATAGATGTAAAAAGAGAGGAAGAAAGAAAAAATTGAAAAGATAATTATAGACAAAGATTTCAAGAACATAGAGGTGAATTGATAGCTAAACAATTATAAGAAGAAAAGAGGAAACATGTAGATAACATGAAAGACATTTGAGAATAAACATATCAAGATGAATGGTATGTATTAAGAATAAAATTACAAATACAAATGCATTCATATCAATTAACTGAGGTAGAAAGACAACATAAACAAGAACTACATCATGAAGCATCTTAAAGGTACTACCAGTAATTTATTCATAATGTTGACATCATTTTTGAAGAAGCAAACTCTATATCAATAGATCATGTGCTTCAAACATGAAATAATGCATTTCAAGTTTCAATGGATGTTGATGTTACATATAATGCATAAAATAAAAATGTACAAGATCAAACATCTCAACCTATAAGAATAAGATGAATGGAAAATAATGATTTAGAAGAAGAGTCAACTTTACAACCTAAAAGAAGAAGAAAAATGAAAGATATAAAAATTGAAAGAGAGAAATATATAATTGATCCCAATGGAATGGTTGGGAGAGATTTGAAAACATTTCAAATGATTTTACGACATGACTTAGATAACATTGCTTCACCAAGAATGTGTTATATTTGTCAAGAAAGTTATATTAAAATAAATATTTCTCAAACCCTTAAAGGCCCTATATGTAATATATGTCGATAAGAGAAATGCCATCATCAATTTTTAAAATCAAATAATATAGATCTTAGACCACAACCACCAAAACTTGTAACTTAACACAAGTTGAGGAAATGTGAATAGCCTATGTCAACCCAATCCTACAAGTGACACATGCAATAGGAGACTAATATAAATATAAATGACATACAATCAATTTTTTTTAATAAATAAAATAAATTACTAAGGTCTTACCACATCAAATAAAATATTTTACAATGATTATAGTTTAACAAAGGGACCAACGTGGAACAAATTAGAACTTTACTATCAATAGAGAGAAAGTATACAAGCCATTAAAATATAAAATAGAACATGACAAGATTTATTTAGATGTTTATATTTATGAAAATGTACTCAATAATATTACACCTAACTCTGATTAAAATAGCTTTAACCAGCTGAAGTCTATACATATTCAATTTGATTCTGATGCAAATGAAGTTATATTTGTGGGTCCACTGATGGAGATAGATGAGATAAATATCATTGATCACACAACTCCAATGGCCTCTAAACTCCCAAATACACTAAAGGAGATGAAATTAAACCATGCATGGGTAAATAACCCTAATTCAAATCTTGGATCATTGATTGATTGGCTGGGGATTGGAACATATCCTATAAATATGTCATATTAAGATTACTTGATATGGCATTTCTAACATTGTTACATGATGGAAGATGTGATTGTATAGAAGCACAGTTGAAATGAGTACATTTGCATGAATTTGTTAAACATTAATTTTGATATAAGGATCATCATTTTGGTCAACATCCATGATTTAGATATTACATGATGAACATGATCATGAGACATCCTGCACAAAAATTTAAGCGTAGTATTCATGAAAAAAAACCTTCAAGAGATGAAAATAATTATTATTGAGTTATGTGAGCATATGGATAATGTACCCTACTCCCATCTATCAATTTTTTTAATTTGGTTTGGAACATCATTGAGGGGTACAAGGTTTTATTGGTAAAAATATGATGGTGAGTTAATGGACATGTTGCATCAAATTGGATCACCTACCATTTTCTTCACATTGAGTACAACTGACATGTATTATCTGGATATACATGCACTGATGCCAAGAACCCCATTGAGAGATCCACAAAAAACCCAAAATTGGTGAAGACATAATATTATTGATTATCCTCATATAGTGGCACATTATATGCACTTGTGACATTCAATTTTTTGTAAGGAGATATTACAAAAAGGAATGAAAAGTAAAATATTATTGGTCTAGATATGAATGGTAACATAGAGGTCTATGACATGTGTATGTATTCATATGGTTATACGGAGCACCAAATATGGATAACCTTGATTGGAAAAATGATTGTGAATGAAAAAATGTCACTGTAACCAATGGAACATACATGTATGCTATCAATCATCAGGTAATCTATGGTTTATTAAATATCTATATTTGTCACTGTAACTAAAATATTTTTATACATCATTAATTTTATGCATGTCAAAATTCTATGCAACATCTATGTCTTTGAAATACAAGACAACTTACACAAGTGGATATGGAGTGTGATTATGAAGAGCTAATAAATCGTGTAGAATGACATACAATGTGTAGAGAGGGTGTTTGCCTACATAAAAAAGAGGGAAAATGGTTTATAGGTAATATTTTTAATCATAAAAATATTTTTATAAAAATTATAAATAATATTTGTAAAATAACTAACAATTGAGTTATTATTCTTTCTAGGAATGGTGCACCGTGGCCATTGAATCTTAATAGATCAAAATTATATGAAGAATTAGATACAAGAGATAAAAAGTTTAAGCCTGTGAGAAATGATGATAGAGTCAATATATATAATCACTATATATTTTAGCTATGGAGAGCAAATTTATATTGGCAACCTATTCTATCCAAACACGTCATTGTTAAATACATTGCTAAGTATGTAGTAAATGTAGAGAAGAGTTATGAAACTTATTATCAAATGTTAATGTGGCTTAAAAAAATTGAAAACCCTGATGAATTAGTAGGAAAATCATATAGAAGACTTATATCTAATAAAATTTTTGAAAGAGACATTAGGGCACAAGAAACATGTCACATGTTATTGGATCTTCTATTAGTAGAGAGTAGTAGAGTATTTATGAACTTGAATGTTTCACATCAGGTGTTCAAACATGTAGACAAAAATGAAGAAGATAATCATGAAGAGCATACAATTTCTTTCATTGATGGGTACAAGAATAGTCCCTTTTCCATGGAAAACACATCACTTATTGAAGCAAAGAGAAGGAAAATAAAAAAGAATAAAATTAAAATCAATTTGAAGAACAAAGCTAGTATACATTTTAGACAAAATTATTAGGAATAAAAGGGGAACATATAAAAGGTTGATGATAATTAGAAGCATTCATATATTCATTATTCAACTTAAAATAATCTTCAACTATTGGATATTGAACTAGGCATTTATTTGCATATCCCTTTACACATATAACATGGAATATATTTCATTAGGATGGTCTAGGACATGTTTTATAAACAAGGAAAATATTTCCAACCTATCTTTCTCTATAGAATAAATATAAATAATTTGATATCCACTCACAACATTATAATTCATAGCATTGTCATTCAAATAAATTTTATTCGTATAATTTACATTCACATTAACATCTACATGTGTATCAAAATAAGAACCATTAACATCATTGATGGTAACCATTTTCTTTTTCAAATAAGACTAAGTATGAATTAGTAAATAGATTTCAATAAAATCAATAGGTTTACAACTAATTCAATTACTTCACCTAGTATGAGTCATATATCTAATTTTTTTACATGTAATAATATGGATACATATATAACATTCAAACATACCTTAGAATTTAAATTATAGAGAAATAAAAACAAACTATAGTTTGCAATAATGCACAAGGAGCTATGGTTAATGATGGAGAAACAAATAATCTTAGCCCTAAAAAAATATAATCTACAATAGGTATGTGCATAGATATGGGGGGGAGGTGGAAATAATTATATGAAATATGTTCCATGTACATGGTTATATGACACATGCTCAGTATTACTAAGCTTGAACCATACACACAGACTAAAAGTTACATACACATTTTTAGAACAATAGAACTGCATACGTGGTTTTATTATTTTAAAACCAAATAAAAATAATCAATGTCATTCATTTGGAATCGACACAAACCATGAGCAAAGGATAAGACAATAAAACATGTGCTTGAGTGAGACTAGGGCAACCCAAATTTGATAATGCCACACTAAAAAAGAGGTATGCAAATGAATTTTAGTACATTTAGAAACAAAATTAGTTAATTTTGTTGTATTTTTCTTGAAATTATTTTTGTATAGCACATGTGGAGTTAAGTGGCACTAAACAACAACTTAACCCTCCTATTCCTCCTAACCCATGAAACCCTCATATCCATTATTAGCTATAAAACCCTCTTAGCCCTCCTCCCCTTATAAAACCTCATATCTCTCCCCCACAAAACCCTCCTAGACCTCCTATAGTTCCTAAATCCCCCATGTTAGTCAAGAGGAATTAGCATCCCATATCATTGAAAATAAGTTGTAAATTGAGAATTTGATTAAGACATTGAGGAATCCCTATGCAAACAACCCCAACTAACATTCTTTGTCGAACACATTATAGAAATTAGTAGGTGAAATTGACTCTTAACAGGTCAAATTGATAGGTGGTCTAACTATATAAATAGATATAGGGCATACTATTCTAAAAAATTATCTATAGCCACTATAAAAGTTTAAAATATTACCAAAACCCAACTTCATGCCTTATTCATTAATGGAAAAATTGGTACATCACTAGATGTGATGGCCAAATGTACTCCAACACACTGATGCACTCAGGATTTGATCAAATAGAATTTTTGGGACCCATGGTGGATGGTATTTGATCACCTACCTTGTAACAATAATGACATCCCAATGTATTTTTTGGTAAAATTATATTTTGAGTTTGTGATGAATAAAATTCCAAAATATTTTGATTTCTTAGAGTTCTTTGGTAGAGGAAATGGCTCTGTACATGATATATTAGGTACACATTGTGCCCTAATAAGCCTGTGAGAGTACATATTGATAAACCACATCCTCCTAAGACCCTACCCTCTATAGTTAATGATATTATAGATATTGATACTTTCTATGAACTTAAGGTGCTTACTGACCCCCTCATTCAACATATGAGCAAGATTTATCATACTTCTAATGGCGAGGGTGGACATGGTGAGGCTTTATCTAGCATTGCTACCTAGTGAGCGCACTATTCCAGATCATGCAATGCTATATGCACTAGATATGAGGAGGAGGAGGAGGAGATCATGTAGCCCACTCATGGTGTTATTTCTGAGGGGTTAGATAATATCTACCTCACTATGTTTTAGTCATCTACATTTGATTTGGACACCTTGTCTACAATTTCCAAAGTAGCTATAATATTTTACTTACTACAAAAAATTGGTAGACTTGTTAAATTTTAAATATTTGTAAAATTTAAAAGGTATTTAATTATTTTTCATATATAAATATCAATAATGTATATGATTTTTTATGTTGCAACAAGATTTTAAATGCCACAAGACCATGTGTGTTACTTCTACTACACTTGTATATGCCTATACAAAGGTGATTTTTAAGTATCAATTAATGTTATTGATGCAAATAGACTACCATTTACTAACTATGATCAGTTTTGATTCAATTAAACCTCTTTGGTATCTACAACTCTAGTCTTATTCACACACTTTTATATATGATGAAATGGTTAATAATGGTATTTTATGTTCAGTTGATGACCATGCTAGACACTCTACCATCTATTCATGAGGGATCAAATGTAGGTGTTATTGCTATGATTTCATCTCCACAAAAATTCACCAAGGTACATGAGATAAATTTTAGTGTTTGAGTGTAAATATATATGTGTGCTTTGTAATTGTCCTTTGTACTTGTGTAAATAACTAACATATAAAGTAATTATCCATGCAAAGTCCTTCGATAATGACTTTTGGTCCTATTCAAATGATTAGCAAGAATGACATGGTATAGTTAACAATTTAATTTGTAACTTTTCTATTATATTTCAATGATTTAGTTAGTTGACTTAAATGTTTACGAGTTAAAATTGAGTTTTGATTTTATATATATGTATGTATGTATGTATTTACACACACACACACACACACACACACATACACACACACACACACACACACACACACACACACATACATGTTTGTAGGGAGACATCCCTTCCATTATCATGAGCATGTAACTAATCATATTGGTGATATATTTCACACTCTTATTCACCTGCATGATCCTATCATTGAACCTATTGAATGCTAGTCATAAATTGGCCATGTACGCTAGTTTGTGGTAAGTGCCCCTATCAATAATTTTTGTATCATTTTAAAAACTTAACTTGTTTATTTTTTAATTATCTTTTTCTAATATATTTAAATTTTTTTGATAATATTTGAATATGAATAGTTGGGCCTATAGGCAATTTTTTAGCAGAGGAAGACTCATAATCATCCAAATCTAACACCTTTAGTTGTGCACAAAGCATCCTAGGGAGAGGATTCTACAAGCAAGGTAAAGATAGAAATGCATTTTGATGATTAGGACCATGTATTATGACATTTTTTTGTATGCCTATATGGCTTAATGTATAGTTGTTTCTAGAATTATATGCCTATATGACATTGACCCAGGATATTATATTTAAGTTGTTCACATTTTGTATGCCTTTATATGGATTTTATGGATATATTATATACATATATTGTTCAAATTTTCAATTTTTAAATATTCTCATTGATTTCATATTTTGGATTTTGTTTTAATTTAATAGATATTCTATTACATGTTTACATTATTGTATGCATTAAACTTTTGTTAAGCATTAAAAATATACCTTTCAATTTCTTGAATGTTGTTGAAACATATATGATGTAGGAGAATAATTGAAATTATGATAAAATGGTCATGTCAAGAGTTATTATAGTCTTAGGTAGTCAAATAAATCAATAAATGCCTTACTAAAGGACCTAGAAGTCAATTTATAGGTTAGTTAGATGTTTTGGCAAGCTTTTCTGTCAAAAGAAATTTTTGAATGTATTTATTATAAATATGTGAAAATATTGAAATTGTGAAAGTGTCATGTTCAGTTGTCATGGTCAAGATAAGTTTTTAAGGTAGAGGAGGAATGAATAAGGCCTTTAAGCCTGCATGAACTATAAATATGACTTTGTAAATGACCAATAAAAGAAGCCTTGTTTGGTATTGAAGGCATGTTCTATAGATGAGATTTACTGGTTCACATGTTTTAATATTTTTACATATTTTTCTAATAATCCTAAGATTAATATTGAATGATAAGACAAGAAATAGAGTTTTATTGACAATTTGTCATGGTAACAGGGTATGAGGAAAATTACTTTTCTTGAAATCTAAAGGGATATGTTGGTTATATTTTTTTATTCATCTTGTATTTGCCTAAATAAAGAGGAATAAATTAAATTTAAGGAGAATTTTCACTTGTTTCAAGGTCTAAATAGTGTAAACCTTCAAGTGACCCTATTTTGTGCACTCATGGTCATTTGAAGGAACATATAATACATATTAAATGTTACATGATTTCATTTTAAGGTTTGGGAAGGCTAAAGGTGGGTTTAAAACCCTCATATATGTTTTTTGAAAGAGAGAAAGTGTCTTTTATTTATGAACAATCCATAAAGAACTCTCAGTCTTTGTATTTCCTATAAAACCCTAAAATAACATTTAATGCAAAAATTGAACCATAACTCCATTTTTAGCTAATGTAAATTATTTAAACCCTAAAATAAAGTGTTCGTAGATGTTTACAAGGGATTAAAAGTGTTATAAAATGAAAACAAGACCTGTAAAATGAGTAAATTTTGACTGTGTATTGGTTTCGTGCATGTTTTCATTAAGAAAACAAAGAACATGAGAACAAGATTGATGTTTATGTTGGATGGCAGAGCCTGATCTTACTATAATGCCCAGTTCTTGACTAGGAAGGGGGTGTGGGGGGGATTTCCCCCCAACTATGGTCACCATGGGGGTCCATGGGGGAAGGGACCATACATGGACCCCACTTTGGCGAGAGTTAAAGGGTAGCACCCTTGAAGTAAAAAAATTGTGAAAAATGCATTGTGAAATATTATAATTTTGTAATAAACTAGGACTGTTCACTATTAGGTCATAAATATAATGGTATAAATTATGTTGGTGCATTATTTCCCTAATATGTAACACTCTTTTGATATGAGGGCATTGTAATCATGATGGCACACTATGTGTGAGTGAAGAAGAGATTATAATGGATACATTGCAAGTTTATCCCTTCATTTTTTGGAGTGAATAAGAGAAGAACTAGTTGTTTTTATGTGGACATATCCCATATTAGGTGAACCACATTAAATTTTTGTCTCTCTTGTATTGTGTTTTTTGCATTTTATTTTTGTTTCTATTTCATTAATATTGCTCTGTATTCTATATTCCTAACGGGTTAGTCTTGTTCTTGGATTGAAAATATTTAATGAAGATATATCCATGATAATTGATCATTATAAAATGGTTTTAAAGGTAATTTAGAGCATTGTTTTAAGTGGTTTGAATTAACACCTATCAAAGGTAGAGTAGGCCTATACAAACCTAAAGTGTAAAAGTTATTGTTGAGATTAATTTTATGGGAAACTAATAAAATCATTGCTTTTTCATCAAATTAGACAATATATAAGAAGTAAAGAAGTCATTAAATAGGGTGATTAAAGTGGAAATTGAAAGCAAACATCCTTTCCAAGAATAAACTAGGCCTAGATAAAGTACTATAGTAGAGCTAGTACAAAGTGAAATTTGATAACATAAGATTGGGTATTATTGTCATGAGTTTATATTAGAGTTGTAGAGTGATTAAGTGGAGAAAATAGAGTGATATTAGATAATTTAAGAATCCATTCAAAGGGTTATGATGTGAAGTCTTTTATCCATTTAAGATTGCTACAATAGATTGCAATGTCTCGATTAAATTGCTTATTATGCTTACATACTTCTAATCTCAAAACAAATTCCTAATAGTTTGGACATATGTGCTATATTACATTTATATTACAGGTGGAATTTTTACATTTATGACATAAATATAAATTAAAAAAAACATAGATATAATGATAATGTTCAATTATAGGAAACAAAAATTGGTTCTTGAGGTTAAATTTTTCCCAATGGAACACATTAAATATACTAGGTCATTCATAACCAAATTTTGGTTAGAAATACCCTAACTGAATATGTTCATGAAGTTAAAAATTATTTTTACAATAACCTAGAGTTTGGAATGTAGTGGAAAGACTAGGTGATTTTAACATTCTTCATTATAGTAGTTACAAGCTTCCTATAGGTTGTTAGCAGTTGAGGAAAATTGAATTGGTAGTTACAGTGTTCTCACAAAGTTTTTATCATAACTACCATCACATAGCTATAAAAAGTGATGACATAGGATCATTTAGATGTAGGATGAATTAACATAGGATCCTTTCGTTATAGGATGCATTAAAATAATATCATTGGGTTATAGGATGCATTGACACATGATCCCTTGGTTGTAAGATGCATTGACACAAGATCTTTTAGTTGTATGATGTGTTGACACATGATCCTTTGGCTTCTTGATGTATTGACCCAATTTGCTCATAGAATATAGCTATTTTGCTTTGAAATTTGTCAAAAAAATATTATAAGAAATAAACCATATAATAAAAGATAATCATATCTACTTAAATCAAAAAGTAAAATCTCATTACTCTATGAAATATAGTAATATATAGTTATCATATGTTAGACTTGTTTTGAGTAGGAATATACAAGAAATAGTCTCAAAAAATCTAGATTAGGAGAGGCTACAGGTAGGTAATAGATGTTCAAAACATGTCATTTTTGGGGCTCATCACACCCTATAACTAAAAATTTTGCTCCTCCTTAAGCAAACATCCTTTACATCTCAACTGCATATACAAATCTGAAGTTTAATGGATCCCAAAAACCTCTAGACCTTTCACCATCAGAGCCTTATTTCTCTTCATATCATTTCCATCTCCTATCTTCCTTGTTTTAGTCTAATGTTTGATTGCCCTCCTAGTCTAGTATAGGACACTAGAATGGGGGAGGTTGGAACATTATGGCTAATAGATTTGGCCCTTTTCTTCTAGTAATCTTGATATATGTATTGAACCTATAAAAATCTACTATCAAATTAAAAAGTGAGTATGAATCCGTTTTCTTCAACTCTATGGGTAATTTTCCCCATCTAGATATGAAATATATATGTGTGTATGCTCCTATATAATATATTGACCCAAAGTAAAAGTTTTGAGCTTCCAAATATTTTTCTACAAATCGAGAAGATACTTCTCTTCTATTTATAAAGTTAACCCATTCTTGAATCATGTTTTCTAGAATTTTGGATTCACCTTTGATCATTAATGAACTTTATTATTCCTTCCACTTATAATATATAATTTCTTGGCCTCTTTGACATTCATTGGCCATATATGAGGAAAATGCTTTCAATAATACATCCCCTATATACAATTTGGGGTTCCAATTAAGGTCATGAGGAAAAAATATAGTTATGGATATAAAATTCACATAACTAGGATTGTGACTTTGTTGGGCTATTATTGTACATATCACATAAATATCAAGGGTCTAATAATTAACATAAAAGATCACAATATATCCTCATGAAATTGAATTTGAGACATTATTCCTATTAACACTTGAATTACACCCAGTAAGGAAAATATAAGTTTTCCTTATCCAAGTGGCACAATGGAGTCATCTCTTTTGTTGTGGGTAACAATTGTATTGAGATGAATCTCTACTTTAGGGGATAGCTTCCCTTGATGCACCTATGAATCTATTATAACCTATGCATTGTGTATGAAAAGGGAGAAAAAAAGCAGCTAAAGAAATAAAATGGTGATGTACCAAATATAAGATGTCCTCCATATTGACTGTAAACATTACTTAAAGGCAATAAAGGTATCTCAACATAATCATAAAAAAGTCAATGCAGCATCAATGTTTCATAAGTTAGATTCATAGAAGATTCTAAAATTTAGGAGAGTGATAAATGATCCTACAAAGAGAATACAAATATACCACTTCTAATATTTTCATACACTTAGTACAGAAAACTAACACAAACCTATAACATTATCTTTTACGCACATTAGTAAGTGACCATGGATTGACATGCTAGAAAATGACTTTGCTAGTCATTATCAATAAGATTCAGACTTAACTCAATAAAGCAATGTGCAAATGATGAAATCACTTATATATTTCTTTAAGAACTATCAATTAAATTTTGGCCAAAATTTATTCACAACCAGTAGAGGCTCCCCAAAATGAACCAAGGGAACACATTTATATCTTTTTCAAAGGGATGAGCCATGGAAGTCCAAAGTTCACTTGGATGTGTGTCACTTCGAAGCTAAAATAGTTATAATTCCATATGTAAGACATTTTCTTTCCAGTTGTGCCAACAAGGTCAAGATTTTCTAAACTACATCTTGTCATCAAAGTTTCATTATTTGGAGATCTTTTTAGAGAAATAGTTGTTCATTATTGGCTTGCTAAACTATAAAATTATGCAAGATTCATCATGCTGACTTGTCCATCTTTTTTTGTTTAAAATTATTCAAGATATTTTCCATTTGTCACTTTCATTATCACTTTTTGGATCCAATTGAGATTTATTTCAAACTTCAATGATCATTCCATGTGGTTTAAATTTGATGTCGTGTGAGACATTGCTCCTTGGCATTTTCTTGAGCTTATTTTCATTCTTTGCAATCCCAAAAGGAAAGTGCCCTTCAGGTCTTCTATTCTAGACTTTCCTAAAGGGAGAGTGACCCTTTCAAAAAATGGAGGTGGTCCTTATGTCCTTCAACTTTCTTTTGGTCTATTTCCTTCAGATAAAATGTCTAAAGGAATTGTTCCTTCTTGACCTTTTTGGAGATGATTTTCCCCAAGGGTAATTGTCCTTTAGGTTTTTGCAATGGTCCTTTGGGAAGCTAGAAATGACCTTTAAGAAATTATGAAAAGTCCATGTGCCCTTTGGAAAAGTTGAAGTGTCCCTTTGGCTTGTTTAAAACATTCCTTTGGCTTTCTTGCAATTGCCCTATTGATCTCCTTTAGACAAAATGTTCGAAGGAAATGTTCCTTCTATAGAATGATTTTATCAAAGGGTAAGTACCCTTCGAGAAGATGAAAAGCACCCTTTAGAAAGAGAAAATATACCTTCAAAAAATTTGCAAGGTTACACCTACCCTTCATAAGAATCGAAAGTTCCACTTTAGCCCAAAAAGAGCCCTTCAAAAAAGTGAGAAAACACCCTTCAGACTTTGGAAAATTCCATATGCACTAGTTCATTTCCTTTAGAAAAATTGCCTGAAGTAACTCTTCTTCCTACAAAAGACCTTCATGAAGGGAAAGTGTCCTTCAAAAATGTTGAAAAGCCCCTTTCGAAATAAAGAACATACCCTTTGAAAGGAGAGAAAGCACCTTTTAGAAAAAACAAGTGTCCTTCGGGTTCTTCAGTAGAAAAGACTTCAGACTTTTTGGAGTGAAATACTTCAGATTTCTCAAATGGAATATTTTAGGTTTATTAAAGCAAGCAACTGAATAACACAAGCTTGACGTAAGTAAGTGGTTGTCAAAAACTTGAATTAGTCCAATTTCATGAGTTAGTCAAGTTTTTGGACCCAACTTACATTGACTAATAAAACTTTATAAGCAAAGTCATTTCCAAAACCTAAAATGCACTAACAAGATTGACTTGGGTTCATGAACCTAAACTAATTAAACTGGTGAAACTTATAAGCAGAGTCATTTGGAGAACTTGATTAGGTTTGGGGTAAGAAAAATCACTTAAAAAACTTGATTCAGTCTGAGAGGAGTAATTTGGGGTTGTGAACATAAATTACTTCTACTTATTGAAACTTTATAAGCAAAGACTTTCCTAAAACTTGATTAACACTAGGACAAGTAAAGACATTTGGAGAACTTGATTAGGTCTATAACAAGTAAAGACACTTCCAAAACCCGATTAACACTGAGATAAGACAAACACTTAGTTTTTTCTTCTCTGCCTTTCAATTTTAGATCCCTGACAATGACTTCATAAGATAGGTTTTTCTTGACCAAGTTTTTATATAGGGGTTCCCAAATTTGATCTAGAGGGTCAAATTTGGTCAACAATTCCTCCAAATATATGGAGTATACCCTAGTGGGAGATCAATAGTTGATAAGATACTCTATTAGCTTGACCATTTTTGCCATCTTATATTTCAAATTCATAATTTGTTCTTCATCAACTTGAGCTTTATTATTTAATGTAAAATTTTATTTCTTCAATTACTTAAAATGTTTAACACATTCCTCTATAGGTTGGATCATGCTAGTGGAGAGAGTAAATGGTGCACTATACAATTCAATTTAAATGGTTGTGGAGGCAAATGCTTTGACTACACATTTGGCATGAACCACTGGTGTTGATTGTTTAAGTAATACAGGTTGGGATTCAATCATGGAAACTATGTCTTTTATCTTTTATTTTACTATTGCTAATATATCTAGTGCATGGATTTCCTAGTCCTTCAACTTCTTTCTTGAAAACTCAATTTATTTTAATGCTTGCTTTTGAGTTGGGAATTCTTGTTGCAAGGATGCTATAGGCTTGTCTTGTACTACATCCTCATATTGTACCTATATTATCTATTGGAAATATTGTCACTGATGTCAAAGGTCTAGCATTATTGGTGATAAAGGCCCCATTGCATTTAATGTTGTTTATCTTGGCTAATGTGAGTTAATATTTATTTAATATTAATGAATATATTTTTGGTTGCATATGAGACAAAAGAAGGGTCCATGGAGAAGTCAAAAAGCCACGGGATAAAGATAAAAGAAGGATGGGACGCATTTTCCCATGAAGAGTCATCTTGGGGAATTCCAAGAGTCACCAAGTGAAGACAAAAGAGGAAGGGCGCAATTTCTCATGAAGGGACACTTTAAGGAATACAAAAAGTCACCAAGATGAGGACAAAAGAGGGAAGGACGTTTTTTATCATGAAGAGTCACCACATGACTTTTCAAAGGCTTGAATATGAAGGGTCATATAATTTTGGTGCCATTTTCCATGAGGATTGAAGGGTCACAAAGGGGGAAGGCCAAAGTTCATTTGAAAAGCTATAAATAAAGGCTTGAGAAGCCATTTGTACATATGAAAGAAAGAGGTTGATTTGATATTGTATTATCTAGCTTAGAAGAGCAATTGTGAGAGTTGAATATGATTTGTATTTTTTATATCTAGCTTAGAAGAGCAAAGGTGAGAGAGAGGAAAGAGATGTTGTATTGAACTATTATTTGTTGATATAGCAACATTGAGAGATAGGTGTGTGGTATACACAAAGGGGTTGGTGCTCATGTGGGTTGGTGCTCATGAATAATAGTTGGGTTGGTGCTTGACAAAGGGGTATGGTGTTCCTGTGGGTTGGTGCTCATGAATAGTAGCTAGGTTGGTGCTTAGAAAAGGGGTATGGTGCTCCTGCAAGTTTGGCTTGTGAATATTGTTTGGGTTGGTGCTCATTCATATACTTGAGATTGTTCTCTGTGGTTTTTCCCATATTGGGTTTCCACGTTATATCTGGTGTCTCTCTCTTTCTTGTGTGATGTTTATTGTTTGAGTTTTATTGCATATCTTGAATATTTGATTAAGTCAATTTTATTAAGGGAATGTTTTATAAGATATATAATATACTGATTCACCCCCCCCCCCTCTCAGTATATTTTGTGCTTAATAATTGGTATCAGAGCAGGTTCCTTTTTGAAAAAGTTTTACAGCTTGAAGGTAGATCAGTAAAGCACAAGATGGCCATTTATAAAGGTGCCTCTGCAAGCAAAAGAATAGTTGATCAAGAAGAATAAGAGGATGAATCCGAAGTGAATATGGACGGAGAACTCATGTGTGCCTTAGAAGAGTTTAAAATTGTTGAAAAGAAAAATTGAAGATTAAAGCATCAAATTGAGAAAAATGAAAAGGAGTCAAAGGAGATAATTGAAGATCTACAAGCGCACTTTGAAGAAGCTAAGAAAAATGAAGAAGATCTGATGGCACAGTTGGAAATATCAAGAAAAGAATGTGAAAGGTATGTTACTGAAATTTCCTCTTTAAAAGAAGGATTGAGAAAGCAGTCAATAATAAAATAGTCAATGATTCAAAATTTGAGAGTAATAATAATATGTTGAATAAGATATTAGAAAGACAAAAGGTAATATTAGATAAGATAGGTATCAATTTTGAAAAGAAGAAGATCTATGTTGAAGCTCTTATAAATAAAGAAACAAGAAGGGAAGGAGTGAATAATACAGAGGACAAAGAAGGTTGGAAGGAACAAAGCTATAAAAGGCAATCAGGTCAAAGATTCACAAATAGATCCTATTTTTATGGTTACTATTTTTATTGTAATGGATATGGTCATAAGAAATTAGAATGTAGAAAAAGAGCTAACAATCTCAAAAATAAGGAAAAGGAAGGTCATTTAGAGTCAAGCAGAAACTATAACTCTTTTTCTCCTCTATCAAGTCTCGATGAAGAGACCATAATTTGTTACAAGTGTAACAACTTCAGACACATAGCTTGGTATTTTAGAAGTGTGTTTGAGTTAGTCAAGAAGGACCAAAGTTTTAGGGCTCCATTCATCAGAAAAAAGGTTCAAACATGGCAGAAGAAATAATTTGAAGGTTCTATGTTGGTCCAGATAGATTTGCATGCAAAAAATGAAGAAAAGACATGGTTTATTGATAGTGGATGTTCGAGGCACATGACAGGAGACAAGAGCAAGTTCATAACCTTGAAGAAGATCAATGGTGGCACAGTGAAATTTGGGGACAATACTACTGCTAGAATTGCTGGAAAAGGTACAAAAAGTTTAGATAATGGTAGAACTAAAATTGAAAATGTTTTATATGTAGAAGGTCTTAAGCATAATATTTTGAGTGTATGTCAAATGTGTGATCAGGGGCACACACTAAATTTTTATGCAGAAGGTTGTGAAATTAGAAGAAAAGATTCAGACGTATTGATCGCAGATGTTCAGAGAATAGGTAATAACTTATATATGCTATCAGACATCAAAGGTCAAAAATGTTGTTTGAGTCAGATTGAAGAAAGTTGGATATGGCATAGGAGAATGGGGCACATAAATTTTGACAATCTTATCAAAATTTGCAAAAAGCAAGCAGTCAGGAATCTTCCAAAGATCACAAAGCCATCTAACATGATTTGTGGACCTTATCAGCATGGGAAGCAGGCTAGAAGGCAGTTCAAAATAAAAGAGTACTCAACCACTCAGATGCTAGAGCTTGTTCACATTGATCTATGTGGACCTATGAGGACTCAAAGTACTCAAGGTGATAAATATTTCATGTTGCTTATTGATGATTTTTCATGTATGACTTAGATAATGTTTTTAAAGAAAAAATTAGAAGCTTTTAGAGAATTTAAAGCATTCAAAGCATTAGTTGAGAATGAAACTAATCTGAAGATTAAGATTCTAAGATCAGATTGAGGAGGAGAATTCATGTTAGATCAATTTATTGAGTTTTGTGAAGATCATGGAATAAAGAGACAGTATTTAGCAACCAAAACTCTACAACAAAATGGAGTAGTTGAACAGAAAAATAGAACAGTTCAAGAGATGGCGAGGACAATGCCAAATGAATCCAAGATAGCAAATAAATATTGGAGAGAGGTAGTTGGTACAGTAGTGAATAGTTAGAATAGAGCTTTATTAAGAGTCAACAGTGACAAGACTCCTTATGAGCTATGGAAAGACAAACCAGCTACAGTTGATTATTTCAGAGTTTTTGGTAGCAAATGCTTCATAAAGAGAACTAATGAAAAACTTGGTAAGTTTGAATCTAGAGCAGATGAAGGTATATTTCTTGGTTATTCTTGCAAAAATAAATCTTATAAATGTTATAAAAAAGAACCAAGAAAATTGTTGAAAGTGCAAGTGTCAGGATAGAATAAGATGGAACACAAAAGATTAGTGATCTAGTAGACATTCTTGAAATCATTGAAGAGGAAGGCTTTGAAGAATCAGATGAAGATGAGGAAAAGGAGAAGGAGAAAAAGGGCACCAAGACTCCATCCAAATATGTTCAGAAAAATCATAATGAAAGTGACATCATTAAGGATATAAAAGAAGGAATTTACATCAAAATAATGATGGTAGGTGAATCTAAACAAGTTAATTTCTCTTTGTTATCAAAAATTCAGCCTAGAAATTTTTTAGAAGCTAGACATGATGAGCATTGGGTTAAGGCTATGGATGAAGAATTAGATCAGATAGAAAAGAATGATACTTGGGAATTAGTGCCTAGACCAAAAGATCACAATGTGATAAGATCAAAATGGGTTTATAGAAATAAGCTGAATGAAAATGGAGAAGTAACCAGAAATAAAGCAAGATTAGTATCTAAAGGATATGCTCAGATTAAGGGAATAGATTTTGAAGAAACTTTTGCACCAATAGTAAGGCTAGAGGCTATTAGAATGTTTCTTGCATATGCAGTATTTAAAAATTTCAAAGCATTTTAGATGGATGTCAAATCTTCCTTCCTAAATGGGAATCTTGAAGAAGAGGTCTACATTGAGCAGCCTTAGGGGTTTATTCTCTCGAATATTAGTAATCATGTATGCAGATTGAAGAAAGCATTTTATGGATTAAAACAAGCTCCCAGAGCTTGGTATGAAAGACTTGATAATTACCTGCAAGATAAAGGATTCAAGAGAGGATTTGTTGATAGTAATATTTACATCAAAACAAAAGGTGAGAATCAATTGATTTTTGTGGTATATGTTGATGATATCATTTTTGGAGTAAATATTGAAAAGATGACAAAAGAATTTTTTTATAGAATGCAAAAAGAATTTGAGATGTCTATGCTTGGAGAGTTATCATTTTTCTAAGGATTACAAATATTTTAATCAAATAAAGGAATTTTTATATCTCAAAGTAAATATGCCAAGGAAATGTTGAAGAAATTTGGTTTTGAGGATTGTGTACCAATTAGCACACCTATGTGTATAGGAAATAAGGTGAGCAAGGATGAAGATTCACCTGTTACATATCAATCTTTGTATAGATCTATGATTGGTAGTCTTTTATATTTGACAACATCAACACCAGACATCATGCATGCAGTAGGTATGGTTGCAAGATATAAGTCATCTCCAAGAGATAGTCATGTTCAGTTGGTGAAAAGAATATTCAGATATATCAAAGGGACATTGGATTATGGATTATGGTATCCCACAAGTAAAGATTTCACTTTAGTTGCTTATACAAATTTAGATTCGGTAGGGTGCTTAGATGACAGAAAGAGTACAAGTGGAGGAGCTTTCTTCCTTGGTGATAGCTTAGTATCATGGCTAAGCAAGAAGTAGAACTCAGTATCACTTTTTAAAGCTGAAGCAGAATATATTATAGCAGTATTGTGTTGTACTCAAGTGCTTTGGATGAAGCAAACTTTTGAAGATATCAAGGTAAAGTATGATGAACCTATTTCCATTTTTTGTGATAACATAAGTTTTATAAATATTTCAAAAAATCTAGTAATGCATTCAAGAACAAAACATATTCCCATTAGATATCACTTCTTGAGAGAGCAAGTTGTAGATCAATAGGTTAAGTTGGAATATATTAGTACTATAGAGCAAATTGTAGATATTTTCACAAAGGCACTACCAAAAGACACATTTGAGTATATGCGAGAGAAGTTGGGAGTAATTTCCTTTACTTCCTGCCATTGAGGTTCAACATCAGTTGAGGGGGAGCTAAGTGTTAGCTCTAGGTAGGCCCTTTGCCATTGATGTCAAAGGGGAAGAATAATAAGTACATGTACAGGTGCAGAAACTAGTACAAGAAATAAGTACAAGTTACTACAATAAGGGGGAGTTACTCTATGTTTTTAGATGATAGTATGTGTAGGTGACAGGATGTGGTAGTTTCAAGATTGAGGTTGCCATCAATGACAAAGGGGGAGATTATTGGAAATATTGTCATTGATGTCAAAGGTCTAGCATTATTGGTGATAAAGGCCCCATTGCATTTAATGTTGTTTATCTTGGCTAATTTTATTTAATATTTATTTAATATTAACAAATATATTTTTGGTTGCATATGAGACAAAAGAAGGGCCCATGGAGAAGTCAAAGAGCCACGGGATAAAGACAAAAGAAGGATGGGACACATTTTCTCATGAAAAGTTGTCTTGGGGAATTCCAAGAGTTACCAAGTGAAGACAAAAGAGGAAGGGTGCAATTTCTCATGAAGGGACAGTTTAAGGAATACAAAAAGTCACCAAGATGAGGACAAAAGAGGGAAGGACATTTTTGATCATGAAGAGTCACCACATGACTTTTCAAAGGCTTGAATATGAAGGGTCATACAAGTTTGGCACCATTTTCCATGAGGATTGAAGGGTCACAAAGGGGGAAGGCCAAAGGTCATTTGGAAAGCTATAAATAAAGGCTTGAGAAGCCATTTGTACATATGAAAGAAAGAGGTTGATTTGATATTGTATTATCTAGCTTAGAAGAGCAATTGTGAGAGTTGAATATGATTTGTATTTTTTATATCTAGCTTAGAAGAGCAAAGGTGAGAGAGAGGAAAGAGATGTTGTATTGAACTATCATTTGTTGATATAGCAACATTAAGAGATAGGTGTGTGGTATACATAAAGGGGTTGGTGCTCATGTGCGTTGGTGCTCATGAATAATAGCTACGTTGGTGCTTGACAAAGGGGTATGGTGCTCCTGTGGGTTGGTGCTCATGAAGAGTAGCTAGGTTGGTGCTTGAAAAAAGGGTATGGTGCTCCTGCAAGTTTGGCTTGTGAATATTGTTTGGGTTGGTGCTCATTCATATACTTGAGATTATTCTCTGTGGTTTTTCCCACATTGGGTTTCCATGTTATATCTGGTGTCTCTCTCTTTCTTGTGTGATGTTTATTGTTTGAGTTTTATTGCATATCTTGAATGTTTGATTAAGTGAATTTGATTAAAGGAAAGTTTTATAAGATATATAATATACTGATTCACCCCCCCCTCTCAGTATATTCTATGCTTAACATTATCTCATTCCATCCACCATGTTTTTCTCCCATATCTTCCTTAGTTAGATGTTCTTCCTTATTGTTTCCATCTAATTATTCTTTTTCATCAGTTGAATGTCCTTATTTTTTAGTTGAGTGTTCCTTTTCATATGTCTCTATATCTTCTAAACCATAGAAGGTAGAAGGTTCTTCACTATTAGATGATGGAACATTAATTTATTTAGCTTCCTTATCAGAGGACCCTTTCCTTATATGAATTACAATAGGTATTTTGGATGTTGGTTTCTTCTACAATTTCCCTCTCAACCTATGAGATGTCCTTATGTAGACTTGTGGTTGTTTGGATTTCTTAGTATCTCTAGGTTTTGGAGGAGGCTTCACCTCTAATTCATATGATAAAGAATATTTAAGGATTAGTTTTATCTTCCTCCTTATTATTCCCTTACCCATTTAATATTTGACTACAAGTTCTTATGTGGCTGTAGGTTCTTGTGTAATTATAATTTATTGTCTAAGGAGCATATCTATATCTAGTTATGGAGGTATATCTTTTCTTTCCTCTTCTTAAAACTCCTCTTCATCCTCTACTTCTTCTTCTATTTCTTCCTTTATTTCATCATTACCCTTTTCTTCATCTTCACTTCTTACTATTGCAGGCAATTGCATAAAGTCTTCCCAATTTAGGTTAGGTCTTTTTCTATTTAGGCAATCTTAGACAATTAGTTGAATTGAGCACTAATGGGTATGTATTTTTAGATTTCCCTTTCGATATTCTACATTTATTTTCCTTAACATATTTAATATAAAATTTGGCACATCTATTATAATGTCATGCCTCAAGTGACTCAAATAATTGAAGTGGATTTCATACAATATGTAATATTTATCCTCACATGTGAAATATATGGCAATGAAAAAAGATGTGCTATCCCATACCTATGGTAATCATAGATGGATAGTCCCTTATTTCGAGTATATTAAGTGTTTTTTCCTTCAAAAAAGTATTTATCTTTAAACCTCCTAAAATTTCTCATTCCACTAGTCTCCACTATGGATTAACCTAGTTACGATACTAATAAGTGTCTCACTTATCTTATTTTGGATTCCCTTTATATTAGACAAATAATTATCTAGAAATATGGAAAATTCTTCAGCTATACTCTAGTCATAGCTAGTTATCTTTTTAAAATACACTAGCCACCCTATAGTTTGGAATATTTGCACAACATTTAGTTTATGTAGTGAGGTGTTAGGCTTATTGGTTCATGTCTAACATGGTCATCCCCCATAACTATTGAATCTTAGTAGGAATAAGCTACTAAATTAAGCATTTGAGTAAGTAAAAATTTGAATGTAAGTTATTGGATTTGGTAATTCAAAAAGGATAAAATAATATTTTAGGACTATTAGGCTCAATTATTACCTTTTTAGGCATTTAACACCCACATACCATAACTCAAGATGGATGTGAAAAATTATCTTCATCATTATGGAAAGTTCACTCGTCCTCAAGCGATGTAATATTGTGGCATGTGTGATAGGTTTGATGGGACAAATGGGGATGGGAGCTTTGGAGATGGAAAGGATTAATGGGATTCTAAATAGAAAATATAGTTTAAAGGGATTTATATGTGGGTTATCATATTAATAAGTACTATATTAAGTTGATATCATAGCTTATAATTACTACATAAAAAGAATAATTAAATTAAATGCTTCAAGAAAAGTAAAATTAATGCATTAATCATCATGATTAGTTATTATTTGATTATGCATGGTTGGTAAGAGATAGCATGCATGATGTCATCATGCCACTATGGAGTGAGGAAATGATGGCAAAACATGACATGGATGGTTAAAGTGGTAGTTACTATGGATGGTTGATGACCATGGAGGATGATAAAGACCATTGGAAGGTGGATTCAAGTTGTTGAAGAAGATGTATGTTGTATTTTTGTAGTTAAATGGAGTTTATTTCACATTAAAAAATCAATATATGTCTCCCAAGGAGTGTAAATGCAAAAGGTGCATATAATGACACAACAATTTGCTTGTGCATCCACCAACCCTTAGGAGAAATATGTATATAGTCTTGCAAGAACCAATAACAATTGGACCCATAAATGTATTTGTCATCCTTTGTTGAAGTGAGCATTTTTTAACATGATATTCAATGACTACATAAATATTACTATCAATATGGAGATATATGCAAAAAATAGACCTTGAATCATTTTGTGGTAGATATCAAGAGGCCAAGGTATGCTAAAGCATAACAATTTATATCCTTCAACAACATAAATTAATCTTGTAACAATAGAAAAGGATACTATATCAATATAAATTAATATTTTATCAGTGGGATTTAAGCTTGTATCAACATGAATTAATCTTGTAAGGTTGTAACAACCATAATAGATGTTAAAATAAATAATGATGTGAAGAAGGGTTCAAATAAATACCCTTAATTTTTTATCATGATGATACTGGATGTAGGAACCTAGTTTATTCCTAATAAGTGGTGAAGAAGGGTATGAATAAATATCCTTTTATTTCATAAATAGTGTTATCCTTATGCTAAGTGAGAGATAATTGATGTTCATCAAGAAGTTGACAAGTGATTTTTTCCTTAAAAAAGTATTTTTGTAAAATTTAAGTCGATGGCCATGGACTAGTGATGAAAGTGGGTTGGGTTAATAGCCTCTAACTTAATAAATCCATTATCAAAATTATTTATATTTCATATATCCCAAGCCATCTACTTTATATCTTACCCTTATGATCTTTGTATTTGAAGCCAAAAAGTAAAGCCAAATCCCCTAGCTAGAATGCTTGAGTCTTGATGTGTTTATTATTCCATCTAATTATTTTTTATTGCACAACTTGGGGGTGGTGATTAAGCCTATATAAATAGGAAATAATCTTGTACCAACAATAATAGTTATTTAAAAAAATAAGGATGTGGATAATGGTTCAAATAAATATTGTTAGTAATAAGAATTAATTATTTGGTACTACACAACTTAAGCATGTAGTAATAGAAATTATATATTTATTGTTGCACAACTTAGAGGTGGAGATAAATCCAATAGAAACATGAATAAATCTTGTATAAACCATAATAGGTGTTAAAATAAATAAGGATGTGAAGAAGGGTTTCTAGAGATACCCTTAGTAACACAAATTATTTTTTTATTACTGCACAAGTTAGGCCTATAGTAAAAGGAATTAATTATTTGTTGCTACATAACTTGGAGGTGGAAATTAATCCTATAGAAAACATAACATATGTTAAAATAAATAAGGATGTGAATAAGGGTTTAAATAAATACCCTTAATAAATAATAATTTCATCATTGTGTTGAGAGAGAAAGAGACAACTGATGTTCCTCAATAAGCTAGCAAGTGAAAGTTTCCTCTAAAAAAGGATTCTTTTATAATTTGAATAAATAGCCATTGACCAGTAGATAAAAGTGGAATAGGTCAATAGTCTATAAATTAACATCTCCATTATCAAAAATTGTTTCTATTTCATATGGCCCAAGCTATTTTCTTTGGATCTTACCCTTACGATTTTAGTATTTGGAATCAAAAAGTAAAGCCCAATCTCCTAGTTGGAATGCTTGAGCTTTGATGTGTTTATCATGCCATAAAATTATTTATTGATGCACAACTCTAAGGTAGTGATTAATCCTATAGCAACAATAATTAATCATGTAACAACCATAATAATTGTTAAAAGAAATAAGGATGTTAAGAAGGGTTTAAAGAAATACCCTTAACAACATGAATTAATTATTTATTGTTGTATAACTTAAGCCTATAGCAAAAAGAATTAATTATTTATTTTTGTACAATGTGGGGGTGGTGATTAATCCTATAGTAACATGAATTAATCATATATCAACCATAATAGTAGTTAAAATTAATAAGGATGTGAAGAAGGGTTCAAAGAAATACCCTTAATAATAGGAATTAATTCTTTGTTGCTGCATAACTTAAGCCTATAGTAATAGGAATTAATTATTTTTTATTTCATAACTTGGGGGTGGTGATTAAGCCTATAGAAACAAAAATTAATCTTGTATCAACCATAACAATTGTTAAAATAAATAAGGTTGTGAAGAAGGGTTCAAAGAAATACCCTTAATAAGGAATAGTCTCATCTTTGTGCTAAGAGAGAGACAACTGATGTTCATCAAGAAGCTAGAGAGTGAAATTTTTCATATAAAAAGGCTTCTTTTAAAATTTGAGTCGATGACCATTGACTAGTAGATGAAATTGGATTGGGTCAATAGTCTATAACTTAATAGTTCCATTATAAAAAAATTGTTTGTATTTCATATGGCCCAAACCATCTAATTTAGAGATTACCCTTTTGATATTTATATTTTGAGTCAAAAATTAAATCCCAATACCTTGACTGGAATGGTCGAGTATTGTTGTGTTTATCATGCCATCCAAATTTTTGTTGTTGCATAACCTCAGTGTGATGGAGTGCCTCTTTTCGAAATTCATCTAAAATAGTTAGCTAGAGGATTATGGCTTGTTGATATTTTTATATATTGAGTACCAATTATATTATTTTCCTTAATGTCTTATGTTCAAACCTAATTTATTATGTTATAAATGTTAGAGAGTTCTTAGACTATGAACTATCACTTTAAGAAGCTTTCAGGTTTTTGTGTTTTCTTAGAAACCCTAGAATAGGGTTTTAATTAAAAAATATCATATATCTCAATTTTAAACTAATGTAATATATTTAAAATTTAGGTAATATTATAATAATAGGTGTAATTTACAACTTTCCCCACTACCATAGCCACAAAATCTATGCGAATGCCCATTTTTGCAACAATTCTAGCCTTGAACAACATTGACAAAATATAAGTTATAGTTAGAGATATCTATATCTGGAGATTTATGGCTAGAAATAGCATCACCACCACATAAAGGGTGTAAATTAACCTATAATACCACATTATTGGCATTTGAGTACACCTGATTAGGAGACAGAGTGCCCATTCTAGCCTCAAGACAATATTTCCCTATAAGGCAAAATTATTATTTTTTAGGAAAACTTTAGAGAAGCATAAAATAGAAACCATAAGTTATATACATGAAACAAAAGAATCATAAAATTCATATTTAAGTCTTATAATTTTACCCCAAATCCCTTAGATTATAAATCATCAATGAACTCGTGATATAGGATTCAATGATCAATCTTAAAATGTAACTTTTATGTAGTTAAGAGATAGGGTCTTTACCTCCAATAGGCATTTCTACTTATGGGACCTCAAATTCAAAATCCATCACTTAAATCACCTTGATATGTGTAATTTACACATATTCCCACCTCCATGGCCTTATAATCCATGTGAATGGATCATTTTTTACAACAATTTCAGCCTCGAGCAACATTGATAAGAAATATTATCAAGATGCAAGTTGTAGTTGGAGATCTATATCTATGGGGCCTCGTGACTAAATAATGGAATAAAAACCATGTCATGGGTGGTCGTTAACCTCTAAGACTAAATTATTGGCATATTAGTACATATGGTTATGAGATGGACTACCTATTCAAGCCTCAAGACTATATTTCCCTAAATGCAAGTTGTAGTTGGAGATCTCTATCTTCAGGTCCTTGTGGCTAAAAATTGGAATTGCAAACATATCAAGGGTGGTGATTAAACCTATAGGAATATATTATTGGCATCCAATTATGCCTATTTAAGAGACAAATCACTTGTTCTAGCCTCAAGATGACATTTCCCTACAAGGCAAAATTATTGTTGTAAGGAAAATTTTGGATAAACATAAAATGAAAATCATAAGTCATATCAATGAACCAAAAGAATTATCACATGATTGTAAAAGTATTTTACTTCCACCCTAAATATATAAGATTTGAAATCATTGATGAACTCATGGCATATGATTCATTGATCAGTCCTAAAATGAAACATTTATGTAGTTAAGAGACAAGTTCTTTGCCTCCAATAAACATTTCCACTTCTAGCACCTCCTTTTTGGAATACATCACATCCAAAACCTTGGGATGTAAAATGTGTACTTATTCCCACCACCATAGCATCAAATTTCATGTGAATGGGTTCTTTTTCTTTTAATTTTTGCATTGAGTAACATTGATAAGAAACATTATCAAGAAGCAAGTCATAGTTGCATATCTCTATCTATGGGGCCTCGTGACTGAAAATTGGCATCACCACCATGTTGGTGATGCTGATTAACATCTAGGATTGTATTATTGGATTTTGAGTACACCTGATTAGGAGATAGACCATCCATTTTATCCTCAATATGGGATTTCCCTATAAGGTAAAATTATTCACAAAACAAAAACCATAAGTCATATTGATAAATTGAAAGAATTTTCATATGCCTATCAAAGTCCTCTACTTGCCTGTCAGTTTTAAAGTAGTTCCACTAAATAAATGAAAATATATTCAACTTTTTGTGAATAAACCCTAGGTTATCCTATCATAGGGTAGCAAGCATAAAAAATGCATAAATTGAGAAAAACAACATTTTCAACCCTGATTCAAAAGTCAAAAATTCCATTTTTAATTTATCTTTTAGGATCAATGGCTAATACTATATGGATTTACTCAAACTTTAAGTATTTTTTAAATCTAGGTTCTCAAAACTCCATTTTTCAAGGTCTTTAGAGCATAGAACATGATAACATCAATGAATGAGATCAAACAAAGTTGACAAACATAGATATGAGTCAAAATACACCTAATAACCACATAATAGCATAGATATGAGTATAAGTAAAAACATAGGTTTAGTTAGTTCTTTACCCCATAAACCTCAAAATGACATTTCCCTAGATAAGGTATAGCAAACAATCATCTACATGAATTGAAAGCTTCTTTTAGCTTCAAGAATATGAAATTCTCTATTAATGGTGCTAACCATGTGAAGGTGGAAGCTAATTTATAACCACTAACATACAAAAAATATTTTAATATGTGATTAAATTGAAATTTATATATAATACCTAAGAAATAAATAAAATTTGTTAAAAGTAAACACATTTGCATTTGAGAAGTCAAAATACTTTGGAATTTCAATCTAAGGAACCACTAAGATTGACTTTATTATTTATAGTGTCAAAAATTAATTCATGATCAGATTGATAAATCTTCCATATAGTCCTTTTTAACAACCTACCTTGATATTTGTGCAATTGAACATTTGTTGCAAGAACCAAATTTGAATAGTGGAGTATCTTCTTATGTACTTCATAGTCTTCAAACAACCATACATTTGAATTTTTGATAGGATAGCATCAAATCCAAGTTCCATTAACTACCACATACCTAATGGGATAGTGAATGTTTTCCTTGTCTATGACTGCATAAGTCAATTTGTATTTTCTTCTACATGTAGACACAAGTAGTTTTTCATCCCATCCTTATTATCCTCATCTAAAATAACTACATAAACATGCCATGCATCATAAAATACAACATGATTTAATAACATGATCTATTGATATATTTACCAAATTTAGTACATGTATAAAACAAATGTTAAATATATAGATGTATATAGTTTCACTAGATCAAATTGCTTGGTCAAAGTCATATGATGATATCAGCTTTGTAAGTTATAATCATGGTGAAACCTATAAGTTTCAATTAGAGCTAGAGGCATACTATTGAGCATTGTCATTGATTAAAAGAGATTGTTGAGAATTGTAATTGAGTGATGAGCTTTGATATTTAATGTTGTCATTTATGTCAAAGGTTATTATGAATACATATGTTTCTTTCATTGATGTCAATCTAATATCATTGATGAAAAAGGTTATTATGCAAATGCGTGGTCAAGTAAGCCTTGATATATGTATATGAATGAGTTATATTTCAAGCATAGTGAGTGTTTTATGAGAGCAATGATAAAAGAATAATGTTTGAAGAATATTCTAATGTCAACTTGAGTGAAATCATTAATAAGAAACATGAGTAGGTACAGGTCATTAAAATAAATATAAAACATCTTGTACTAAATTATCTAGACCTTGTGAGATGGTATTTATAGGTGGCAAGATGAAATGAGTGAGCTTTGAAGAAGAAACCGTGTGCTCCAAAGATCTCTGTAAGAAATTCTAAAGTTCCTCTAAATGAGATAGAAATATAAAGATGCTCTGAAGAGAACACTTGACAGTGTTTAAGCATGAAAGAGATTATTTGAGGCTATATATGAAGTGTTGAGGGCCTCACAAATGATTAAAAGGTCATCTCTAAAGATATGTATACACAACTCCAAAGATGCTACAATCAAGATCCAAAGATTTGTAAGTAGCTCTAAAGAAGTTTTGAAGAAGAGTGAGTATATAAATATGCTTGACCATACACAAGAGACATTCAAGCACAAGATAGTTTTAAGGTGAAGACTACAGAGTGGCTAGAAGGTTAGATTCAAGGACTAATAAGACTCACAATTTAAGGCTTAGAAATCAAGAAGAGAGATGGTGGTTAGATGAGATAACAAGATCAGTTTTCATGACATAAATGAGTATATGAACATTATCATAGATGAGTCAAGTTGTTTTAAGTTTGTGCATGAATTTTCAAATCAAGGTTTGTAAGAAAAGGCTTGAAAAAATGTTTGAAGGTTTCTCAAGTGCATAGAATGAAGAGTTTTCTACCCATGAAAGTTTTCTTAGTGCTCATTAGCATGTGTAGTATCTACATGAGAACTTAATATATTTATGCTAGATGAGGAAGGGTTAAATCTCAAAGTTCTAAGAATTGGTTTCTGGGAAGAGGAGCAAAGTTTTATGAATGATCATTAACACTGAAAGATGGCCTAAACCCTTATAAAACCCTAACAATGACCTGATGTTGAAGATTTTGTTATAAATATCTCAAAATGGTTTGATACGATCTAAAAAGTGATTGGATGTTGAAGTCAACTCTCCCAGGCATATCGAGATGTGATTGGTTTCTAAGATGAGTGAGAAAACCCTATAGGAAAGTGTTTATATTTTAAAGATTTTCTATAGCAGATAGAGTTGATCAAGTCAAAGTTGATAAGTGGATGAAGATCAAAGTGTGAAACTTGTAGTTTTTGTTCATGAATATTTATAGATAGGTTCAGATCTTAGGTGTGAAAATTTGATGATTAAAGTCAGATAGTTACTAACAAACCTAGTGCTATAGATAGTAAAGAAATCAGACAGATGTGAGAAGAAGTTTCCTAATGTGTTTTCATGTGATAATGATTCATTGAAATGCATGATAATGTTTTTTGGGTCTTTTAATAATCTATTTGTGCTTTTCAAAATCTTGTAAATCTATATAATATATTGAAACATTGAAGCTAAAATGCCTCATTTGGCTGAGTAAAGTCTGAGAGAGAAGGTTAGAAGATTGGTCTCTAAGACCAATAGTTTTAATTATATCTCATGATCTTATTGATTGGCATTACTCTAAGGATGTTATAATATCCTTTTCATACATTTAAAGACCTTGAAAATATTCAATCATGTGTGAAATGTTCATATTTCCTTGAATGTGTTTTGGATCCAGTTAGTAGTTCTAAGTAAACATATTATAGAGAAGAGTTTGTGTTGAAAGTATCTACTGAGAGGGGGTTGAATCATTTTCATAACAATATCTATTCAATTCCAAGAATCATTCCAAGAATCATTCACTCACATAAAGATCAAATCATACATAAATAACCACATGAGTATATCACAAGAGAACACAAGAGATATGTGGGTAAACCTCTTGGAAGATAAAAAACACTAAAACATGCATATGTACTATAGTATTATAATTTCAAGATCCAAAATTTAGTTAAGCACTAACTTCACAAGGAGTTCCAACCCTTACCTAGTTGAGCACCTACTCAACTAGTCTTCTACAAGCTCTTTATTGAAAGGAGGATCCAACTCCCTAGGTAAATTATCACCAATTAAGCACATATGATATTTGATCATATTATAATAATATTTCTAATATTCAACTGCTGACCTCCTTTGTTTTCACTCTTTGCCCTTCAACTCACTCAAACAGCCTCTTAGGCCTTCTTGCTCAACATGCCTCTTCTAGGCTCATTAGGTCCATTGACGTGGTCATCCACATTAAAAAAATATGTTATATAAACATGTATTCTCCTATTATCCTTTTGATAGTCATAAATGACCTAATCCTCCTCTTTTAAATGTTCTTTCCTTCACTTGTATCTTATCTTCTTCAACTAACTCAAATAAGCCAATTAGGCCTTGTTTTTATACTCAACTCTTGGTTTCACCCATCTTGGTTGTCCAAGATCATTTTAAAAATTTATTTAAACTTTAAATAGGTCTTCATACACATTTAAAATAATAAAAAATAATCCTAAAAGTCGGTCATCTTTCATAGGGACCAAAACCCTATTAGGCCTAATAGAGACCTAAAGGAATTAGGTCTTCTCTAAGGCACACGTTACACTCAGACCTCTTGGACCACCTTCAGTCTCTTAAAATGATTTAAAAACTTAAAATATAAATTTAATATGCTTCTCCTAATATATAATTATGTCCCCAACACCATTTTATTCATTTCACACCTTGAATGAAGCTATTAGGCCTACTCACCATTAGCCCTTCACATACCCATAAAATACCCTTTACAAAACTAAAGCATATAGATATATTTATCAAAAAACCCACTAAAAAAATTAATATATAATTAATTAATTGAAAAACCTATCCATGCCCATTATACATCATAAATAAGGACAAAATACCTCAAACCAACTCTTGCAACATGACCACTCAGAACAGTCAAACACAATCAAATTATAGTCAAGAGATCTTAACTTCCCAAACTTGAAAAAGGAAAAAATATAACTTATAATGACTTATAATGAACCTTTTATACTTATATAATATCTTAAAACTCATTGGATTCTTCAATTCTATTTAAACCACCTCTAACTCATCTCTACAAAGTGACTACTCAAACTCCCTGTAACCTCTGAAAATATAGTCATGTAAAATTTTATCATTTGCAATTGAAATGACACTTTAGTGATAACTAATTAATATTAATATATAATATGTGGTCTATAATACATAATAAAATATATTTATGATTGATTTTGGGATCAACCATTGGTCTTATAGACTAATCTCTCAAGTCTCTATCTCACTATCTTAACACAATCTGCTAAGCCATTTTGATTTCCACACCTAAACCTATCTCTCCAACTTAAATAAGTCATTATTAGTTAAATTAAATCTCAAAAGACATCCATATTTTCATTATATTAATTTAATCTTGTCATAGGTCTCAAACCCTTCTCTTCACTTGACATACTTGGAACTGTCAATTTTGTCTTAAATCACAGTCATGATGATCATGACTTCTCACACCTATAGGGATAATTTCTTAAACTTCCAAGTAATTTGGATTATATTTATACATCCTTAGATCAAATTCAAACACCCAATTATAGAGGTCAAATGTCAAAAATATAACAAATAGATCAAACTTTTTACCTCATTCTTTCACTATTTATCTTCACTCATACAATCCATCTTGAGAGCACCTTCAAGTTGAGAATAATCACAAATTTTAAACCAAGAAAACATGAGTAATATATCTTAAAGAATTACCTAAATGAATTGGATCCTTCCCTAATCACCTAAAACACATCCCTAAATGCTTTCTCACTTTAACTAATTTTTCTCATTATTTTCACCATTACCCCATTTTAGGGATAGGTCATCTTGGGTGACCAAAATGGTTAACATATAATATTTAACTTTCCCAACTATAATAATGGAAATAAAAAACAAGTCTTTACCTTTAACCTCCATTTATTTGTATGCATTGACCTAGTCAACTCTGCTTGTAATAACAAATTATTTAAAAATAAGTAGTTTTCTATAGCTTATGGTCACTACCACCTAGACATGCCTGGAGGAGTCCTCTACATTATTTAAACATAAAACAAGGTTTTTCAATTCATTCTAGGCCATTTCCAACAAGTTTTCTCCAATCATGTCATTAAGAGGGGTTTGAGAGGGTTTTAGACTAGTTAACCTCATTAATGATTATTCATATAGCTTTGTCCCTCAAATGCAAAAAAACTTATAATAAATCATTATTATTACCCTTACCCATATCTCCCAAAATTATCATCTTCCCATGAAACTATCACACATGCCAATGAGCACCTAAACTTCCTTCTCATGCTTGGAAACCTTCAATTTTCATGCACAGGAGACCTATAAACATGATTTCTTGACTTCTCCTTCAATCCATGACCTAAGACATGGTCATCATGATTGAATAAAACTATTAAACCTCATTCCATTATCTCATGGGTTATATCACTTTGACAACTCAAATTGAATCCTCATTAGACCTCACTAGGTCTCTTTGCACACTAGGTCTAGGACTACTAGTTACATTTTGACCTTTGAACACACTTGAAAACTTCTTGTTCTACTCAAAAAACCTCATACACATCTCAAATTCAATCATACCATGCTCTTAATCTTCCATCCATGTTCACATATGTTAGGTTGTGGAGCTAAAAGCTTCACTGATGCAAACAGGGAAGGAGGTTGCTAAAAGGTTGTTGAGATGCAGAGCAACTAACGTTAGTCTGATCAACCGACATCGGTCATATTCAGAGCAAAAATATACCAGCATGGTCAGGGATCAGCCAATGTTGATCACCTCCAGGCAGACAGGGACCGACATCGATCGCTTGTGCGGTTCCAGAACTGCTTGTTCACAGACAGTTCGTTAACGAACTGAGTGTTTTCATGTCAAGGGCCAATTATAGAAGCTACAGATCTAATTATTGTAACTAGATGTCTAATTAGTGTTTGTATGGGATTTATATATTAGACTCATGGGCTATATTGTAAAGTGTGCTAGAGAGTAAGAGAGCAAATATTAGCTCCTTCAAAGAGAAGAGAGTAAGGTGTGTTCCTCCTAATTCCACAACTTTAGAGAATCAGAAGGATTCTTCATGTATGTATGATCTCAGTCAGTAGGTGTGCAAGGCCAAGGTTAGGAGATCTACATGGTAAGTAAGATCATTGATTTGCAGATGATTGTGTATGTTTGATCTAGGTTCACAGGTGTTTCAAAACAAAGTTGATTTGCGGTGGCAGTAAGATCAAGGAGATCACAACACAACAGGGAGCAAGATCAGGTAGGATCTACTTAGAGTACGGTGAGTGCTCAGAGCAAGAGAGGAAGGCAAGGCAGTCCTTCCAAAGCAAGATCATTTAGGTTGCAGGTTGTTGCAGTTCATGGGAGATCTACTTGGAGTACGTTTGTGTACTCGGACTTGAGTATGTGTGTATGCTCAGTGGTAATGGCAGTAGTGGATACTGACTAGTGGAGGTGAACACCAACTCTGTGTTTGAGTTGTGTGTTGGGACCATAAGGGAGAGAGAACTTTGGATTGAGAATTACTATACACTTGAGGTGTGGGAATCCTCTGAGAGGTGTGGAGAAGAAGTGGCATCTTCTTTGTTGTAGTTTCTTTCTGGATGAGTATTAATACAATTGTGTATTGTCTCTCATATTCTGTGTTATTTATAAATTGTAGTTACTTGTTACTTTTGGTTAAATTCTGCATTTAAGTTGCTTATACAAGGTAATCAATCATGTGCTCTCAGATATATTCCTAACAGTTGGTATCAGAGCTAAGGCTGCAGGGAGCAGGGTTGTGTTTGATTACAGGTTACTCACAGGGGTTTCTGTTTGAGAGGGAGTATAGCAATGGCAAAAGAAAGTAAGCTAAGAATGGAGGAATTGAAAAGCATGAATGGTTACTTACGGTGGGATGGAAAGAAAGAGCAGGTAAAAAAAGATTGTTGGTTGGCAAAAGATTAGCATGAAGGAACTGAAGAAGCAGATGTTGCAGGTGGCATTGCATAGGATGCTCTGGTATGTTTCTTGGATAAAGAAGAATCTTGTTTTATAGATTATATTGCCTCTTTCCATGCAGTCTAAAATAGAGTATCTTTCCATGTTAAGGTCTTTGGAGACTTTGGAAAGATTTATTTAGGGGCTGGTGTGCCTTGCCAAAGTATTGGCAAAGGGGAAGTGAAGCTGAAATTGCAGGTGGCCAACACATGGGTGTTGAAGAAGGTCATGTAGGTCCCAATTCTGGAGATGTGGCTAATTTCTTCAAGAAAGTTGGGTGATGAGAGATGCATAAGAACTCTCACAGCGGATACACTTGAATTAGATGGTGGTAAGAAAGCAGGTACTCTTTATCTACTTGCTTATATTACTGATTCTTCTTCTATTATGGAGACGTGGCTTTGTAGGCTTGGTCACATGAGCAAGAAGGAGATGCATGTTCTTAAGAGGAGGTCAGATGTTTTTGACAGGCTTAAGAATTGGAAAGCCTTGGTGTTTATGGAGGAGATGATGGACAGAGATTAGTGGATGGGACTGAGTAGCTTTGAGTAGAGCAATTTGAACAGGGTTTTGATCCAAAGAGAGCTCGCAGGTAAAAAGTCATCACTCATAGGTGAACATAGGTACCGGCATTGGTCAGGAGGAATTGACATCAAATAGACAGATGCCGATGTCGATCATGTGCAGACCAGAGCCACTGGTGTCAGGCAGGGTAAGTCCGACATCGGTCATGAGGACCGATGTTGGGAATAGGTAAGATCGATGTCGGTCAGGAGGATCGATGTCGGCAATAGGGAGACACTGGCGTCGGTCAGGAAAACTAGCGTCGGTAGTCAGGACAGTGGCATGGAAACTATGTCGGTTGGATGTAGACTGTGTGGTGACTAAGGTCGGTCACTGTAACAGATTTTAGGTGGATAACAAGTTGTCAAGGAGTCTCAGATGCCCATATGGAGGACTGAAAGGGTAAGTAAGCCTCAAATTCATTATTCCTCTTCTTTATACTCATTTCTCACTGTAGAGCAGGAATGATCCAGGAAACAGTGGGAGCATGGCAGGAATATGATGCAAAACTAGATGGGAGATTTGGTAGGGTTGCCAGCCAGATGAAAGCACTGAGAGACGAATGGATTCCTTAGTTAAAGAATAGAGAGAATGGATACATGAGATAGAAGGCCAAGTCATATGGTCTTGAGGTAGCTGCAAGACAGTAGTATAGGTGTGACAGGTGGATGACAAAGCATGGCTCTAGTCAATGTCAGTGTAACTACTATGGTCTCTTTACCAGGTGGATGATGAGTCGCGACATTATCCTGTTACTGTATGGTGTGTGTTTTCTTGTTGTAGGGTCACACATACAAGGTTTTTCTAAGCTAAGGTAAAGTTAGTTCAGTGGTATCTCATGAGGAATTTAGAGCAACAAAATTCTTTGACATAAATGTGTTCTAGAGACATGGAGATCATAGGTTGATTTTGTCTCTGGATGATTGTGTGATACCAGTCAGCATGTCGATGGTTGGACAGTTCTATGAGCAGTGCCCTGAGTCACATGATGAGGTTAAGTACTTGCGTACTGGACTTGGGTTTCCCCATAAGCGAGAGCTGTTAAAAAGTTTGGAGCCAATTCGAGAAAGAAGAACTGGAGGGTAGTTCAGTGGATTCTCAGGTGTCTGAGATGGACCAGCAGTAGGTTAACATGTGATGCAGGGTCAAGTTTTTTTCTACATGTGTTTGTAGATGCGGATGCGGTAGGTTACTTGGATGACAGGAGGGTCACCACAGGTTTTGTGGTGGTTGGTCTTCAAGGTTGAGATTGAAGAGGGATACAAGCTAGGAAATAGATTAGACAGAGTATAGGTACAGGTACAGGTGCATCTATTTATCTCCAAGTGGGAGATTGTTAGGTTGTGGAGCTAAAAGCTTCACTGACGCAAACAGGGAAGGAGGTTGTTGAAAGGTTGTTGAGATGCAGAGCAACTGACATCAGTCTGATCAACCAATGTCAGTCATATTTAGAGAAAAAAGTTACCGGTGTTGGTCAGGGATCGACCGATGTCGGTCACCTCCAGGCAGACAGGGACTGACATCGATCGCCTGTGCGGTTCCAAAACTGCTTGTTCACGGATAGTTCATTAATGAACCAAGTGTTTGCATGTCAAGGGCCAATTATAGAAGCTGCGGATCTAATTATTGTAATTAGATGTCTAATTAGTGTTTGCATGGGATCTATATATTAGACTCATGGGCTATATTGTAAAGTGTGCTAGACAGTAAGAGAGCAAATATTAGCTCCTTTAAAGAGAAGAGAGCAAGGTGTGTTCCTCCTAGTTCCACAACAGTGCCAAGCATGGGTGCTAGTTTTGGAGAATCAGAAGGATTCTTCAAGTATGTATGATCTCGTTTAGTAGGTGTGCAAGGCCAAGGTTAGGAGATCTGCATGGTAAGTAAGATCATTGATTTGTAGATGATTGTGTATGTTTGATCTAGGTTTGCAGGTGTTGCAGAACAAAGTTGATTTGCGATGGCAGCAAGATCAGGGAGATCATAACACAACAAGGAGCAAGATCAGGCGAGATCTACTTAGAGTACGGTGAGTGCTCAGAGCAAGAGAGGAAGGCAAGGCAGTCCTTCCAAAGTAAGATCATTTTGGTTGTAGGTTGTTGTAGTTCATGGGAGATCTACTTGGATTACATTTATGTACTCGGACTTGAGTATGTGTGTATACTCAGTGGTACTGGCAGTAGTGGATACTGACTAGTGGAGGTGAACACCAACTCTATGTTTGAGTTGTGTGTTGGGATCGTAAGGGAGAGAGAACTCTAGATTGAGAATTACTGTACACTTGAGGTGTGGGCATCCTCTGAGAGGTGTGGAGAAGAAGTGGCATCTTCTTTGTTGTATTTTCTTTCTGGATGAGTATTAATACAATTGTGTATTGTCTCTCATATTCTGTGTTATTTTTGAATTCTAGTTACTTGTTACTTCTGGTTAAATTTTGCATTTAAGTTACTTATACAAGGTAATCAATTGTGTGCTCCTAGATATATTCCTAGCAACATAGGTCTCACAATTCTCATCTTAACCAACTACCAAGCCTATTTCTTCATAATAGGTCTCTCATGCAAGAGTTATGCCTCAATACTTGAACTTAGATATCTTTTGAAAGATTATTTACCTTATAAAAATGTTAATATAGTGTCTAACATCATATAACATGATTAATTACTTATTATATAAACTTAAATCTCATACATATCAACATCATGCATTTATAAGCTATGCTCATGCTTAATAACAAGTGTAAACACATAGGTCTCCTAAGTACCATACCTTGTTAAGATATTCTTGCTACACATCTCTTCTAAAAAACACATATGTAACATAAATTAAATTCAACTACCATTTTACATCAATGACAACCTTAATGCCATAAACACATTAATGGAACATACCTCAACAATCTCCCCCTTTGTCATTGATGGCAAACACTCAAACATAAAAGACCAATCTCATTTACCCAAGATGATTCTCCCCATCAAGTCTTTCTCCCCCTTTTAAATTAATGATAAAGGACATATACACTTATCAAAACATCATCTACACATATTCCATTGATCCTAGGACCTGATCATTTTATTGAACAAGCAAGCTGCCCCTTTGTCCATGCATGCTTCTCATCAAGTTTCTCAAACAAACTGAGTTAGCTCCCCCTAACTCCATGCTCCATGTAGATCATGTCATCTAAAAAAAAATATAAAATTGTTACAAAAAACACATAACATATTGTTTTCCCTCAATAAACCTCCATAAGTCAATACTTTCTTCAAGTCATCTCATCATATCATCCTTGTCATATTCTACTTACTAGGTATGTGAGACCTTATCTGTTACAACATATCTATGTTGATACATTTTTGTATTTATTTGTGAATAAAACTCCATATTTATTCCATGAACCTTTATCAACAAATATGTCATACAAACTTCATGTTCAATTATTTCTATATGATAATGACTCAAAAGATCAACTTCAACACATACTGTCAAGACTATTTAACAAAATGTAGAGCACTTATCAACTTCAAATCACTATTACCTTATGTATGTCATAATTAAATTATAATGTCACTTATTATAATATCAAAATACCTTTAATATCATGATAAAAAAAATCTCAATCTTAAATAGCATTGGTCTTATAGACCAATCTTCAACTCTTACATAACTTGGTCTATCTTTGCTACCTGGGCATCATTTTTGCACTCAAATAGGCATAAAATAAAATAACTGTAGTATGAAATATTTAAAAAAATATAAATAATAATTCAATCATATCTCATAGGTCAAATAATATCCATTTTCATTATTATACATTCTCATCAGGTTGAATGGACACAAGAAGTTTTGAAACCCTCATACCTCTTGTTCTCGTAAGTCTTTGAACTATACCATCACAACTAAGATCAAACTATTCTTTTAAAAGAATCAAAAAGAGATTAAATACCTTAAGTAAATAATCAAGTAATTTTATCAATAATCCAAAGTTACCAACAATTCCATGCCTCTAATCAAGTTACTCATGTTTGTCAAAAACACAAACCTTTCATCACAATTTCTTTTAATGAGATTCTCATACATAAAGGCATATTTTCATAACTTAATCAAAGCATGGAATAATAATATAATTATGTTCCAATACATCCAATCATTATAACATAAAACTAAGTTTAATGGAGAAGTTCTAAATTCACTTTAGTCTTCTCAAGTAACCTGATGAATAACACAATCAACAAACTCTAACTTTGATCCAAAATAACTACACCTATACTGATTTTCAAAACAAACTATCATTTACGGAATGATCATCATAGAGTCTAAATAGATTTTTATTTTAAACCATATTTATTTTACCTCTTTCATTACTTCTACAAGTTCTTCTTTACTCTCAGGTCCTTATTTCATTCATAATCAGTTTGAATTTTTGAATTCCAATAGTTATTTCTTGGTCAGACATCCATGACTTCAAATGATTGTCTAGATTATTTTAGAAAGAATATAACATTTTATTCAATACAAAGGATCATTAATAGCATAATAACCTCACCAAAATGTCTAATTCACCCTCAAAACATTCTCTATCACCTCAATGGCATTGATCATATAAACCATTCTGCAGCTCTCTTGATCAATAATTCTGAGTTTTGCCTTTTAGACCTCAACATGAACTAAAAAATGCATTAAAATCATGTCACGAACTGAAGGAAACATTTAAACCAACTTAAAAAAACATATTGTGCCCAAAAATCCATAACAAAGTTAATATAAATATGAGAACACACCTTAGGGTTTGAAGATAGTAGAAGATTTAAAACCCTAATCTCACTATCATATGAGTGTTAAGCTCATTCATCACTTATGAGATAAAAACTAATCAAGTAAACTGATCCTACAGGAACAAAATTACCTAAATAATACCTCCTTTCACTTAGATCAATCATCTTAATGGACTAAAAGTACTATGTAACTCAAACAAGTCACCCATGTCTACCATTCATAAAGACCTTAAGAATATAGTCACTTTCATTCAATTTATCAAGCTCAGACCTTTGTGGTCTCAAGAATACCTTCATTATATTTTCCTTATGTCTTATTTATCATTTTTAAATTATACAATCACCTTATTAGATCATTAAATACTCAAATACATTGTGTAGATAGGAAATTTCACAATCAAGGCACAATCAACCATCTTCTATTATTAGGCCTAGAATATATTCATGTCATGATTCAAGAATGATTAAAAATCAAAAATTTGTTGATTTATTTTATGGATCAATCAACTTGAAATCCTACTATTATTATCAATTTGTATATCATGTATCGAATGATCACTAGTCTCTATTATGCTAGCTAACCAAGTAGACCATCTTGAAATGCTTTGGCCTATACATTTATCTCAACATGTTGTCAGAGTCATTCTAGATTTTCAATCTTAGGTTTGATATTTGAATGAGCTTATATATAGTCCTTATAATCTTCCAAATGGTACTTTGATAATCTTTTAACAATTTAGACAAAATTGCAAGCATCATCACTGCAAACAAGATGAACATTGTCCTCATCATATTTATGCTACTTAAGATCACTTGTAGGATATCAAGACTCTTTAAAAGGTCTAGGTATGATACTAATTATTGTAATTAGATACTAAGATTTAGGTTGAATTATTTTCATAAAAATATCTATTCAGTTATATCCATCATTCCTAGAAGCATTTATTCACATAAAGATCAAAGCATACATAAACAACCACATGAGCATATCAAACGAGAACAAAAGAGATATGTGGTAAAACCTATTAGGGAATAAAACCCACTAAACCATGAATATTTGATACAATCCTATAATTTCAAGATCCAAAATTTAGTGAAGCACCAACTTCACATGGAGCTCCAATCCCTACCTAATTGACCACCCACTCAACTAGTCTTCTGCAAGCTCTATCTTACAAGGAGGATCCAACCCCTTAGGTAAATTAGAAAAAAATAATTCACCTATGATATAAAATCATCTTATAACACCTTTTATAATATTAAACTGATGATTACCTCCTTTGTTTTCACTCTTTTCCCTTCAACTCACTCAAATAGCCTCTTAGGCCTTCTTGCTCAACATGCATCTTCTAGGCTCATTAGGTCCATTAACCTAGTCATCCAACAGAAAAAAATATGTTAGATAAACATGTATACCCATATTTTCCCTCTAATTTTCCTCAATTACCTCATCCTCCTCTTTCAAAGACTCTCTCCTTCACTGTATCATATCTTCAACTAACTCAAATAGGCCAATTAGGCCTTATTTTTATACTCAACTCTTAGTCTCACCCATCTTGGTCATCCAAATTAATTTTCAATCTTTATTTACACTTTAAATAGTTCTTAATACGAATTTAAAATAATAAAAAATCACCTCACAAGTCGGTCATCTTTCATAGGGACCAAAACCCTATTAGGCCTGATAGAGACCTAAAGGAATTAGGCCTTCTCTAAGGCACACATTACACTCAGACCTCTTAGACAACCTTGAGTCTCTTAAAAATCTTTAAAAACTTAAAATATAACTTTAATGGTACCCTCATAATATCTCATTGGGTCCCCAACACCATTTTCTTCATTTCACACCTTGAACTAAGCTATTAGGCATACTCGCCATTAACCCTTCACATACCTAGAAAATGTGCTTTATAAAAATGAAGCATACAGTTAAATTTATAAAACAACCCACTCAAAAAAATATATTAATATACCATTAATTAATTCAGCAACCTATACATTTCAATTTGACATCATCAACATGCCAAAAGGCCTCAAACCAACTCTTGCAGCATGACCACTCAAAATGGTCAAACACAGTTAAAGTACAATCAAGAGCTCTTGAATCTCCAAAATTGAAAAAGGAAAAAATATGACTTAAAACACCTTTCAAAAAACCTTTTAGACTTATATAATATATTCAAACTCATTTTATTCTTCAACTCTATTCAAACCACCTCTAACTCATCTTTGCAAAGTGACTACTCACACTACTTGTAGCCTCCAAAAACATAGTCATGTAGAAGTTTTTCATTTATACTTGAAAGGACACTATCATGAAAAATAATGAATATTAATATATAATTTTTGGTATATATTAAATAATACAATATATGTATCATTTATTCTATGATCAACCATTGGTTTTAAAGACCAAATTCTCAAGTCTCTATCTCACTATCTTAACAGAGTCTACTAAGCCATTTTGGCTTCCACACATTAACACCTAAAGCTATCTCTCCAAATTCCATAATTAATGATTATGTAAATTAGGTCTCAAAAATATATATATATATATATATATATATATATATATATATATATATATATATATATATATATATATTAAATTAAATTAATCTTGTCATAGAGCCTAAAACCCTTATCTTGACTTGACAGACCTGGAACAGTTAATTTTGTCTTAAGGCACAGTCATGATGATCATGACTTATCACACATGCATGGATATCTTATTGAAATTAAAATGAATTTTAATGATACTCATACATCCTTATATCAACTTAAAACACACAGGTATAGATTTAAAATGTCAAAAATATAACAAATAGATCAAACTGTGTACCTCAGTCTTTCACTATCTATCTCCACTCAGACAAGCCATCTTGAGAGTACCTTATAGCTTATATGTGAGCATGATAAACAAGTATAAACCAATGTGAAATAAGGTATATTTCTTAAAAAATTAACTAAATCAATTGGATCCTTCCCTAAACACCTAAAACACATCCCTAAATGCTTTCTCACTTTGATTGGGTTTTCTCACTATTTTCACCATTACCTCATTTTAGCGATAGGTCATATTGGGTGACAAAAATGGTTGACACATATTATATAAATTTAAAAAATATAATCATGTACATAATAAAAATACATGACCTTAAACCTCCATTGATTTGTATGCATTGACTTGGTCAACTCTACTTGTAGCATCCAATTATTTAGAAATAAGTAGTTTTTTGTAGATTATGTTCACTACCCTGACACACCATTACCACCTAGAGGTGTGTGAAGGATTCCTATACATTATAAAAACATTAAAAAAAATTATAATCCATTTTGGTCCCTTTATAATAATTTTTCTCCAATCAGGTCATTAAAAGGGTTTTGAGAGGGTTTTAAACTAGTTAACCTCCTTAATGATTGTTCATATAGATCTGTCCCTCAAATGCCAAAAAAATTCTTGGAAATCCTTATTATTAACCTTACCCATATATTAAAAAATTATTAAATTCCCATTCAACTATAACATGATCCAATTATCACCTAAAACTCCTTCTCAGGCTTGGAAACCTTTAATTTGCATGCATAGGAGACCTATAAACATGATTTCTTGTCTTCTTCAATCCATGACCTCAAACTTGGTCATCATGATTTAATAAACATATAAAACCTATTTATATGATAATATGGTTTATATCACTTTGAAAACTCAAATTGACTCTTCATTAGACCTCACTAGGTCTCTTTACACACTAGGTCTAGGAATGCTAGTTACATTTTGACCTTTGAACACACTTGAAAACTTCTTGATCTACTAAAAAAACCTCATAAAAATCTCAAATTAACTCATACCATGCACTTAATCTTCCATCCATTTTCACATGGGTCTCACACTTCTCATCTTAACCATCTACCAAGCCTATGTCTTTATATTTGGTCTCTCATGCAAGGGTTATGCCTCAATACCTGACCTTAGAGATCTTGTGAAATATTATTTACTTTATAAACATGTTAAAATAGTGTCTAACATCCTATAACACGATTTATCACTAATTTTGTCAATTTTAAGCTCATACATATCAACATTATTGCTTTATAAGCTATATTCATGCTTAAGAACAAGTCTAAACACACACATCTACTAGGTACCATACCTTCTTGAGTTATTATTGCTAAATGTCTCTTCTAAAAAACACCTCTAGTACATCAATGACCTTCAGCTACCTTTTGACATCAATGACCTTCAGCTACCTTTTGACATCAATGACAACCTTAATGCCATAAACACATCAATGGAACATACCAAAATAATTTGAGCCTATTTATCCTGAGTTGAAGCATTAGATGAAGATTGTGATGACCTTGAGGTCATGATGTTTCTAAAGATGTAAATTATTTCCATGGATGTTTATAAAAATTGAGTGTATACCTCAGTTGTTCAAGTCATAGTTTATGTATATGCATAGGCTTTTTATAAGCAGAGATTTGAGCAAGGGTTCAAGTAGTAGTTGGACCTAAAAAGTTTTCTAGACCTAAAGTAAAGTTAGATAAGGGTTATTGGAGTGGTATATGACTTTTTCCTACCATGTGATGTGTTTTGATATGCTTCAAGAAAGATCAAAGGGTAACATGTTTTTAAGAAGGCTTATTAGGTTTCCATAAACCTAAAAGAGGAGTAAGGGCTAATTGATTTGTGGCCAACCTATTGTATTGATTGATTCATGTTTAAGGAATGTTATTTTAATATGCTAAAACCTATTCATATCCAACCCAAGTGATTTGAATATGTATCTGACCTAGAAGGATGTGATCAATTGACTTATATAAAATCAAAGAAGTTAGGCCTATTTTATGTGTGATTAGAGAGTGAGCTCAAAAAAGGATAAGTGAATGATATAGATCATTAGTGAGTAGAAGGAGGTTATGTGGACCATCAAAAAATGGTTATGAATATCTAACAAAGTTTTTACATAAGAGGATAAATCTCAAAAGAACAAATTGTGCCATGAAGAGGGATAGTTGAGTGAAGAAGGTTGAAGGATAGTTTGAGAGGGACTAAAGTGAGTGAAGAGTTGAAAGAAAAGATCATCATCTATTGTAAAAATTGTAGAGTAAATTTTTACTCTAGGTTGCTTTCAAATTTTTAGTCAAGCACTATAGTTTTGGTTCTCACATACCTTGGTTGTGGCGGTAAAGTTTTCAAGCAGAGCGTGCATTTCTTTTCCATCTAAGTGTCAAAGTATAGTGGAGGCTACCAAGTGGCGTAGTCTGAGCGCAGGTTCTCTTTTCCCCCTTTTTGTTTCTTTTGTTTTATTTTGCCTAAGTGTTGAAATTGAGTGGAAGCTACCAAGTGTCACTTTTTGAAACACGGAGCCAGCCAACTGGCCTCATCCGAGACACTTTCTATAATTTTCAAAAGAGCCACAGATCATGCCATGTATCCAATAATAGCTAAGCGAAACACACCATGTGTCAGCATCTGCATCTCATATCAGCACCCACATTTCATTTACTTTTTGGTGAAAGGGTTTTAATAATCTAAGTAGCAAGATCAAGTGAAAAGCACTAGGTGGCAGTCGCAAGAGGTCCTGAACTACTTTTTAGAAGATAGCAGAAGTCACCACATGTCAACATCTGAAAGATAGTTGGTTCAACACCTAGGTTCAATGTTTTGGGTTCAATACCTTGATTAATAGTTTTTGGAATGCAGTGTTGAACCATTGAACCATTTTGGTTCATCAGGTAGTTTGAGGGAGCTTCTCAAGAAATAGAAGGGGTCAAGTACCTTTTTGGAAGGCAGGGAAGCATCGTTTCATTTTGTTTAAGTGTTGAAGTGTATCAGAGGTTGCCAAGTGTCACTCTCTGAACCCCTTTCTACTACATTCCCAAAAGTAGCAGAAGATGCCACATACCCCTAATAGGAGAAGTAGAAGATGCCCTGTATATTCCCAAGAATAGTGGAGGCTGCCACGTATCAACTTTTGAGAGATCATCTTCTAGCCTCATTGCTGAATAAATATTATGGTGGGTCTCGAGTGTTATTTCAAAGGTCTGTAGAAGCTACCAAATGTCACCATTCATAGGAGCCTCATATGTGCCCTAAATAATTCTACAACATAGCTAAAGAGAAGTGGAGAGAGCTGCGTGTCCTTGATAAATCAGGTAGAAAGTGCCAAGTGTCATTCTCTAATGCCTTCCAAGTAATAAGGAGAATTTTTGGAAATTGACTAAGTGTCCTCTTTCATTTCAACAGAATAGAGTGTTCCATGTATCTATTGCCACAAAGTGAGATGGAGGGAAACTCAGGAAAATTTATTCCTGGTAGATGGAATAGTTCACTGGGTAGTTTTTGGGGCCTACAAACATTAAAAGGGCCATCTATTTGTCCCCTATAAGTAGAGGTAGAATGGATAGTTACACGGATAAGCAGGTGATGGAATGAGAAAATTTAGGTGTAGAAGGAGGTATTAGATGTGAAATGCCATGCCGCAGTTAGGGTAGCCACCCCACTCCAGCATGGCCCTTCCTGATAAGACTAGGATACATCTAAGGCATTCAATGCATGGAATGCTGCACTATTTTATCTGTAAAATCTGAGGCTATAAAAAGGAAAAGATGTATAAAAAAAAGAGGGTGAGGATTCTAGAGTTTTAGACTTACTAGAGTTTTTGACTAAGTAGTATCATTTGCTTTTGTCTCATTTTCTTGAATTGTAAAGTTATGTAACTGTGCATGTTTCTATGCCTTTTATGTGGCTGAATGAATTAAGAAGATTAAACTCTATGCCTTTGTTGATATTATCTGTGTCATTTGCTAAAGTAGTCTATACTATAGATTTTCTAGAGTTGTGATTAGGAATGTCATTTGCTTTTGTCTTGTTTTCTTGAGTCAGAAGTTCTACATAATTGTACATGATTTTTGTGCCTCTTATGTGATTAGAAGATTCTTATAAGAAGACTAAACCCTATGCCTTTATTGACATTTTTGTATCTCAACAAAATAAGCCTTTGTTATGAGCCTCAGTTTCTATTGTTTAATCTTTTACATTGATCATGCACTTGTTTTCTCTTAAATGTGAATGAATCCTACATATAGTCTCATAGTGCTCAGGATTAGGATCAAACTACACTCAGGCACATCACCATAGTTAGGTTTCAATTCCTACATTTGTGTTTTTGTTTAATTTCCTATCCCTTTTCCCCAAACACTTGATACAAAAGAAGAGACTAGCTTCTCTAAAATTTGGAGGTTGTTTCAAGCCGCAATATCCCACAGCTTGAAACTTCCCATTGTTGTAGATTAGAATCAAGCATAATTTTAAACATCAATAGTTTTTGGCATGCCTGGTGGGACCAGTCTTGAAGTTTCTTTCAAGATTATATGAACTAGAGAGCTACGAGGAGTCAGAACTATGGACCAGTCACTAGATCACAGTCTGCTACAAATTCAGGTATTCTTTTGCCACCTCTAGTAATTAGTCCAAGAAGAAGAGTCAATCAATTTCAACCAGTATAGAGAGTAAATATGGGAGCTCCTATTTCCCCAAGAAAATATGCAAGTTAGAATGCTGATGAAGAGGAAATAATCTCAGACTTTCTTCTCACTTTGTAAGATAATGAGGAAGAACATGGACAATCCCTAGATCATGTTTCAAATGATTTGTTTGAAATTATTGGGTCAGGTTATACCATTTTGCAAGATATCTATGAATTGGTTACAGATGAACAGAACAGCATTAAGCCTCAATTACATGTGTAAAATTATTACACTCTTTCAAGATCATCCTTTCAAGAGGTTAAAGTCATGAAAGAGGAGGATAATGCAATAGAGCTAGAGTTTGAAGCAGAAGAAGTTAAGTCAATAAATGATCTAGGTCAAAAGGCTTCTATTGATGAGCAAGTCATCATTGATTTCTTGGTAAGATATACCAACATCAGGAGCTGATATTTGATGGGCTTCCAAGAACAAGAAGAGCTTATGGATGTTGAAAGCATGTTTGACTCAGACTCACTCAAATACAGGAAAATTTGTGTGGCCTACATAGAGAACATTTCACCAAAGATATACCCATTTCAATCATTTATATGGCAATATAAGCTAGCTTGTCATAAAGGAAATGTTAGAAATTTTGTTTTTGATCTCGGAGGGAGATAAAAATGCTTAATTAATGTAGTTAGGTAGTTTCCCATTCCCACATTATTTTTGTTTTCCATTGTTGTTTTCCCACTTTCCTTTTAAATAAGTGTTTTAAACACAAAGTTGGTGGCTTAGAATTTTTTTAAATTCTTCAAATTTTTGCCATATTAAATGCTTCCCAAATCTTTCAAAATCTCTAAGGTACCTTGCACCGCAACTTGCATAGCGTGTCCACCTCACTGTTTCTCAAAGATTGAGTAGGATCTGCTAACGGTCATCCAAATTTAATGGTATTTGAGACTTGATAGGTCCATAAATATCTCTTAGCAAGTTTTAAAGTTTACAAACTCTCAAGCATTCCTGCACCTATGAATATATCCTACTCCTTACAATTGTTTAGCGCCTAGTAAAATTTGCTTTAGCAAGAGTATTTTTGTCTTGCATAAGGTTCATACTAGGTATTATAGAAAAGAGATGGTGGGAGCATCATCTTCATGACAAGGAGCTGGGACATCTGGATCTCTTAACAGGTTGCTTGCTAGTTAATCATATGCTATAGCTCCTATGCAACCATCGAGAACCTATCTGAGAACCAAAATCTTGAGAGTTAGTCAAGCCAGTGACCCATCATAAGTGAAGGATTATGTGGATGGAATCATGGAACCAATCTTACAAAAGACCAGTAATAAGAATCTTAGAGAAGGGACACACCAAAGGTGTCTTCAAAGGGCTAGAGTAGGGCAATACGAGATGTTTAGAATGAATATGTGGACCTCACAATTAGCTCAATTCATTATCCCAACTATGCACCCATGCCCTAATTTGATTGAATTATGTGCAGACTTGCTCCATGCACCATCTTACACCATTCAATAGGGTCCCTTCATGGTGCAGATCACACCACAAGCTATCGAGGACATGTTATCCCTAAATTATGATGATACCGCTACATTCCCCACTATTGATAGGATGCAAAGGACATAGGCAAATGTCAACACTCTGACAAGGTTTCTAAGGTCTGAGTTATAAATCGCTGATGGTAATACTATGGTACCCATGCTCCCTGCACTAAGAGCTCAATTTGCACTAGCTATCTAAGATGCACTGTCAATGATGGCTCCCATTTTTGTCATGCAAGATGACATGGTGGTGTATGCAGACCAAATGGCCATCCTTTTCAGGTTGAAGATAGTTGACAAGACATAGGAATATCAACTTGACTTCTTAGAGCACATTGCCTTTTTAATAATGGAACAACTGACCCAGTTTAAATCAAAAGGGGTGTTCAAGTATTCCTCTTATTTGTTCCATCTCATACTATATCAGAACCCCAATCTTTTCACCCAACATATGAATCTGAACATATATGACCCAAATTTTGACCCCCAAAGGACCATCCCTGTGTCTGCATGGACACACATTTTATTAGGAACTAGCGACCCATATGATTTTTGGGAACTATTCGTTACCCTCACTTTTTGTTTCCTTAGCCTTGAACCTATCATAAATAGGTTATTTCCAATTGTTTCAAACCTCCTGGTCAGTTGTCCAATCCCGTGTGACTTCTATTTTGGGTCCCACCACACAATCATAAGGGTTCATGGGTTTTGTAGAGAACTAGTGTTGTTACCAAAGACTTTAAATCTTAGGTTGGCATTCTTGAAAGTCACCAGGCAAGTGTCAATAGTTGACAATGAGTATGGCTCTAGGAAGAAGAAGAGAAAAATGTACAATCTCCCATGGATGACCAACAACATAAGTCTAGAGACCAGAGATGTTGAGACTGTGCTATTGAGAAAGTTGGCCTTCCTAGGTTTCTTACTAGTCGAAGACAAATGGGTTTACGACCCAAGTGGTTTCATAGCTTCTTAGGTAAAGACTAATAGGATTGGGGCCAGGATTACACATGAAGGCTACCCTTTTTGGGAGACTAGAAAAAACTCGATAGAAGATGCTCCTGGTCTCTATGTTGAATTGATAGATTTTCCCCTGCCACAAAATAGGCCATGGGAAACCTTCTATGATAAGTAGAGGGATTATGGTCCCAAAGTCAAGATGACTTTTGGTTTGAGAAGGACATTGAAAAACAAAGATTGGGATGCAGAGAAGATTGAAGCCTATTGGAAATATAAGCAGGAAATTTCTCAAACCACCCATACTTTTGGAAGCATAGATTTAGATGAAAGATAGGAGGAACTCTAGGATGAGTGCCATCCCTCCCTTACATCTAACCTAGAAATAAATCAATTGCCGACACTCGGTACAGGGCAAGAAGCTAGAGTAGGACCAAGCCAGCAACCACAGGCCTCAGAGTAATCTGCAGCTGCAGTCACTACACCAACCTAGCCCTAGCCTCTTAGCATCATGGAACAACAAAGGAGTATGGTGTCTTCACCACCAAAAGCTTCCCCATCACCAAATGTTATTGAAATCCCTAGTTCTCCACAAGCACCACTAGCAACAGTAGATGTGGAAGGGAAGCAGACACAGCCAGAGTTAGAGACACCTAGGTTGAGGAAGAGGGTGCATTTCTATTTTGATTTAGAGGAAGAAGAGGAACCTTCACAATGCCAATTATAGAGCACTGTGATTCCCCCTCAAGTAAGTATTACTCCTCCTCCTCCCTCTCAGTCTATTTTTTCCCCTATTGGTGTGATGCCTCCACCTAGCCAAATAACACCTCCTGCTATCGCTACCATCCCCATTTCACAATTCACCCCATCCTAACACCTCAAGCCCTAACATTACCCCATTTATCCCCCTCTATTCCCAAAAAGATGCCCCTCTAGCTCGCCCATAGCCAACCACTACCTATTTAATATGGCCTACCACAGGGATAACCTTTTACGGGAGGACACATTGCATCCCCTTCCACCTTCTAGATGTAGGTTGATGTTGCTAGGAAGGCAAGGGAAGCCCAGATAGAGAAAAAGAAAAATAAATTGAATAAAGCATTGGCTGCTCCATACCTGTGGTCATAATTTGACCCTATTCAACAGCAACTGATGGTGACCCATTTGTCACCCAATGTCGTCAATCCAAGCGAGTAAATGTGATCAGAGGATTATACAATGAATGTAATAGCCATTGATATGTCCCTATTTAGGCCCTAGGATAGAGTTGAGCTATTGATATAATCCACTTTTACAGTCATAGAAGATTATTTGAAAACATCAAGAAGACTACAGAAGATGGAGGCCGATTTGGCCAAAGAAAAGGCAAACTATAGCAGTTTGTCCAAAGAAATAAATAAGAAAGATAATGAAATAGCAAGTCTAAATAAATAGTTGCAAGATATTGTTTCCCTTTATATTCACTGGGTAGTCCAGGCCCAGAATGATTCATTAAAAGTAGAGCTAACACATGTAAAGGATGTAGTGATGACCCTTAGGTAGGAGAAAGCAGTGTTATAGGGAAGACTAGAAGGACATCAGCTGTAGGTTACTCAATTGCAACAAAAGCTACTGGATTAATAAAATAATATTGTGGCATTTCAGGCCTAGTTCCAAGTGAAGTAATAAAAAGTGGCGCAACTAATGCTTGAGCTAGCTAATATGCCAAAAGGTGTCAAAGTGATAAAACTGGTAAAGGAGCTCTATGAATCAATGTGGAAAAGAATCTCCTCAGAGATTATTTAGCTCAGGCCATCTCTCACCTTCCTGCTCAATAAAAAGCAATTGTGTGAGAAGGTGGAAGATTTAGTGAAGAACACTTTGGCTATAGTCTCCAACAGAGTCATAGACTCCCAAACCTTGTTGCAGAAGCTTTACAATGCAATGGATGCAACATTGGCAACCACAGGAATCACTAACAAAATGGTCACCGTGAAATGGGTCAATGAGGTGCTTAGTTGTAATGCCACAGCCAACAGTTATAAAGAGCTTCTCAAAGTCATGAAAGAAGGCATCAGCAAGATGAGACAACATACTGAAGATATAGTGTAACTAGGCCTCCTTTCTCCATTTCCAAATGCCAACACGGTGCTGATGGTTGATCAAATTGAACCATTATTTCTAGCCAAACAGAAGGATCAAATAGTTTTCCAGGACCTACGAGATGATTCCTCAGTCTCAAAAGTCAAAGTTATTTTGGTTCCTATTTCCTAGCTAGAATTCAAACTAAAAGCTATAATCTAGATTCTACAAAAAAATTTGCACAAGGATATCATTAACCTTGATCTAGCTTTCATTGAATTACAAAACAAGCAAGGGTTATCTGACCATGAATGGTCCATCTACCAGACAACACTTTTGAAGCTGTAAAATTTTGAAATTTTGATAGAATGGGAGTTGTGTTTCTTTTTTAGCAGGCTCAAAAGTCCTAAGGGTCACCAGTAACTATAGAGTAAATTTTTACTCTACGTTGCTTTCAAATTTTCAATCAAGCACTGTAGTTTTGGTTCCCACATACCTTGGTCATGGTGGCAAATTTTTGGAGCAGAGTGCATGTTTCTTTTCCATCTAAGTGTCAAAGTGCAGTGGAGGCTACCAAGTGGCATAGTCTGAGCGTAGGTTCTCTTTTGCCCCTTTTTGTTTCTTTCATTTCATTTTGCCTAAGTGTTGAAATCGAGTGGAAGCCACCAAGTGTCACTTTCTGAAACACGAAGCCAGCCAACTAGCATCGTCTGAGACACTTTCCATAATTTTTAAGAGAGCTACAAATCATGCCACATATCCAATAATAGCTAAGTAGAATGCACCACGTGTCAGCATCTGTGTCTCATATCGGCACCCACATTTCATCTATTTTTTGGCAAAAGGGTTTCAATAAGCTAAGTAGTAGGATAAGTGAAAAGTGCTAGTTGGCAGTCATGGGAGGTCTTGAACTACTGTTTGGAAGATAGTGAAAGTCAACACATGTTGGCATCCAAAAGATAGTTGGTCCAACACCTAGGTTTAATGTTTTGGGTTCAATACCTTGATTAACAGTTTTTGGCACACAGTGTTGAACTATTGAACCATTGAACCATTTTGGTTCATCGATCAGTTTGAGGGAACTTCTCAAGAAACAAAAGGGGTCAAGTACCTTTTTGGAAGGCAGAGAAGCATCGTTTCATTTTGTTTAAGTGTTGAAGTGAAGTGGAGGTCACCAAGTGTCACTCTCTGAGCCCCTTTCTACTCCATTCCCAAAAGCAGCAGAAGACACCACATACCTTTAGTAGGAGAAGCAAAAGATGCCTCGTATATTCCCAAGAATAGCTGAGGCCACCACGTATCAACTTTTGAGAGATCATCTTCAAGCCTCATTGCTAAATAAAGATTGTGATGGGTCCTGAGTGTTATTTCAAAGGTCTATCGAAGCTGCCAAATGTCACCATTCGTAAGATCCTCATATGTGCCCTAAATAATTCTACAACATAGCTAAAGAGAAGCAGAGAGAGCCCTGTGTCCTTGATAAATTGGGCAAAAAGTACCAAGTGTCATTCTCCAGTGCCTTCTAAGTAATAAGGAGAATTTTTGGAAATTGACTAAGTGTCCTCTTCCATTTTAATAGAACAGAGTGTTTTGTGTATCTGTTGCCATAAAGCAAGATGGAGGGAAACTCCGTGGAAGTTATTCCTAGTAGATGGAATAGTTCACCAGGTAGTTTTTGGGGCCTACAAACATTAAAAGGGTCATCTATTTATCCCCTATAAGTAAAGGTAGAATGGATAGTTGCGCGGCTAAGCAGGTGATGGAATGAGGAAATTCAGGCATGGAAGGAGGTACTAGATGTGAATTTCTATGCTATAGTCAGGGTAGCCACCCTGCTCTAGCATGGCCCTTCCTGATAAGACTAGGATACATCTAAGGCATTGATTGTGTAGAATGCCACACTATTTTATCTATAAAATCCGAGGCTATAAAAAGGACAAGATGTATATAAAAAAAGAGGGGGAGGATTCTAGAGTTTTAGACTTACTAGAGTTTTTGACTAAGTAGTATCATTTGCTTTTGTCTCATTTTCTTGAATTGTAAAGTTGATGTAACTGTGCATGTTTTTGTGCCTTTTATGTGGCTAAATGAATTAAGAAGATTGAACTCTATGCCTTTGTTGATATTATCTGTGTCATTTTCTAAAGTAGTCTATACTTTATATTTTCTAGAGTTGTGATTAGGAATGTCATTTTCTTTTGTCTCATTTTCTTGAGTCAGAAGTTCTACATATTTGTACGTGATTTATGTGCCTCTTATGTGATTGGAAGATTCTTATAACAAGACTGAACCCTATGCCTTTGTTGAAATTTCTGTATCTCAGCAAAAAAAGCATCTGTTATGAGGCTCTATTTCTATTATTCAATCTTTTACATTGATCATGCACTTGTTTTCTCTTAAATGTGAATGAATCCTACATATAGTCTCACTGTGCTTAGGGTTAGGATCAAACTACACTCAGGCACATCGCCATAGTTAGGTTTCAATTCCTGCATTTGTGTTTTTGTTTAATTTCCTATCCCTTTTCCCCAAACACTTGATACAAAAGAAGAGACCAACTTCTCTAAAATCTAGAGGTTGTTTCAAGCTGCAATATCCCACAGCTTGAAACCTCCCATTGTTGTTGATTAGAATCAAGCGCAATTTTAAATATCAACAAAAACAATAACGGTTTCTTAAGGTGATCAAATAATCAAGTGGTTGAGTTGATACTAATCCATCTACAGGGTTGGTGCCTCTTTTTAATTATGTGCATGTTAAATCCAAGTGGGTGCTTGGTAAATTAGGGGTTGGTGCTCAAATAACGACTTTGTCAAGTTGGTGTTTGACATATTGAGATTGGTGCTCCAAGTTGAGTGGGTGCTCAACTAAATATCAATTTTTGTCTTATAGGACTATAGTCTATTCACTTTATCATGGGTTTTATGCCCCTAGAGGGTTTCCCATGTATATGTTGAGTTCACATGTTTCATGCTCTTATGATTTAAAGTTTTTGATTGATAAGATGTACATACATGTTAGAATGGCTCATACATAGTTAAGTGGAATTTAATGTAAAGTTTTGAATATTGATTAACCTCCCCTCTCAATCATCTTGTTTCTAATAATTGGTATTAGATCAGGTCCTTTGGAATAGGCTTGATATCCCAAAGGAGATCCTAAAAAGCAAGGATGACTACTCAGCAAGCTCAAGGTAGTTTCTCTACTAGTAAGGATCCATTATTTAATAGATTTAACTATGCATTATAGAATGTCAGAATGAAGATATATCTAATGTCATAAGGACATGATATTTGGTAGTCATTCATAGATGGTTATATTGTACCTCAAATTCCACCAACAGATGTAGTGGGTAAGAACGCTAGTGAGAATAATTCCAAGGCAATGAATTCCATTCTATGTGGCCTATCAGAGGTAGAACTTGTAAAATTAATGCATTACATTTTATCCAAAAACATATGGGATGAATTGAAGATCATATATTAAGGAGACACCAAGATGAAGATGGCCAATTTATAGACCCATAGGAAATAATTTGAAAGCCTGAAGATGAAACTATTGCATCCTATCTATTGAGGGTTGATGAAGTTGTCAATATCAGAAGAGGATTGGGAGAAGAAATGAAAGAGTATATTATTTTACAAAAGGTATTAATATCACTAACTTCTAATTTCAACTCTAAAGTATCTGCATTAGAATATATGCAATATTTAGACAAGCTAGAGAAGGATGGGCTTCTTGGCATCTTGACTACCTATGAGATGAGATTAAATGAAGACCTATCAAGAAAGAAGAAGCTTTCAAGGTTAAAAATAAATTAGAGGCAAAGAAGGTCAAAGATGAGATATGTTCAGATATTGATGATGATGAAATCATTTCCATGTTTGTAATAAAACTAAGAATAGGTTCAGGTAAGTACAAAACTAAGTTTCCATTCTAGTGTTTCAACTATGGTAAAATTGGACATTTTACAAACAAGTGTCTACATTAGTAGAAGACTAAGGATGATGATATAGATAATAAATCCTATAAGTTTGACAAGAGCAAGAAGATTTTTAGAAAGGCTAAAGGCGAGAAGAAGTCATTCAAGAAAAAGAAGATATTTTATACCAAATAAGACAACTCATATGATATGTATGATTCAGACACATCTAATAGTGATGATGAAAGTAATGAATCATAACATGATAATAATGAAACCTTTTTCATAGGTATAGAATCAAATAATGAGGCTTGTTCAAATGGGAAAGGCCTCATGATTGATGCCTAATGAGATGAGAAGGTATACTATGACAGTGAAGAAGGAGAAGCTGAAGTGGATATTGACGTAAAGCTCATGAGTGCCCTAGAAGAGTTAAATATTGTGAAGAAAAAGAATAAAAAACTGAAGTCATCAGCTTACGACTTTGAGGAATAGATCAAATTATTTGAGGAAAGACTGAGCAACACTTCCAAGAAATATGAAGATATCATCCAAAAATTTGAAACCCAGATAGAAATTGTAACAATAAGCCTAAAGGCTAAAGAAAAAGACTATAGTAGATATGAAACAAAAATAGAATCTTTGAGAGCTAAGTTGGATCAAACATCTAACAAGGTAATGAACTTTTTAAAATTTTGAAAGAGCATTGAGGCTCTAGATGATATCTTGAGCAGTCAAATGTCTACAAGTGACAAGATATGTCTTGGATTCAAATAAAACCAAAATAAGACACCTCAAATTAAGGAGAATATTGTATAAGATAAGAAGGTAAATATGAAAATACTTATTAGATAGCCTAACGCTACAAGGTATGTTAGTTATTTTAATGGTTACTATTTTTCATGTAGTCATCTTGGTCATAGATCAAGAGAATGTAGAACACCCTCCAAGAATGAGTAATCATGGAACTATGGAAAGAGAAGCAATTGGTAGAAGGGAGATCATAGTCATCATCAATCAAATGGTATATATAAAGTGGTGTGTTATAGTTGTCATAATATAGGATGCATTACAAGATATTTCAAAATGAAGCATATGAATAAGACCAATCAAGACAAGAAGGTTCATAGTCATCTCACTAAGAAATGAATCAAGAAGTTAGACTCTATAGATATGGTAAATATGGATAAAAATACTCAATAAGAATATTTTGTGAAAGTTCAAATTATAGATTGTGGTTTCTCAATCTACATGTCAGGAGATAATAGAGGTATTATTTCTCATATGGTTGATCAAAGTAATAAGAATGAAGAATTAACTAATAATAAGAAGGATGACAAGTTGAGTCATGATCAACTCATGAACCAAGGTGGGATGTTTGCTACTATAGAACATAAATCAGAAGTGAAGGAATGTCAAGAACACTTATTATTTGCATGTGTTGACAAGGCAACTAAAGAAAAGAAGAAGGATGACAAGGTGGATGATGAAAAGGCCAAATCAAAGGACAAGCCTATAGATTCAATCAAGTCCATAAGGATGCTAAAAAATATTCAACCTTGTAAAGATATGGAGATCTAGTATCTCCTGAGTTCATAATATTTTAGTTCCCTATAAAAAAGGGGTGGTTCCATTAAGCTTCATAGAGACATTATTCTATCAATAAAAGCATAAGGATGTAGTCAAAGAAGGTTTCTTTTGGTAAGATTTCAGGTTGTCTATGTTTCAAGTAAGGAGATGAATATGGATATTGTCCATTCTTGTGTTGATATCTCTATGGTTTGAAGTAGAAGCATGATGAAATATCTAAGACTGGTATTATATATTTGAAGTCAAAGTGCAAAAAATTAGCATATAAGAGGTAAGATTCTAAGATCTATTTGTTATGAGTAGTTGAGCCTGATCTATGAAGACAAAGGGGGAGTCCCTATTTCTACATTTGGTATCTAGTATGAGATAGCCATGTGTATGATCAAGAGGTTGGTATCTTCTTCTGCCATGTAAAGAAATGTATGTGATCTTGAAGTTCCTAGTTATTATAAAATAAGATATGATTGGTCTAAGGGGGAGCTTGGTAGCTATGTTTTCTTTATCAAGATTTTTTTTTTTATATATGCATGGAGATAAGGAGAGATTGTGTCCAAGATGATTCATATATTATTTTTGTTGAGCTATTAATGAATTAGCTCAGAGAGTGACCTAATTGAGAAGTTTCTAAGAATGGTTATCATAAGTGGTTGCCATAGTTTCTGAAGATTATGTTTCATCTAATGTTTTTTAGAGATAGTATCATATCACAAGGAGATAAGTATGATTTTAGTTGTTGTATATGATCTTTGATGTCTATTGCGCAATAGAAGCATGGTGGATGCCTAGTTTGAGGGGGTGTTATTCAAAGTTGTTAACTGAGCTTGATTTGTGTTCAAAGTGTTCTTTCTAATCTGTAGTTCATTCTAAAAGAGATGATAATTATGGAAGACCTTTATCATTAATGTCAAAGGGAGAGAAAAATTAGAAAAGTTTAGAAAAGGGGAAAATATCAGAAAAGGCAAGAAAAGGGAGCTTAACCCAAAGATTAGAAAATGCAAGAAAAGGAAAAAGATCAGGAAGGATGAGAAAAGACAAAAACCATGTCTAACAAATGATTACCATCAATAGTGGTTGATACAAATTTGTAAGTATGTTTTCCATCAATGACAAAGGGAGAGATTTTTAAACATTGTCATTGATTAAAATAGATTATTGAGCATTGTCATTGAGTGTTGAGCTTTGAGATTTAATCTTTTCATTAATGTCAAAGGTTCTTATGAAGATATGTGGTTCTTTCATTGATACCAATCTAATATAATTGATGATAAAAGTTCTTTTGAAAATGCTTGGTCAAGTAAGCCTTGATATATGTGTATGAATGAGTTTTGTTGTAAGCATAGTGAGTGTTTTGTTGTATGAGAGTAATGATAAAATAATATTGTTTGAATAATATTTTAATATCAACTTTAGTGAAATCATTAAGAAGTAGCATGAGTGAGTATAGGTCCATACAACAAATATAAAGCATCTTGTAATGCTTTGTCTAGACCTTATGATATGGTATTTGTAGGTGGAAAGATGAAATGAGTGAGTTGCAAATAAGAAATTATGTGCTCCAAATATTTATGCAATTAGTTATGAATTTGCTTCGAATGAGATATGAAGATGAAGATGGTCCGAATAGAATGATTTAAAGAACACTTGATAGTGTTTAAGCATGAGAGATATTGTTTGAGATTATACATGAAGTCTTGAGGACTGCATAAATGATTAAAAAGTCATCTCTAAATATCTATATATGCAACTCTAAGGATACTACAGTTGAGCTCTAAAGAAATTCTATTGAAGTTTTGAAGAAGAGTGAGTGTATGAAGTTACTTGAGCATACACAAGAGACATTGAAACATAGGAGAGTTTCAAGGTAAAGACTAAAAAATGGGTAGAAGGTCAGATTCAAGGACTAATAAGACTTATAGGTTAAGGCTTAGAAAGCAAAAAGAGATATGGTGGCCATATGAGGTAATAAGATCAGTTTCCATGACATAAGTGAGAAGATGAAAATTTTTAAAGGTGACTCAAGTTTTTTTAATTATGTGCATGAAGTTTTAGATCAAGGTTTGCAAGAAAAGGCTTAAAAAAGTGTTTCAAGGTTTCTCAAGTACATAGAATGAAGAGTTGTCTACCTGAGAAGGTTTTCTCAATGCTCATTATCACATGTAGCATTTGCATGAGAACCTAAAATGTTCATGGTATATAAGGAATGGTTCTAGCTCAAAGTTCCAAGCATTGATTTTAGGAAAGAGGAGATAAGTTTTGTGAATGATCATGAAGACTGGAATATGGTCTAAACCCTCATAAAACCTTAACAGTGGTCTTATATTAAAGATCTTATTCTAAAGAGCTTAGAATAGTTTGAAATGATTAGATAAGTGATTGGAGGTTGAAATCAACTCCCCCAGGCACCTCCAAATGTAATTGGGTTTTTAGGTGAGTAAGCAAACCCTACAGGAAAGTGCTTATCTTTTGGGGATTTATTATATTAGATAGAATTGGCCAAGTTAAAGCTGATAAGTGGATGAATATCAAGGTGTGATACTTATAGTTGTTGTTTATGAATATTTTTGGACATGTTCTAGATCTTAGGTGTGCAAATTTGGTGATCAAAGTTGGTCAGTCATTAAAAGACCTAGTGGTGTAGATAGTAAGGAAATTAGATAAATGTGAGAAGATGTTTCTTGATGTATTTTCATGTGAGAGTGATGCATTGAAATGAATGATGATGTTGTTTGGATCTATTCATGATTTACATAAGTTTGGAAGTCTATATAATAGATTGAAACATTGAAACCAAAATGGCTTATTTGGCTGAGTACAGTCTATGAGAGAGAAAGTTAGAAGATTGGTATGTAAGACCAATAGTTTTATTTTGTAGGTGGTGATGCATGTAAGTAACAAGATGTACTTTGGTTGGAAAGATATGCAAAGTAATCATAGATGGTGGTAGTTGTGAAAATATGATTTCTAAAGAAATGATTGAGAAACTAAATCTACAATGTGAAAAGCATCCTAACCCTTATCGGATTTCATGGTTTAAAAAAGGGAATGAGGTTACAGTAGATAAAAGGTGCTTAATCAAGGTTTTGTATAAGAAAAAATTATAATGATGAATTATGGTGTGATGTTATTCTGATGGATGCATATCATGTGTTATTAAGGAGACCATGGCAATTTGACAGGAAAGTAGTTCATGATGGAGCAAAGAACACATACACTTTTTGAAAAGGTGGTACAAATTTAGTTTTGTAACCTCTTAAAGAGGAAGAGAAGATAGAAAGCATGCTCTATACTAAAAAAATAATCCAAAATATGAAGGTAGTAGGTTGCTATTATGCACTAGTAGCAAAGAATGAAGAAACAAAAATAGTGTTAATACCAACAAAAGTAGCAAGAGTGTTGAAAGAATATGCAGATGTTATGTCTATTGAGTTACCAGATGGTTTACCACTGAAGAGAGATATTCAACATCACATTGATTTGATTCCATGATAAACTCTACCCAATCAAGAAGCTTATAGGATGAGTCCAACAGAACATGCAGAATTAAATAAATAGGCTACTGAATTGCTAAGGAAGAAAGTGATAAGGGAGAGCATGAATCCATGTGCAACACTAGCATTGCTAACTCCAAAAAAGGATGGAAGATGGAGAATGTGTGTGGATAGTAGAGCAATTAATACAATTACAATAGATTATAAGTTTCCTATATGTCATTTAGATGATATGATGGATGTGCTTGTAGGAGAAAAATATTTTGTGAAAATTGATTTAAGGAGTGGTTATTATCATATTCAAATCTGTGAAGAAGATGAGTGAAAATTTGCATTCAAAATTAGGTATGGCTTATACGAGTGGATGGTGATGTCATTCGAATTATCTAATGCACCTAGCACATTTATGAGGGTGATGAATACAGTGCTATGAGAATATATTGGTAAGTTTGTGGTTGTTTATTTTGATGATATTTTGATATTCAGTAAGACTAAAGAAGAAAACTTACAACATTTGAGAATGGTAATGGATTTGTTAAGAAAAGAGAAGTATGCAAATTTGAAGAAGTGCAAATTTATGCAAAATAATTTGGTTATTTTGGGATTTGTAGTTTTAGCAGATGGTGTGAAAATGGATGAAGAAAATATAAAGACAATTGTTGAGTGGATTATTCCAAAAAGCATTAAAGAGGTAAGAAGTTTCCATGGTTTAACAATTTTTTACCAAAAAATTATTAAAAATTTTAATAGAATTTTAGCACCAATAACAGATTGCATGAGAGGGAAGGAATTTGCATAAACTAGAGCAGCCACAAAAAGTTTTAAAATTTTGAAGAAAAAGATTATAAAAAGACCAATTTTAGCATTACCAAATTTTAACAAAGTGTTTGAGGTTGATTGTGATGCTTCGTTTATAAGAATTGGTGTTGTGTTGAGTCAAGAAGGAAAGCCAATATCATATTTTAGTGAGAAATTGAATGAGGTGAGAACAAAGTATTCTACTTATGATGTTGAACTTTATACAATTGTACAAGCATTAAGACATTAGAAGCATTATTTAGTGCCTAAGGAGTTTATACTATTTACAGATCATGAGGCTTTGAAGTATGTGAGTACACAAAAGAAGTTGAATAGTAAGCATGCAAAGTGGGTTTCTTTCTTGCAGGGGTATACTTTTGTGTTGAAACATAAATCAAGAAAACAAAATCACTAATGCATTGGGCAAGAGATTAGCGTTATTCACTACTATGGTGAGTGAAGTATTTGGATTGGAAGTTATTAAAGAATTATATGATATTGATCCATATTTTGGAAAGAAGTTGAGTAGTGCAAGAGTCTATTAATAGGTGAGATAGATGTTATTCATGATGAGTACCTTATACATGAACGTTATCTCTTCAAATGGAAATGATTATGCATTCCAGTGGGGTCTCTACGAGACAATATAATAAGATAATTACATAATGGTGATTTGACTGGATATTTTGGCAAGATGAAGACAATAGCTTTAGTGGAAAAAAAGTATTTTTAGCCAAAGATGAAGAGAAATGTGACAAGATATGTTTCACGGTGTAGAATATGTCAGGTGGCTAAAGAACATGCACAAAATATTGGACTATGCATGTCATTACTAGTTCCAAGAGGACCATGGATAGATTTGAGTATGGACTTTATATTGGGATTGCCAAACACACAGAGAGGTAACAATTCAATTTTTGTTATTGTAGATAGATTTTCTAAAATGGTTCATTTCATTGCATGTAAGAAAACCAATGATGCCACTAGAGTTACAGAATTATTTTTTATGGATATTATAAGATTGCATGGTGTTCCAAAAACTATTTTTCAGATAAGGACATGAAATTTATAAGTCATTTTTGAAGGACTTTATGGAAGAAGATGTGTACTAAGCTACATTTCAGTAGTGCATATCACCCACAAAAAAATGGACAGACAGAAGTTGTGAATAGGAGCTTGAGAAATTTATTGAGATGCATAGTGGGAGAGAAGCCAAAGCAATGGGACATGGCTTTACCATAAGTTGAGTTCGCATATAACAATTTAGTGAATAGATCAATAGGATAGTCACCTTTTCAAATTGTTTATGAGATAAATTCTATGGGTATTTTAGATTTGGTACAATTACCAATTGTAGATTGAATTAGTGATGATGCAGAAGTGTTTGCAGAGCATATGCAGTAGTTGCAAGGAGTAAGAAGAAAGTTGCAAAAAATTAATGAGAAATATAAAGCATCAATGAATGTCAGAAGAAGATCCAAGGTATTTGAAGGAGAGTTCGTAATGGTCTACTTGAGGAAAGAAAGATTTCTAAAAGGCACATATAACAAGTTGAAGTACAAGAAAATTAGACCATGCAAGATTGTGAAGAAAATCAATGATAATGCATATGAGGTGAGTTTACCATAGAATGTTGATATATCTCCAGTATTTAATGTTTCAAATTTATATGAACTCCATGGAGAAGATGGTGAAGATGATGAAGATGAAGAAGTAAATTGGGAGCAACAAGTTCCAAAGAAGAAGAAATAAAAAATAGTGCAAATTTTGGATATGAAGACAGTGAGCACAAGGCAAGGGAATTATAATAGTTGGTGCAATGGGAAGGATTGCAGTAAGAAGACAACACTTGGATTACAGAATGGGAGCTGAAGAAGATTGACAAGGAAAAGTGGTAGCAGTATAATCAGGCCAACTCGCAAGTGCGGAGTTGTTTTCAACCAATGGAGAATGATGCAAAAAATAGGCCAAATTTTTAGAGGCCATAACTTTTGACCTGTAGCTCCATTTGAGCTCTTCTATGTGCCAAAACGACCGTATCTAAAAGTATGTTATTGTCCCTAGGCAGTTCTATCTCCCTAGGAATGTTTTTAATATTTTTTGGAGGCCATACGTGATCATTTGAGGGTCCAAAATTATGATTTAATTAATTTTTTGAGTTTTTTCTATTTTTAGAAATTATAGATTTTTAGAATCAGACATTAACTTCAGTTAAAGTTCGTCCCATACTCTAATTATAGGGTTTAAAATATTTCGAGAAATTTTTGGCATATTTCAAGAGTTTTTAAAAAATTATTTTATTTTGCATGTAAACTCTAATTTCTAAGTTGAGACTTATTTAAACATGGTGTGGGTTTGTAATTATTTCAAGCAATCAATACAAATCAATTATAAGTATTGTTTCAAGATCTTGACCTATTGATAATTTTCTTATTCTTATTAATTTTTGAATTCATTAATAAATACTCCCTTACTATTACTTATAATTCATTCATTTAATATGAACCAAACTAATAATTTAAAATAAATAAATAATAAATAATAAATCAAAATCCCACCAAAATAAAGATAGATTTAATGTTGACCTTGCTCATAAACTTTACAATTTTGATTCTTAACTCAATTTTGAATTGTTACTTTTTTTTTTGGACACCGTAAACCCTTTTAAGTTAATTTTTTCCATATGAAAATGCATTAAATAATAGAAAATAATAGAAAATATATACGTATATTTGAAATAAAAGGATAGAAAAATATTAATATTTTAAAAGATAATAACAAAAAAAACATTCAAATTAATTACATAATTAAAAAAATATAAAATAAAATAAAAATTTCAAAAAAAATTATTTGTTAATTTTGAAAATCAAATTTTAAAATATATATTAATTTTTATAAATTTAATTATATATAAATAAAATATATATTAAATTTAAATCTCTCACACACTAAATTTAAATGAGTTATATGATTTCTCATTATCAACTCTATGAAAAGACTATACTATTTTACGTCCATAACCCCCTCTACTCTTATGGCCTTTTAATAAAGATCTAATAATGAATGTTCTTTGGCTCATGGGAAACAATGTAAAAATTATGGGAACATAATCAAATCGTTAATATGTTGAGGACATTGAACATGTAATCCTCCCCACAAAAAATAAAAAAATTAAAAAAAACATATAATTTCGAATCATCAAAACTTTCACCAAGACATGTAATACATCCACAAGAGAGAGATGGATCTACCCTATTCATGAATATAGGAAAGACACTAAAATCAGAATGCTAAAAATCTCTCCTCATAAAAGTAGCCAGGCCATTCCTTACTATGTAGGAAGGAGATATTTGCGTCCTCCTTAAATACGTTGGTAAAAATGGGTTTAAATGAGAAGTACGACAAACATTTTGATTCAAATAACCATGATTTTCTTATCTTTTGTGTCTTGTCCAATAATATATGAAGTCTAATTAATGCTATCAATTAGGTCATTTATATATTTTGACGTGATTTATATTTTCCCTGTGTTTAAAAACTAATGGTAATAAAAAAGTAGCACAAATGTCATGGAAGGTGACAAAAATTGCACTAGATTTGTTTCATTTTTATTTATTTATTTTAAAACTCCTCTCAAGAATTTATAAATGCATTTATTGTTGTCATTTTAATATTACAAAGGCTATATTTAGTGGTGAAGAGAAAAAGAGAGAGAGAAGAGAGTGTGTTTGAATGAAAAAGCCTAGCAACAAATCGTTCTTAGTAGAAAAAAATGGTAAGTTTATTATTATTATTATTTTAAAGTTAATCATTATTAAATAATATATTAGTTTTATAATGTAATATTATTTCTAATATATATTATTAAGTGTAAATTAAGGTGTAGTAGTAGTAGTAGGAGGAGGAGGTAAAATCAGAAAAATAGATTGAATTTTTAAAAATAAATATAAAAATGTGGAAATATGCATAAAAAATAAAATCAATTAAATAAATTAGTGCTTCGTTCAAAAAAAAGATAAATAGATAGGGGATATTTGCCTTTGTCTTCAAAGATTCCATCATTTCTATATTTAGCCAGAGGTTTATTTAGTGGGGTAATGTTCTGAGATTCATTTCACAAGAGACAAAAGAAAAAGAATGTTCCGTTTTGGTTTTGCAGACTACCGATTTAACGTCTTCCATAGTTTTGGAAAATCCTTCCAGCTAGCAGGGTCGTCCATAACATTAATCTTGTAGGAAACTCACTAGTGCTCTTGCTCAACAACGTCTTCAACATTGGAGATTATATCCCTTGGTTCAACTATTTATTGAAGAAGTGTTGGAGGAGCATGCAGGAGGAGGACCCTACCAAATTACATCCCCAATGACATGGTCGATGCTTTGCTGCAACAGAACGATTAGGATACCATCAGATTATGCTAAGGTAATTTAAAATATGCACCTTCAATTTAGTTAAAAGGATCTTGAAAATATGATGCAGAGATTATACCTATCATTATTAGCATTAAGAAATAGGATTGACAATTCCATGTATCTCATTTGTTTGAGACAGACTTGTTGCCAATGAGACATAGTATGTATGTGCTCTTGATATATTGATGCACTCTCCTATTATGATGCAAATGGACCAACTGTGTGATATTACATGTACCATTCTTACTGCTTTTGTTCAAGTAAAAGTAACTATTTTTGGGACTCAAATTATTGTTGGGCACCATAAAGTGATTACAGGTTTCCAAATTATAATCCCTTTGACTCCAAAGAAAGACCACTTTAATATAATGCCTTGTTGAAAACCCCATAAAAAAGGTTTGTACAAAAAGAATACATCAAATAGAAAATCCTAACGATAATAGAGTTATCAAACCCTAAAACACAAGATGTTTGAAAATACAAAAAACATACCATAGGGCGATAGTTATGGGGTGATATCTATGTGGCATCTTCACTCCCCCTATTGTCAAAGCAGATTTATGAGCAATTTACAATAATAAATAAAAATCCCTAAATTTAAAACCTAAAAAAAAATTAATAATATCACTAAAATAAACACAAACTAGTGTAGAGAGGTAAGTAAGTAACCAACCTTGGTTGCTAACTACTTTTAGGGAGCCTTCTCTCTCACGCAATGCCTTGCAACCATTGTTAATGGTGGTGCCTTTCACACTATTTTTGCTCATGTATATCTACTAGAAATATGAGATAAGACCTGACTATGAAGGACCAACTTACAGTACTATCGATTGGCTTTGCCATCATAGGCCCCTCATTAAAACCCAAAGGAATGCCTTGATTTTAATGGCCTTGCTACCCTTTTATTGGCTTCTCTACCATGTTATGGTTTTGTTAGTTTGTTTCGAATACATAGGTCATGGGTTCAGTGCAAACAAAAGAGAAAATAAAGGAACTAAGTCGTAGCATTTTGATTAGACTAAAGAGCCTAAAATCTATTTTAAAACTAATTTTCATTGTCCACCATCCACAACACCACTAGTCTACTCATCTTTAGTAGCTAATAGGTGCCACAGTTTCCTCCCTCATTGCAAAAATCATAAACAAAAAAAATCATTGTTACAATTTTCACATACATCATTCTCCTCATTTTCTACTTTTACTCTTTACACTCACTATATTTTTACCAAGATCTCATTACCATCTTTGCCTATGCAAAACCATAAATATGTAAGGTGCCAATGCATATATTTACCCTAAGTTAATGACCACAAAAATTAATGTCATTATATATAAACAATATATATACATATTGTATATACTATGACCCAAAAAATGATGGGCATTATGTCATGGGCAGTGTCCCTCCTATTCTTTTTGCTTTGTGCCTTGTCTTTACCTACTCTCTCCAACATCCCATTTACTCCATGCCACACTCTAATATTTCCTTGTTAATGTGCTAAGTGGTAAAGTGCCCAGGCCCAAAACCACTGACGAAGTAAAGAATGAAGTAAATAAATTTAAAGAATTTTGATCTGGGTACGTCAAGCATATGTATGTATAAGGTTTTAATTATATGCGGCTTTTTGTTTGTCATCGACTTTGTTTTTAGGTTGTGGTCACATTATGTTTTTAACACGTGGAATTTTAGGAGTTTTGCATGTGGATGTCACGCCAAATGTTTGAGAGATTTAATCGGTTTACCAAATATAATCGCTAAAAAACCTATTGGTACTATAAACCCATGCTCAAGTAAACTAGTCTTTTTTTCAATACATTACTACTTTACACTTCTAGACCACAAAACACTCGAAACATATAACTAAAATGTGGACAATTCCTATATCAAAATTGGCCGTTCCCATGTGAGAGAGGGGTAGTTTTAAAATAGGCGATAAAAAAGGATCAAAATTTTTAAAATATTTGACAAAATAAAAAATAAAATGTTTTATTAAAAAATTTAATCAATACATTTGTATTATAAGATATCAAAATCAAATTCTACTAACATTTGATTCGCCTTTCAATGTTTATATATGGATAGGTCATCTAATATAGTTTTATCGTCATGATTTTTTTATTGATGAGTGGGGTCACCATCAATTGACTGTTGTAATAGTGTCACATATAGAATGGATGGAAGTGGTACACATGAATATAATTAAAAAAAATATATTCATTACTTTTATATATATATATATATATATATATATATATATATATATATATATATATATATATATATATATACGGTGTTATTATTTTAATTAATTATTCAGTAATTAAGATTGAACAATTCTATTATTATTAATATAATATTTTATAAGATGGTGGTGATTTATTTTATATTTTTAAATAATTATTTATTTTCTTTCAATTAACAATTTTTAAAATTTTAATATTTGAATTAAAAAAATACATTAATATTTTTATATAATTAAATGAAAATTTTAACTTATAAATAAATTAAGAGTTAATTTTTAAAATGAGATTTTAATTATTATAAATTTTATATTCTATTGTATCATTTTAAATTATTATAATTTAAATTATTATTATTTGATATAAATTAATTGTTAGAAAACACCGTCAAGAAAGGTGTTTCGAGTCTTTAGACTTTTCATGTGCTTACATTACTATACACTTGTCGTACAATTTTATACACGTGCACCACATTTTTTTGGTACATTTATAAAATTTAATTTAATCTAGATATAAAATCTAGAGGAGGACTAAAAAACATATTATATCTATAATAACAAAGTTCCAAAAAAACCAAATGTTCACATTAAAGATTCATATGAGTGGATTAGACATATAAAATTGAAATGAAATGGTTTTAATTATATTTATAGGATCCATTGATAATTTTGGAAAGTTTAAAAATTAGTAAAAAAATTAACAATGCAATAATATTATAATAATAAATGATGAGATTTAAACATGAGTTAGATTAGTTTATTTTATTATCATTTTTATTGAAATGATATTTCATGTGAAATCACACATTAAAAAGTGGTTTATAGCTCGCATGATGTTGTCATATTCTATTGATAAAGACTCTGCGTTTGACGTCCATCATATCAAATGAGTTTATAGATTGAATCCCTCTATTTGTTCATTTCACAGCTTAAGAGAAAATATCCTCACTTGATAATCAATCTCAGGGGAAAGGAAATGTAGTGGGTTAAATTTTGGTTAAAAGGAGAATATACCTCATAAAAGAAAAGAAAACACTTGGCAAGCACAACATGATGTGAGAATTTTTATGATGTAAGAATTTTTATATTAGTTTTTGCATGATTGAGTTTCAAATTGATTAATGTTATTTCAATTTTTGTATTGTGGGTGATTTCTTGTATATTAATAATAGAATGTTGTTGGCGTAGCAAACAATAAAGGTAGTCTATCACAATATAATACATAAAAGGGGAATATATTCCACAAATGCAAAGAAAACACTTACTAAATATAATTGCAAAAATAAAAATACAATTCCTCTAGCTTTTCTTACACCTTCAAAACAACTGCTAATTATAAATATTTTAATAAATATAAATGAGAAGTGAGTTCTAAAAAAATTTCAATAAAAATTTATTATCATATGAGTACATGTAGAAAGTATTCCATATGGATGTGGATGTAGTTATAGCCTTAAAAAAGAGTCCATTATACTGTATTCCAAAATTAACCATTGTAATTGCCCATACTTCAAAAGTGTAATTGCACATCTAGATGAAATGCTCAATCCATTATTATTATATCAATTTAATTTAATTACAAATATGTAACTTTTTAAAAATTTAACTTTTTTATTTTTTATCACCATTGTCATCTGCATATAAATGTGTAGATAATACAATAATAACTTTGATGATGACGACGATGATGATGATGATGATGATCATCATCATCATCATCATCTCAATTCAATTTAAAATATATAATTTTTTTAAAAAATCAATTTTTAAATGTCAATCACTATTATCATTTGCATATAAATATGTATAGATAATATGATAATGACACAAAATGATTAGAGAAAATATATTGAAGAGAAAGGTCCAAATCAATTTCACTGATACATCATATTATTATTATTATTATTATTATTATTATTATTATTATTATTATTATTATTATTATTATTATTATTATTATTAAAGAATCATCCAAACATAATTTATAACTTAAGATCTTTCTATCATACTTAAACTGTCCCCAACGCATGTCTTGGGCTCTTCACATAGTCAGAATTTCATTTTGGGTGCAATACTTTACATGAATCAAAGAATTTCATTTTGGATGCAATACTTGACTTGAATCAAGTGTGCCAATATTAAAATTTTATGGTTCAATGTACAATTGCATTAATTAGATTTCTATCAGAGTTGTTTCCAGAATTCGGATAATGCGAGTGCAATGGAGACGTGATCACACGAGTTGAAGCAAGTGCACACCACATAGATGGTAAAGCAATTTGAAAATAACACAAGAAGATAAATTGCACAAGACAAAATGGAGAAAACTAAAATCTGATTAGCATGAGATGGCCAAAGTGAGGAATACATATAGGAGAGTACATAAATAACTCTTCCACAAAAGGTGGACAAGGCACCCCAAGAATAGGCAGTAACTCCTCCATGAAAGGTGGTGACAAGGTGCTAAGAATAGAGAAGTAACTCCCATCAAGGGAGTTACTTATGACATTCTTATGACACCTATGACACATCTATGACACACACCTCCACATAAGCTAGCCTATCCTACAAATGTAGGAAAACTCCATGTATGCACAAGAAATACAATTTCCCTAATTAATAAATAGGGAAAAATAAAAACCTACACTAATACCCTCCCATAAGCATAGCTTAGGTGGGCAGTGTGGAAATATAAAATGGGTCCCGACAACTAGGCCTGATGAGGTACCCATGTACAAATGGAATCTCCCATAAGATAGAGAAAAGGAGAAAACCCGTAGGAAAAAACTCCCCCCCCCAAAAGAGAGACAAAAGAAAAGAAGAGGCTAGAAGCCCCCCTAAAGATGATGCTATTGCAAATGTAGACCGCACCCAAAGAAGAGCTCGTAGATGAATGAACTTGCTCTCAGTGAAAGGTTTGGTGAAGATGTCTACAACCTGCTCTAAAGACTGACAAAATATCAAGTCAATGACCTGACTATGAATAAGCTCTCGAATGAAGTGCATGTGAATCTCTATGTGCTTGGTCTGCTGGTGTTGAACTAGATTCTTGTAAATCTGAATGGTACTCTAGTTGTCACAATAAATGATGGTGGGCTGCTTGATAGGAATGCCAAACTTAAAAAGAATCCCCTAAAGCCAAATAGCCTAAGTAGCTGCATTAATAGCTCCCCTGTACTCTGCCTCTATGGATGATATAACAATAGCATTCTGCTTCTTGTTAGACCAACTAATAGGACCAAAACCTAGAGAGAAACTGTAACCAAAAGTGGACTTGCAAGTCTGTGAATCGTCAACCTAGTCTGAATCTGCATATCCAACCAAGTCAACCTCTATGCCAAATCTATAATGAATCCTGTATCTATGTGAACCCTGTATGTAATGCAAGATCCTCTTAGCTACTTTCCAATGCAAATCATGAGGTTCTTGCATGAATCTGGAGACAAGTCCCAATGTATATGATATGTTGGGCCTGGTGTGAGTCAAGTAGATGAGACTACCAACAAGTTGTCGATACCGAGTGACAGCAACCAATGGTGAAGAACAATCAGCCTCAAGCTTGACTCCTGACAGAAAGGGAGTCAGAGATGGCTTGAAATTAACCATGTGAAACTGAGCCAATAAGTCAAGAGCATACTTAGGCTGTGCAAGAGAAATCCCTGAATCTGATTGTGAGATCTCGATGCCAAGGAAGTAGTGCAACAAACCCAAATCTATCATGTCAAATCTACCCTAAAGAGATGCCTTCACCACTGCAATAGCCGATGAAGAACTCTTGGTGATCAAAAGGTCATCAACATATAGAACCAAAATCAAGAGCGAATCATCCTACTGCAAGAAGTAGACATGGGGATCCGAATGACACCTAGTGAAACCCACTGTGAGAAGGAAGAAATCCATCTTGGCATACCAAGCCCGAGGGGTCTGTTTGAGGCCATAGATAGATTTCCTAAGTTTGTATACTAAGAAAGAATCCTAAATAAATCTTGGTGACTGCTCCATGTAGATCTCCTCCTCTATGTCTCTATGAAGAAAGGCACTCTTCACATCCATCTGATGCACATCCCAACCATGTGTTGCGGTAATAGCCAAGGTGAGTTAGATAGAAGTCATCTTTGCAACGGGTGCAAAGGTCTCTGAGTAGTCAATGCCTGCCACCTATGAGAAACCCTTGGTAACCAATCGTGCCTTGTACTTATCAACTGACCCATCTACTGCAAACTTGGTCTGATATATCCACCTGCATCGAACCATCTTTTTTCCCTTAGGAAGTGAAGTCAAATTCCAAGTGTGATTTTTGATTAAGGAAGAATATTCTTCCTTCATAGCACTATCCCACTCAGGTACCCCTGATGCCTCTCAAAAAGTCTATGGATCCAAAACTATAGCGAATAAGGCATGTGGATCTCTTTGAAAATCCCCTTAGTATGGCTATCATCTGTGGGATCTCCTAACCAAGTGCCAGCGCTCTCAAGTGTTTGTCTAGCCCAAAGTGGCCCAAAAGTGGGCGAGTCAGGTGCTAACTCCTCATCCTCTGACTGACTAGAGGTGGATGACTCTGCATCACTATCCTCACTGTCTGAACTCAAAGAAGAAGAAGATGACTCTGGCTCAAGAACTTGTTGTGGTTGATCTGAATTTGATGAGGAATCATCATGAAGAAGTAGATCTAATGAGAGAGAAGAAGTGTCAAGTGTTGAGTCTCTAGGACTCTCCTAAAAATGGACACTTCTCTCGATGAACAACTCATGAGTGACTGGATCTAGAAGGCAATATCTCTTAAAACCATCCAAATATCCTACAAAGATGCAAGGCTTAGATTGATGTTCCATAGCTTTACATTTCTTCTTCAGAATGCGGGCCATGGCTAGAGATCCAAAAACTCTAAGGTGCTCAACATCAGGTTTCTTTTTATGTGAAGCTTTAAAGGGTGTTATCCCTTTCAAAGCTTTGTGAGGAACCCTATTTTGAATGTAGCAAGCACAATTGATGGCTTTAGTCCAGTACTATGGTGCTAAGGATTTGGAGTGAATCATACAGCTATCCATTTCTTTTAAAAACCTATTCTTGCGTTCTGCAACACCATTATGTGAAGGACTGTAGGTGACTGTGCACTGCAAATCAATCTCCTCTATGGTGCAAAATTGCTCAAACCTGATGCTGACATACTCCCCTCCATTATCAGTTCAAAGAACCTCGATGGATTTCTCACTCTGTTTCTCAACAAGGGCCTTGAAGTCTAGAAAATTTTCAAACACTTCAGACTTTTGTTTGAGAAAATATATCCAAGTGTACCTAGAGAAATCATCAATGAAAGTAAGGATGTACTTGGCCCTTATGAAAGATGGTTTGGGAAAGGGTCCCAATACATCACTGTGGACTAACTCCAAAGGTTGGGAAGCCCTCCAAGCTTTGCCTTTGTCAAATTTTGCTTCGGGATGCTTCCCAGGGGAGCACCCCTTGCAAAGTCCTTTTCAGAATTGGACACGAGGCAAGCCAATGACCATGTCATTTTTGCAAAGTTGCTCAAAGTAGCGGTAGTTAAGGTGGCCAAACCGCTCATGCCACAATTTGCTAACTCCATCTGAATGAGTCAACAATGCTATTGGAGAAGAATCTGATGCAAAATGTGAGAAGGTGTATAACTTGGCTTGGTGATTTTCCCTACCCACTCCCACTGTAGTATCACTATGCAACTTCCTGATAGCCACTAAATTTGGTGAAAACTCAACTCTCATGCCCTGACCAATGTGAGTGATTTGGTACACTGATAGGAGATTGGTTGAAAGAGAAGGAACACTTAGAACATTATTGAATGTTCTTCCCATTTCAACTGACCTATCCCTGCAACAGAAATTGAAGTGTCATCACCCAAACTAATTGAAGTCATGCTACAAAGCTCTAAAGATGAAAACTCAACTAGTGAAGAGCCCATGTGATGAGAAGCACTTGAGTCGATGACCCATGAAGATGTAGAAGCTGTTGTAGCTACAAGGGCCTTGCCCTTTTCTTTCTCCTTACCCTTGCCTTTCACCTTGGTAGAATCTTGGGTAGATAAATTTTGCTTGATGGACTCAGGAACACCTATGTTGTTCTTCTCTAGAAGATGAGTTAGGTGATCTATTTGTTTCTTCATGCATTTGTGTTCATCATGCCCTGTCTTTTTACAATAGGCACACTTAACCTTCTCCTTCTTAGGTTTGGCATTGGAGGATGAAGACTCAGTGTTGTTTTTGGCAAGATTGGTGTTTTCTTTCTTCTTCTCCTGGTCCTTGTTCTTTTTCTTCTTCTCCTTTGTTGAAGTCTTGTCCTTACCATTTCTAGCTATCAAAGCTTGGGGTTGAGTAGACTTCATTGTGCCCATTTGAATTAGCTTATCTTGCTTCCTAGTCAAGTCAGCAATGAATGAATCCAAAGAAGGCATTTTCCATGTAGTGCCAAGGGCACTTTTTGTGGCATGGTAAGTGGAGACAGAGACTGAATAGCTTGGACCTAACTTTGTGAGAATAGAAAGTATGAGTTGATCATCTTTCTTCTCTATCCCGCATTCTTTCAATTGCAATATAAGGGTCTTAAACTTAGTGAAGAAGTCCTGTAGAGTGTCAAAGTTGCTAGGACTTAGACTTATGAGTTCATTTTCAAGCTCATGACCTCTCATCTCATCAAGCTTCCCAAATAACTTTTCTAAAGTGTCCCATATGTCATTAAGAGTCTGAGAGGATTCTAAATGGAAGAGAAGTTCTAGAGACATAGACAAGCTTAGTAATCCATAGACTTCATCACTACGGTTGTACCACTTGACTTTTTTAGTATCAGTGTTGGGTTCTACTTCAGTACCCATGGTGATCGTATACAACCATTTGCTTCTAAGAATAATTGACATTTTAACCTTCCATTCATGATAGTTGAAGGGTGTTAGGGGTTTAAGTTGAAAAGAATCCATTTTTAGATGAATTTAGGTGAAGTGTTGATTGCAAGTTGTGAATTTATGCAGAAAGGAGAATGAAAACAAAGACAATCAAGTTGTGAAAAACAATCACACCCCCAAAAAATATTGAGCCCCCCCAAATAAGCAAATGCACGCTCGAAATATGTCAGACTCAATCGAGAATGCATCTTAGAGCAATCAGTGCAAGACTAAAGCAAACAGGACGTCGGACTCAGCAGAAAATGCGTCCCGAGAGACTCAAAATTTTGGCACTTTATAAACTAGTGTATTTTTGACAAATAACAAGCTTACGCTATGGAGAATTGAATTATGAACACTTTTGTAAAAAATGGCACCCAAATCAAAGCTACCATTTGCAAGATATTAAAGGTTCAATTTTTTCGTAAACTAGTGTTTTTGCAAAAAAAAGCACTAAAACATTAAAAAAATGTCTGTGATGAGAGAGAAAGTGGCCTTCCAACCACTCATTGGATTCGGCATGGAATGAAGAATCCAAAGGAGGTTTGTGTGATAGGGAATTGGCCTCCTGCCAACTCGGGCCTCACCCTTCATCTTCGATAGGTGAAGATACAAGTTTAAAATGAAAACCCCCAAATTACAAAACTGTCTATAAAACTGAATATTCAGCCAAATTGACTGATTTTTATTTTATCAAGTCAATTTTAACTTGAAATAATGAAGCGTAGACAGAAATGAATGAAGCCACGTGTCTAAAGGGCGCCACATGGGATGCCAAGTAAGGAAGGGGCATCCAAAATAGCATAGTCCAGAATTTTAACTCAGAAAAGACAAAAGAACAACATATGACAATTTGTTTTCACCAAAAACAAGGGCGCATCTCTAATTTTCTAGGCAAGAAAAGGTTAAAATTTTCCAGACTTCAACACAGCGGTTTTACCAAAAAAGTGCCATTTTCAGAAAATCAGACTTGGACGCCGTATGGCTTGCTTGTATGGTAGAACTGAATGCTTGCTGAAGGCACCTTGCTTTGCTGGAAGGATAATAGCTGAAGCTGGGACATCGTATGGTTGTGGCATGGCAGAAAGACAGAAGTAGACTTGGAGACCAGAAGCTAGGTGCAGAAGCTAGAAGGATAACAATAGAAATGCGCACTGATGGCTTGTTTTGGATGCCGTACAAAGGATGGCATGGATGTAGAAAGGAGGTGCCTTGCTGTTTGGAGTTGCTGCTCCTCCTTCTACGGCTGAGTGCAACAATGGCGCCCAAGCAAACAGCTGAATCAGCCCCTGAAGTGAAGACAGCCAAGACACCCAAATGCCAAGGATTTCTAAGAAAATGATACCAGAAATGATATATATATTTTTATTTTAGATCAGATCTAGAAAATAAAAAATAAAGAGAACTCCACTCCTCTTGATTTCAAAATGAACTAAAAGCATAACCATACACACGATTACCATTCTTGCTTTGATACCATATCAGAGTTGTTGCTAGAATCTGGATAATGTGAGTGCAATGGGGATGTGATCGCACGAGTTGAAGCAAGTGCACACCACATAGATTCTAAAGCAATTTGAAAATAACACAAGAAGATAAATTGCACAAGACAACATGGAGAAAACCAAAATCTGATTAGCATGAGATGGCCAAAGTGAGGAATACATATAGGAGAGTACGTAAATAACTCCTCCATAAAAAGTGGACAAGGCACCCTAAGAATAGGCAGTAACTCCTCCATGAAAGGTGGTGACAAGGTGCTAAGAATAGAGAAGTAACTCCCATCAAGGGAGTTACTTATGACATTCTTATGACACTTATGACACATCTATGACACACACCTCCACATAAGCTAGCCTATCCCACAAATGTAGGAAAACTCCATGTATGCACAAGAAATACAATTTCCCTAATTAATAAATAGGGAAAAATAAAAAACCTACAATAATAATTTCCATACTGAGATATAAGTTTAGTGTGTCAATTTATGACATATGTTATAATTCAAATATAATAGAAAAGTGGATTCGTATAATTCAAAATGAAATTAAATATATGTATGATCATATTTATATTGATGGGAATCCTTATGAATTTAAAATTATTCTTCGTTTTATCAATAATTACCATAAATGTTACGAATATTTTGATTGTCAATATATAAAGTATTTTAATAGTAATGAGGATAACATGCCTGAAATTTTATCTCAATATGTCATAGTAAAAATAATTCTAAATATAAAACTTATTAACTACTAATTTAAATGGAGAGCAACACCAAAAAATTAAAAAAAAAATAAAATAAAATTTACCCTCATACTTTTTTATATTCTATAAAATGTAGTTTATTTCGTAAATATTGTATTTTTACTACATTTAAATAGTTTGAAATAAAATTTCTAATTAATTATATATAGATTTAATGATTAAAAAAAATTTCAAAAAAATGAATAAACTTTTATATTGTAGTGCATCATCAATATCTTTTCATTATAATGATCCCACACAAACTCATAATTCATCACCCATACTATCAACTCCACCATCATTTCCTTCCGCACTAGGAAAAACTCATAGAAAATTTACTAGAATATTATATTAACATTTTGAATCGTCCATTTTCACTCCTCTCAAACATTCATTTTTAGAACATCCATCGAAATCATGTGCTCTACCTTTTCTTATTGTAGTTTTTTTTCTTGATGAAATCATTAAAAAAAAATGTAAAGGAGTATAACCATCTCCACTTCAGTTGAATGAATATCTCTATATTTAATTTGTATGAAATATATAAATAAAAAATACACACAATTTTATATTTATTAATATACTTATGTTATTCTAAAATGTTATCATGTATCTTAATTAAATCAATTAAATATACATTATTTTTAATTTACTATTAATAAATCTAACTTAATTAATAACAATGAAATTTAACATGTTAATAGAAGTTAAATTAATATTTTATTTTATTTAACATATATTTTAATAAGTTTATTATTTATTAGTCCACCTTTAATTTTTATAAAACTATAAATATTTATTTAAAATTATTATTTAATTTAATTGAATATATATTTTAATAAATTTATTATTTCATTTTTGTTTTCTATATTTAAAAAAATACAAAGACTTATTTATTTAAAACATATTCAAAGGTAATATAAAAATGATGTAAGTTGTGCTACTTTTGTGTCACCTTTATTTATGAAATTAAAAAAAAAAGGGAGGATATATGACCCATATACCCTACCTTTTTTCATTTTTTTTGGCACATAAAGATAGTGAAAAAGATTCTGATAGAGAAAGGATAGGTTTGGTTTTTAAGAAGGATAATGTCAAAGGTTTAATATATGGGAGGAAAAGCGAAAAGTGGATGGAAATTTAAAGTGACAAAATTATTTCATCAAAATAAAGATAGAAGAGGAAGTAGGGTATAGAGAGAAAAACTATATGCAATCAAAGAAGATGAAAAGGAAAAAAACCGACATTTAAGAAACAAAAGAAAAAAATTAATATAAATAATTTTCCTAAAATTTTTTATATAAAAAATATATTTATTTCATAACAAAAACCTTTAAAAAAATTAACACAAAATAATTTCTTTGCATACCACAAATAATCATTTAAAAAAATAAAAAACTAAAAAAAAATTATAAATCCTAATAAAAACAACATTTAAAAATTCTAATAAAAATAATAAGTAGAAACTATTAAAATTAAAAAAAACAATAAATAAATAATAAATAAAAATATAAAACTATTAAACCATAAAAAAAATGAAGTAGAAACCCTACCAAAAACACTATACAATACTAGATTTTACACTAAAAATAACAACTAGAATCCCTAACAAAAACAAAGTAAAAAAAAATAGATATAAACCCTAAACTTTAAAAAAAAAATTAGCAAAAAAAAAAATTAAAAAAACAAGCAAAAACTTTATAAAAAACCATACCAGAATTATTGACAATATGATAGGAAAAAAAAACATATTTATTAAATTTTTCTTATTCAAATACTTTAAATTTATAAAATATAAATAATAGAAAAAGTATTGTTTTTAATGTTAATCTCATAAAAACAAATCGCCCCATAATCATAACTCAATTATTATTATTTTTAAAGGCATTACATAATGTACAATGTGGTGGAACAAATATTTAAAAAGTCACCGCACAAGATATATAGAACAAAAGCATTTCACCCATCAGTATTAACACAATTTCATGCCTTGCCTATCTTATATATGTCAAGATTCATATATGTACCACATCCTTAAAGGTTTTCAATGGTTTTCAACTGGGGAGATTCTTAAGCTGACTTATCATACTTCTCCTACTTCAAGGAAGTTAAGGATGTAACATTTTATTTTATTTTTATTCATGTTTTTAAATTTAATTTAAAATTTATTAAGTATTTAAATTTTTATTTTTTTTAAATTTATTATGTAATATTAGTTCTTCTTCTAAATTAGCGTCAGTCTTAGTATTTTTAATTTCATGATTTTAAGTTTAAATAATATGAAATCACTTTCACAAGTTTTCATAGTGTTATAATATTAATTAAAGATATTTAAGTTTGAGGAAGATCAATCATTTTATTTAAATATTAGATAAATATTTATATCGAGTGTTAAAAAGTATGAAAGTAAAATTGTATGTTAAATTAGTACTGATCCAGTGTCAAAAGGTGTAAAAGTGAAATTGTATATTAATAATTTATGTTTCTTTTATAATTTAATCAATTATCTTAATTTCTTAATTTTTAATGTTATCAAAATCTTCAAATTACTTTAATTTCATTATTTTGTTTTAGTTATTTAAAAAACATATATATATGATACAAATAAAATTATTTTTTCAAAATATTACCTTCTAAAATTTAAATTTCAACTAATTAATCATATAACATATTTTTTTAATTATATTGAAGAAATATTTAATAATACATAGAAACACTTAGGAAATGATATTACTACATAAAATATAATTAGTGTCACAATTTAAATGAAATTTATATTATAAATCATTTATTTTGTTTGTTGTTTTCCATAAAACTTTCAAAAAAATTAAATCATTTTAAATAGTGTGAAGATTACATAAAAATGAATCGACTTCTAACATTTTTAAATGAATTACCTTAACTCCACCTTTGTGCCACCCAAAAACACTTCTTTTTAAAAACTTATGTCACCTTTTTTCTAACCATGTTTTAAAAATGAATTAAAAGTATATATTTAATAAACAAAATTACACGAATTTTTGCATCACATACCATATTAAAAAATAAAAAATAAAAACATAAATGTTCGAAATGAGATGACTACGAATTATAGAAAACAGATGAGAACCATGGTGGTGAGGGAGGCATTTATGTAATCTACATTTACTATTTAAAATTTTCATGTTTTGTGCCAAAATTTTTAAAGCATTGATCTAAATGTTAGAGTATTCCATGTGTTTATTCGTGTTTGCTCGTGTTTTGTTAGTTATTTTATTTTGTAGTGGGTTATTGTTATATCTCACATTAGTTAGGTTTCTATTTTACCTTGTCTATATAAGTAAGTGTTTTGTATTATTTTCAAATTATTTTTATATTTTGAATAAGGATTTGGTTTTGCTTTGTGTTGCATTTCATTTGTTTTCAGTTATTGTGATGTTTTTTTGTGAGCTTTTTAGATCTTGGTTTCATGAAATGTTTTTACCATTCCTAACATGGTACCAGAGCTTTGGAATTTTTTTAACTATCTTTAACTTGCAATTCAAAGAGAAGATCTGCTAGACATTATATTTGTTTCTTAGTTTGCCTAAGATCTAACCTTAAGATTTTCTTTGATTCTAAGATCTAATTATGGTAGCTAAGATTTGTTTTAGCAACACTTTTTTTAATCAAGTATAGGGATCTTATCAACGTACTTTCTCATACTTAAAATTGAAGCACTTTTGATGTTTTTTAATGCTAAACTTCTTTAGTTTTTTTTCAAAGCCAAGTTCTTTTTTAAGGATAGCATTAAACAAATTTATTGTAGCAACTTTCTTTTAGAAATCTGCACTTATTCTAAAGATTTTAGATCTGAAAGTCTTGTCGTGGAGTTTGGAAGAGATTTGATTAGCAACAAAAAAAACTAAAAAAAAAAAAAAAGGAAAGACAAATGCACCTTTTTTTCTGTGATTGGCTACTACATAGAGGAGATGAGCATTTCATTTGGAAGGAAGAGCATGGCATTTCAACTTTGAAGCTTGGTGTTGGTTTTTTGTGAAGAATTTTGTCCTTTTCTACTATGCTTTTATATTATTTGTTGTATGCCATTAACAACTAGAAGGCTTGGAGACACATTTTGAACTGTATAAAGGACTGCTGCATAGAAGCATATGCGAGTTGGTTGTGTTAGCTTGAGTTCAACGCACCATCTTGGACTTCTGCACCATATTCCAAAGCTACATTAATAATTTTTTTAGTTGTTTGTTGGTGTACCAAACCTTGTCTTTTCCAGCCCCTAACCAAGCTTGAAACATATAATTAGCACCTATAACAGTAATTCATTTTTTTTCCTCTCAAACACAGCAGGATTTTTTTATAAAAAATTACGTTGTATATTTAAAAAAAAGGAAATCAAACTCATTTTCATACACACTGAGGTCACCAACAAGATTATTTTTTTATTTTTGTTGACTTTTCTAAGTCTATGGTGAAATTCTGGTTCTAACGATTGGTTGCACACATATGTTCTTTTTCATTTTAGTTACTAAAAATGAAATCATAGTATTTTTTAATTGTTTTGATTCATTTTTACAGAAAATTGAAACGCTTATAACTTTTGAATCGTAACTCAGATTTGAGTTTCATTTTTTTGAAAAGTGTGTTTTTTTATTCTCTTTCCATTGGTATCATCAACTTATAAAAATGCACTACTTTTATAAAGTGGTAAATTGAAAGAGTCTTATAATACATCTTTTCGAGGGGTTGTCTTGGTGCCAATTTTTGTGCACCCCTTGTATTCTTTCTACTATTGGTAATTTGTTGGCATAAAATCTACATCTAGCATTGATCATTTTGAGCCTTTAACGACATAAAATTACCATACATGGAGACCTAAAATAGAGACAATTATTAAGTGTAAAATATTATGATCATTAATAAATGAAACATAACCATAATTCACATGAAAATTTAAAAAATTTCAGTATCAATGTAAGTTTGAAGAATGTATGGGCTTAATTGGGAGTTATGTGAGTGATAGTCTTTTGTTTCACTTTGATGGGTGTGGTACTCTAGCTAAAATGTGGACTAAGTTACAAAATTTCTTTGGAAAAGTAGACCACTTAAGAGTGATGCAACTTGAAGTGGAACTTACTTCACTTAATCTAGATGATTTTGATTATATAATAGACTACCTCACTAAATTCAAGCATGTGTTAATACAATTGAAGGGGAGTGGTCAAGATAAAAAGGATGAAAAGTCTGTCTACTTAATATTGTCTAACTTGAGTGGTCGATTTCAAATTGTTGCCTCTACTTTTTTCTCTAGTATGGATGCCTTAGGTGCCACATTCAAAATGTAAGATTTAGAGTTATTTTTTGAGAGACTCACTAGGGAAGAATTCAAATTATCTCACCTTGAGTCTTCCACCTTTCAAAAAATATTGGTTGCCTCACATCCTAAGACTAAAGGAAAATCTAACGATAAGAAGAAAACTCCTCCTCCACCTCAAAATGCACCTAAGCCTACCAACACTTCTGCATTTGAACCCAAACCATCTTCCAAATCCAAGAATAACTCTAACCTATCTTGCTCCTATTGTAGAGGGACTGGTCATGAAGAGTCTAGGTATTTCAAAAGAATGCATGCCTTAAAAGATGCCATTAGGAAACACAAGATCTCTATCTCCACTCCTTCACCATCTCATGAGTATGGGAAAGCACTTAATGTTGTTAGGAGATCACAGTTACCTATTTCAGATAGTTGGGTTTTATATTATGGTACTTCACACTATATGACTTCTTCCAAAGAGTCCTTTGTATCTCTTAGTTTGAGTTCTACTTTCAACATTGAGGTTGGAGATTCTTCCTTCATTTTTGTTGAGGGGAAAGGCGACATATAGCTAGATAGTGGTCGCATCAATGATGCATTATATGTTCTAGACATCACCACCAATCTATTTTCAATATATCATATTTGTCATTTTAGTCAGGGTAAGATAGTGACTTTCACATCACAGGGTGTTGAAGTTCAAAATTTTTCAGAGTCACATACACTCATTTTATAGGGTGTTATTAATCATATTTCTTGACTTTACTATTTTGAGGGTTTTGATGATACTCTCCCTTTAAGGATGTATTTAGCTTCTCATTCAGATTTTGAGAGTCAACTTTGGCATGAGATATTTGGACACTTGAACTACAGATATTTGAAGGAGTTGAGCACTCAAAGTATGGTAAAGGGTCTTCTTACAGTTTCATGTCTTGATAGAATTTGTCTCGATTGTGTATTGGAGAAACAACACTAGGATGCATTTCCTAAAGATATGTCAATGAGAGTTTTTTCACCACTTGAACTTGTGTAAAATGATTTGATGGTCTTTCCTACTCCTTTTTTCAATGGAGCTAAGTATGCACTTACCTTCATTGATAATTTCTCAAGACAGGCTTGGGTTTAATTCCTCAAGTATAAGAGTGTTGTCTTTGTTCACTTCAAAGTCTTTAAGGCTTTGGTCGCGAAACAGTCATCAAGTTGTATCAAGAAGCTTCATACAGATAATGGAGAGGAGTACTTCAGTTGAGAGTTCACTGATTTTCTAATATCCCATGGTCTTGTTCACCAGCATTTTATTGCACATACTTCATAGCAGAATGGATTAGCAGAGAGGAAAAACTAGAATTTGAAAGAGATGACTAACTACATGATGTATTCACATGATTTACCCCTTTCTATTAGGCAGAGGTAGTTAATTATGTGAATTACATTTAGAACCACACAACACATCAAACACTTGAGCATATGACTCTAGAGGAGGCTTGATCTAGATCCAAGCCTAATGTCTCATTTTTTTGAGTCTTTGGGAGCCTTGCTTGAGTGTTGTACCAAAGAGTAAAATGAAAACATTGGATAAGAAGAGTAAATATTTGGTCTTTGTTGGGTATTATGAGGAAATGAGAGATTATCATATTTTAGACCCTGATACTCATGATGTTCATTTTTGAACACATGTATAGTTTGATGAGTATTTCCCATCTCATGACTCTTCATCTTCTTCCATGCCTTATTCTTCTTCTTTCCATGATTCACCTCCTCTCGAGAATTCATTATTTGAGGAACCAGTTTAGGAGATTCTTGAGGAGGTTGTCGAGGATGAGGATATTATTCACACTAATGTTTCCATTATGCCTAGGTGGGCTCATACTATATTTGATGTAACAACACAATTCATACATGATATTACACATACTCAACATCATCTTGCACATTCTACAGGTACTAGACTTTTGTGTTAGGCATTCTCTAGGGATCCATAATCTTTTTCATAGGCTCATGTAGTACATGAATGGGATGATGCAATGACAGATGAGTATTCTTCATCGATGAAGAATCACATTTAGAATTTGGTTACTCTTCCTAAAGGAATAAAGTTGGTTAGGTGAAAATAGATTTACCGCGCCAAGTATAAAGCTGATGGGTCCATTAACAAGTATAAGACACGTCTTGTTGCAAATAGATTATCACAAGTCGAAGGTATTGACTATTCTAAGACTTTTGTGTCCTTTACCAAGATGGATTCTATTCATCTTGTACTATCTCTTGCTGCATCACAAGGTTGTCTAGTATATCAGATGGACGTGAAGAGTGCTTTCTTATATAGAGACTTGCATGAGGAAATCTATATGGAGCAACCTATTGGGTTTGTTCATGATTATTCTCTTATTTGTTGACTTAAGAGGTCTCTTTATTGTCTCAAATAGGCCCTTCAAATTTGGTATGAGAAGATGGATTCATTTCTTCTCTATACTGGCTTTGTTCATTTTCACTCTAAGCCCACAGTGTATATTTAACATATTGTGGAAAACATTATTATTCTAGTATTGTATATTGATGATTTGCTTCTCACAGATAACTCCTCATCTCAGATTCAAACTATTCAACAGGAACTTTCAATAGAATTTAACACAACATATCTTGGTATTTTGCACTTCTTCCTTGGTTTATAGATTTTACAATCAAATATAGGGATATATTTAAGTTAGCAAAAGTACACCCTTGATCTTTTTCAGCATTTTGACATGGTTGATTGCAAGCCAAGTCCTACTCCTTTTTAGTCTAGAGTGACTCTCACTACTTCTTGTACTACTCTACTTTGTGATCCTACTTGTATAGATAGATGGTAGAGAGTCTTATGTATTTGACCTATACTCGCCTCAACATTTTATTTGTAGTTGGTCTTGTATCTAGGTTTGCATAAGACCCTCATGACAGTCATTGGCAGGGTGCCAAGAGGATTTTGAGATATTTACGAGGCACTAATCATTTTGGATTACATTACACCAATGGTTCTACTTAGTTGGTTATCTATAGTGATTTATATGGGGTAGGTTCTCTTGATGATAGGGGTTTCACTTCTCGCTACATCTTTTATCTTGGTTCTTCACCTATTGCTTAGTTGTGTAAGAAGTGACATACTATTTCACTATCATCTATAGAGACTGAGTATAGGGAGGCAATTATAGTGAGTCAATAAGTTCTTTGGCTTCGTTTGTTGTTGACAGAGTTTGGCTTCATACATGATTCACCCACTGTACTTTGGTGTGATAACTAAAGTGCAATTTATATATCTCGCAACCCAGGTGAGCATTAGCAGACTAATCACATTGAGGTACATATGCACTTTATTCATCAACACATTCAGGATGGCATCCTTAACTTGGAGTATACTCTGACTTAGCAGTAGGTTACAGACATCTTCAAAAAACCTTTTGTATCTCCTCATTTTTTTGAGTTTCGTAGCATGCTTGGCGTTTCAGAAGTTATCCTGGGGGTGTTCATGAGGATCTCTTTCATCTTTATTTCATGAATACATATTATACATGAGTACCTTATCAGACCTCGTTGTCGGGGCTCATTTTGTGGATATGCCACTTTTTTGGCTTTTTTTAGCCCCTAGCTTCACTTGAGGGAGGGTGTTAAATTATTTCATGTGTTTACTCATGTTTGCTAGTGTCTTGTTAGTTATTTTGTATTGTAGTGGGTTATTATTCTATCCCACATTGGTTAGATTAGCTAGGTTTCTATTTTACTTTACCTATACAAGCAAATGCTTTGTACTAGCTTCATATTAATCTCATATTTTGAATAAGCATTTGGTTTTTCTTTGTGCTGCATTCCATTTGTCTTTAGTTATTGCAAGGTTCTTATTGTGAATTCTTAGGATCTTGGCCCCACAGAATGTTTTTACCATTCCTAACAGTAGATGTCCATTGTGTACCATGACCATGGAAACGAGAGAAGCCATAGTAATGCAATGCCTAATTAATTTAATCTTGTGGCCCTATTTCAACTTCCGCAGATTTAGATTTGAGGCTCCATTGTTAGTTTCTCTTAGTAACTTTAATTGCATAATTAATTAATTTAATTAAAACTGTGAGTTTATTCTTATCCTTTATTTTTTGAATGACAAGCTATCAAGTTACGAATTTATCTTTATTTTCAATATATATATATATTATTTGAGTTCAAATTAATTATATAACTAAAAATATAAGTTTATCTTTATCCTCCATTTTTTTGAATGACAAGCTCAGAATTTATCTTTATTTCTAATATGATATTTTTAAATTTGAGTTCAATATAAAATAAATTACAAGTTATTATGAAAAAATTTCAAAGTCATATTTTCTCTCCATTAAATTAAATATATTTAATATATAAAACATTGAAATAAATATTCAATGATATAATTCATTCATAGGACTACAACAAAAATGACCACAAACCACTTATCAAATCATAAAAACTAATTTATGGCCATTGAAATTTAAACATTAAAATTATAGTAATCCTAAAAAGATATGAAAATTAAAAAATATATATATATATCTCAATCCTATGTACCAAGAAGAGTTGAAGGTATTTACCTATGTTTGTGTAAATTCCCATGGAAGCTAAGGATTCCTCATATATGAAAAGAACTAAAAAAGAAAAATATTAACCCTTGGTATATTAAGGAAATTTTTCTCTTGTGCAGAGATTTATGCATCTGGGCAGTGGGTATTTTCCTATGTTTCATGCATGCAAAATAGTAAAAGATATAAGTAGGCTTGTTTAAAATGATACTATTTCATTTCGAACTATTTTGAAGTATTCATTCCAATTTATACAATGCCACAATTTTTGGAGGCGATCTTGGAAGCTTATGAAATTCTTCATAACTTTTATGGGGAGATTTTTTTATTCATATTATATTGCAGAAAAATTGAAGTCTTTGAATGGGATGCATTTTTGGGGGTAATATCTATTAAAAATAATAATAAAGAAAGTGTGTGTGTTTAGCTCAAATTAAACTGCAGGGTTGTTAGCTGGAATCACAGTGGATTGATTGGTTATATTGGCCTCGTGGGCCCTTCAATGAACCTCTAACTTACTTCTTAAACATCTAAGACATGTCTTCTTAGCCATTTTTTTTTTCTTTGCTTAGTGATCAATATGTAAACAATGACAAAGAAAACCTAAATTTAACCAATAGCCTAAATGGACCACAAGGGGTTTTAATATCGAAAAGCACATCATTTTAATATTTTACATGAAAATGTGATGCCCAAATGATGATCGTTGCGTCACTTTTTTTTCGTCACCTTTTGTGTGATATTTGCATGACGTTTGCAAAATGAAAATTCGTATTATAATATGAATTTGATATAACTTTTGGTGTTAAATTCTCTTCAATAAAATTTATGAATATATTAATAAAATTAATTAGAATAATATTTTTAATTAATTATATGTTTATATTAATTTATGAAAAAATTAATGTGTGAGAAAACTATACAAATAATAATTATGAGGAGAGAGTAGCTCGCTGACAGCCATTCACGATTATAATTACGTGGAAAAGATAATTTTCAAATTTTTATAAATGTAATATAAAATGAGTTTTTAATAATTTGAAAAAATATTTTTATTGAATGAAAAAAAAATTGCTATTTCTTTATATTTATTAATTAAAAGTTTTTTATGTTGTTATATTAATAGAGGAGTTGAAATTGTTTACAATAAAATCTACTAATCATAATGATTTAGAGGAACTTGTTGACTCATCTGTTAAAAAAATTGAATATAGAATAAGTTGTTCAAATTCTTGTAAGTTTATTTAAATAATGTAGCTTGCAAAATTTTGATTTATATTTCAATATTTTTTATATTTAATTATTTTTATAAGAGAATATGTATAACTTTAAAGTCATTGAACAAGTGTAGGAGCAATTAAAAGTTCATGGATGAAACATCTAGATGCATTTGACAAATGTATGTATTATAGAGAGTTCTTTCAATAAGATGTCGTTAATTTATATTTAATGAAAAATTAAATTATAATTAAAATTATCTTAATTAACATAAATTAAATTAAGACTATTTTAATAATTATTAAATAATTTCATTGTAATTAAATAGATTGTTAATTTTAATTGATTGTCTCGATTTTAGAGAAATTGTTGATGATGATCCTAATTATGGAAAGGACAATATATCATCACATCCATCATCACATGAGTGAATTACAATCTAAACTGTGCAAATAATAAGTGTATATATTATAATAATAATAATGAACTCATAGATGATGATAGTGAAGAGCATTAAAAAATGATAAATTATAGCCATAATTTTTATATAATTTTTAAATTCAATATACTTTACATAAAAAATTATTTATATTCTCATCTTCAAAATTATATTCATATATATGATATTCACTTACCTATGACATTAATTATTGTGTGGAATTTTTATATGTTATTTTAGCATTCTTATTTATATATTTTGAATGTAATATTTTATTTATTATTTTATAAATTTTAAATTATATATATATATATATATATATATATATATATATATATATATATATATATATATATATATATATATAATTTTTACATTAATTTTATATAAAATATATAACTATTTAAAATTTTAAATACTTATATTAAATAATTATTCTCATTATTTTATGTTGTTGTAATCTTAATATAAAACATAAAGTACAATTTGCAAAAGGTGATGTAAATGTCATACTATTAAAAATTCTTAATTGCTTCACTTTTGTACTATTGTTATGTACCATAAAAATGATACAAATTTTTCAAAATTTAACTACAAACAAAGTGGATTTAATATGTTGATTTGAATCTAATTAAATAACTAATGAAACTTTGTGTAGTAGTGATCTCCCCTTTGAAATATAATATCTTTTATTTTATAAAGAGGCTATTCAACAAATTATACAATAATAAAAATAAAAAATCTTAAATATGCTCTAATTAATTAGTTAGTAACAACTTCAACAATGAAATCTAATCAATATCAAATTGGTTAGAAGCAAACCTAAAAAACTTTGGTTCCAACTAAATCAAATCTGTTAGTAATAGAATTTCAAAAAAATATATTTCAATAAAATTGATTATTTATAAGTTCTAATTATATCTATTTATTTTATTTTGAACATATAATTCTCTTTATCTAACTTATTTAGGAGTTATAATTTTATCTATCCAAATTATTTAGGATTCGATTGGGATTTATTATTATTGAAACAAAATATCATTCCCTTCAATTGCTTTGATGATTGTGCTATACAAAAGTCAATTGTTGCATAAGCTAAAATGTTGTCGAAGTGAAATATGTTGTGAAAGCTGAATTTTTGTTTAAGTGACAATTGTTAATGAAGAAAAATAATTGTTATACAAATAAAAATGTTGCTGAAGTGATAATTGTTGATAAAGATGAGTTTTTATTAAATTGAAAATAATTAAATAAGTTGAAATGTTGAAAAAATAATGTTCTGAAAAATAGTACTATAGAAATAGTGATTATGCAAGCTAAAATATTATTGAAATAATAATATAAAAAAATTATTGCAAAAATTAAAATGTTGATGAAGTAATGTTCGGATGTTCAAATTAAAATAACCCCATATTTAAATTGATGTAGATACCAATCCAGATACATTGATAAATTTTAAAAAATAATAATAATAAAAGAAAAGTAAAAATGAAAAAAGATAAGAAAAAGAAGACCAAAAACGCAGCACTAACCCCAGACACAAGGGTTCCCGTGTCCCTGAAAGAACCAACCCAACAAGATTGCCAAAAATAGAAAGGCAGAAAAGGCGATGGAAAAAAAGACCGACCCATCCGTTAGAAAGGACAACCGTTTAGCACCAAAACAGAACATGCCCAAAAAGCAAAACCGCCCGGATAAAGAATAACAGCCGAAAGAAAGAACAGCAGCTAGCAGTCCTGAAACACCACTAACCTCAAGTACGGCCATTGAAAACAAGTCATCGCTTTGGAATCGAGCCAGAGGGAAATTCAAAAATCAAACTCGCCATTCCCTCCAAGGCAGGTGAGAAAAACGGTAACAAGGAGGACAAAAATAAAGAGAGCAGATCAGTTGCCAGGTCTGCAGAACATCCAGATCTACGTCCACCTCATAATGACACTGATCAGGGTTAACGGTAAGTCATGAGGAACCAACAAGATCCTCCCAGGATCCCAACACCGTCCGCTCGACAAAGAACAGCAGTGCGGCGACCGTGATATGCCCTTCCACATTCAATCTTCTAGCAGGGTAGCAAAATCTTGGTTAAGGCATCCAGTATTCCTCTTTTAGAGGAGATTCGTCCTTTCTTGATTGTATTTCCCCTGAACCCACTTTGCTCAAAATGTTCTTTTTTATACTATTTATTTTCGAGATGGTCGGTGTGTATTGAGGGGCGGGCTCCTCTGAGCGAGCATTCTAGTATGACAACTTTTCTTCCAGCAGAGCTCTAACTGTTTCGAATTTATTCGGTTCCTCCTTTGTCTCCAAAGGAGATTTTCCTTTAACCGAGGACCTAATAACCAAGCCAAGAATGTTTTTGGCTTGCAGCTGCTCACTCCTGTTGGTTCCTCCCACCTTAGAACCTTCAGCGTTATTTCCCTTCTCCTTACAGCCTTCTTTGCACCCTATGTTTGTTGTTAATAACCTATTCTCCTTTTCCAGCACCTCATCCCCTTGTCTTTCCATCTGAGCAGGAAGGTGAGGTTCCGTTATGTAGTTATCAACAATTGTCTCATGATTTCTTGATGAAGTAATGTTGTGAAGCTGGTGTTAAAGCATTGTTTTGAAAGTTGTTGCTATAGAAGTTAAAATGATGTTGAAATAGTACTGTGGAGGTTGTTTCTACTGAAGCAGTATCTAGTTTAAGAAATTATCTTACAACATAACAACCCTAACAATAATTTATTACATACATATAATTTTCTAATTTACACAACATTCATATTAACCACATAGTATAACATAAATATTAGAAAATCCATCACTAAAAAATACTTGTGCGTTTTTCACCTCCATCTTCATATGTGTTTAGACACAAATAAGTTAATGTAAACATATTTATTGAAGTTTAGGCTAGCCAAGATCAGGGCTTCCATATTTCCAGTTTTGAAATCCTTGTAAGCCTTCTTCGCTTTAGCAATCTAATCCATTTTTCAGTAATGTTTTAGTATTGCATTTAGTGACTTGAAAATATCTCTAAATCCTGACATAAATTTATTAAAAATATACATCTTATTTTAAAAAAATGATTTAAGCTCTTTGTTATTATTTGGTCAAGAATTTTTTGTAAATAGCATCAAGGGTCTATGGATATAGCTTATCATGTGATGATGTGTCCCAATAGTTTAGATTTAGTGACCCAAATAATTATTTTCTTTGGGTTGAGAAAGATATCATGGTGATGACATCTCTTAAGGGATGATTGAAGATGGAGTACACGATGTGCCAAACACTTAGAGAAACAATCACAAGTCACCCATATAAGTCACACTACTTTTACCTAAAAACTTGTGAAAAAGTGAAGTCCATGGATCTTTGAAATGTTGTACCAACATTAATTAGACCAAAATGCATGCATTTATAAGTGAAGGTCCCCCACTTTGTGGTGGTTGCATTTTTAGCCTATCGCTCCCTCTTGAAGAGAACTTGGTTATAATCTAATTTTTTAAAGGTTAAGTATGGGTAAGTGATTTATATTTAAAAATCTTTGTAATTAATTATAATGTGTAATTTAGAGTAGAAATTTTATAATAATCGTGTAATAAATATATTTCAAGAATAGTAATAAATTATTATGATATGTAAATTGTTTGAGGTTGAAATTAGGTGGAAATATGTTAAAGAATTTAGGCATACACAATTCATAAATTTTGAAGTGAGATACAAACTTTCAAAAATTAATTAATAATTGAGTGTTATGCTCCTAGCTATTACTAAATAAGTAGCTTAAAACTAAGCTACATTATTTACAACTATAGAATATTTCTAAAAATTGATAAATTTGATCCTCTTATCCTAAGTTCTGTTTTAAGAATTCACAATAAATCACTTAAAAATTATTTTTATTTCTTGAGACAATAATAATCTCACCAAACCTTGCATGACCATAAATTCTAGGTAGCCATTTTTTAGGCCTATCTCAATGACATACCTATCCTTAGAAAACCAACACTCTAAGTAGCTCAATAGGAACTATGTGATGGAAGATCAAATTATTTTATGACTTTTAACTACATGAATAATTAAAAATGGTGCAATATGAAGACTCAAAAGGAAGTTTCCCTTTTCAAATCAAATGTTAGATTTTTTCTTATCATTATTGTCTTCTTCTTGAAATTTAATTCTTTTAATCATCAATCATGTACTTATCACTTATGGGTAAATGCTATGAACATGGGGGATAAGAAATGTGACATTCTTAGAAACACAAATCATTTTTTACAAAGGGCATATACACTTTTCTAAAGGATATACACCTTTAAAAAAAAAACACCAAATCTATTATATAAGGCATGGTAAATATTCTAAAAGGTGTACACCCTTTTTTGACCCCACAAATGGTGTACTCCCTTTGTGGAACAAAGGGCGTATGCCCTTTTGGGCCCCATAAAGGGTGTATGCCCTTTTGGCCCCCACACACCCTTTGTAGAGCTAAAAAGGGCATATATTCTTTCTGAATATAAAAAATAGACCTTTATTCTTAAAATCACATTTCCTTTTTTACTTGTTGAACTCATATTTTGGAATAAAAAAAGAAGGGTGTAAATGCTTTTGATCTCCTTGCATCCCCACCATTATTTCACACCTACATCATGGTCTCATGTCAGCTTTTATTTTTTCTCATAGGGCATGTTTTGGGTTTGCAATGTATACTTTGTGATGCATTTTTTATAATAATCACAAGGTAATAGGGTGATCAAATTAAATTTACATGTCTATCATGAAAAACTCCAACTAGACATAATATAAATGCTTATTTTTATAAAGTTAGATACTTGATTTGATGGACCCATTGCTTGAAGAAAACATCCAAAAACATTGTGATGAAAACCCCTAACATTTTGACTTTGTAGAAGAAGAATTTGAGTCATATGAACTATATAATTCAAAGTGGGAATAATTTAAAATTATTACTAATATTTTTAGTGGCTCTTCAAGTCATAGTGCATGTAATTCACTTTACAATACATTGGAGGCCATTTACAATGAAGTGGGAAATGTCACTTCCCAACTTGATAGAATTTTGCATCAAAGAGAGATGTTGAAATAATAATATTATGATAAATTATCATACGAGGACATAAAAAATGAAATTAAAAGGATAAGTTTGTGCTTTGCTTATTAATCTTGAAAAAACCAAACCACCACCAATGAGTCACAAACACATTAACGTTGATTGGTGTGTTCAAGTGGATATTAAAAACAACTTTTGGGATAGGTAGTGGATGGTGCTTGATAAGCCTCCATGAAATAATAATGAGGTTTCATTATATTTTTTGATAAAACTTTATGTTAAATTTGTTCTACAGTAAATCCTTAATTTTTTTGACATGAAGGCCTCCCAAGGTATGGGAGGTGGTTCCACATTTGATATACCTAGTGCCAAGTAGGACTAAAATTACCAAAGATGATAATAGAGAAATAAAAGGACAATAAAACATATTTTTATCCCCAAAATTTTACATTGTAGTACCTAAATAGACACCCTTGAGGTAGTTAGTTGTCTCACACATGTTATGATTGACCACAAGATGCATATAATGAGGATTTAAGCATATTATATAGATGGTGTCACATCTAATAATGTCCCTCTTACTATTTGTGATTCATGTAATGGCATAGATAGTAGTCATCCTATAGTTTTTGTACATCATTTCACATCATGTGGGAGGAGATGTATTTTACAACCTATTTATGTTAGACAGGCACAAGTTACATCCACAAATATCAAAGGCACATATATGGAGACTATATGTACATTTGTATAAAATATTAACATGTAGTAGTATACGCCATCTACAGTGGCTTTAACATGTCACACACTAGTACAAAATAGTATATTCCATCTATAGTTTCTTCATCACCTCGGGACACTAGCACACTATATTATATGTCATATATAGTTACTTTAGCACTTCATGACATTGGCACACCAACTTATATGACATCTATAGTTTCTTCACCACCTCACATCAACACAGAGCTAGTTATGCATGACTTTGCTTCACCATATGTATTTGACATATAGGTTTAATTAATTATAGTTTTTATGTATGTAAAGGATTATTAAATTTATATTTTAGTATATGTTTAATTAATTGACTAATATTTTAATTTTGTCATTTGTTTCTTTTATATATGATCATTGATATCTTAGGTACCCCAACTAGTTTAGATTTTGTTGCTAAGTCTGTGATTAACACTATATTACCCTACACTCAGGTTGGGAGAGTAAATTTCAAGTCATTATATTGCTTGAATATTTTGTATACACCATAGTTTTAGTGTGTTTTATTGCTTAGCCTTCCCTTCTTTTTACGAGAGATAGATAGATAAGAAGTGAGAGGAAGAGAAAGAGAATGTGGCATTGTCTCTATCTACCCCTCTCTCTCTCTCTCTCTCTCTCTCTCTCTCTCTCTTTATATATACATATATATATATGTATATATATATATATGTATATATATATATATGTATATGTATATATATATGTATATATATATATGTATATATATATATATGTATATATATATATATATGTATATATATATATGTATATATATGTATATATATATATGTATATATGTATATATACATATGTATATATATACATATGTATATATATATATATATATACACACATATATATATACACACATATATATATACATATACACACACATATATATATATATATATACATATATATATACATATATACATATATATACATATATACATATATATATATATATACATATATATATATATATATACATATATATATATATATATATACATATATATATATATATATATACATATATATACATATATACATATATACATATATATATATATATATACATACATATATATATACATATATATATATATACATATATATATACATATATATATATATACATATATATATACATATATATATATATGTAGAGAAGGACTAATTTGTATTTATCTTCAAAATAGGTTTAGTTTTATTTGATTCATAATTGATCTCTTTCATTTGTTGGTTTTACACATGATGAGAAATCTTATGGATATGTTGCATAGATTGCAATAACATATGACTGAAGTGCAATTTCATTCGAAGATCTAGTATCTCCCTAACACCATTTGATTTAAAGATAGATACTAGTGAGAACACATAGTAAAACTATTTTTTTAACTTCAAGTAATGAGAGCTTACATCATATTTATATTTGTATGCACATCTATATCTAACCCTATATTATGTTCCATCTGATTCTCCATCTTAGATATATTCTAGGTCATGAAGTCCAAGGCATCCATTTAGTTGTCATGCAGTGAGTGTAGAATCACTTTGTTGTAATTTTTTGTTTTTGGAAACTTTATAATTTTTTGTATATCATTTTAATGCATTAAAATTTCTAATTTTTATATTTTGCAAGTGACACAAGTATTTTAAGGTTGTGTAATGTACATTTGGTCCTTCACATGTTGAGAGGAGAGTTTCTCCCTATAATGAGTCATCTAACACCCCCAGTTCTACATCTAGGGTGATGAGGCAAAATTTATTTAGAGTTAATGAACATCAGGAGAGATATTTGTTATGTTAGCAGTAGTTATAAACACAAATTATTTTATATGCTTGTTGATATATCCCACTTTGTATGTCTATATAGAATATTTTGTATATGTATATAGTCTATACTGTGTTGTGAAATGTCCCATTTTTTAATGTCATTATGACATAATTTGGATACACATACATACTATTTGACATATCTATGTGAATGATACATTGTTATAATTTCTGTATACATATTTACATCTTATATGTCATTACTATTTGTTGTTGTTTTGTTGTTCCATACATGTTATCCTTCTTGAAATTATTAATAAAAGAAGAGGTTTTCAAGAATTGTTGTGTCAATGAACAAATAGTTATAATGTTTAGATTTCATGAATATTATGTAATGATGTTATAATGAACATAATGAAGTTATTTTACTATGCACATATGTGTTATGATTGTTGATCTATGTGATGGTTTCTTAGCATTATCTTACTTTTTAATTCCTATTTAATTTATATGTGATGTTAACTTTTATGTGTACTCTCAATCACAAGGGTTCCAATAAATCATCACTCACTTTGCCTGAGTGGTTTGAAAGGTCTTATTTGTTGATGCATGGTGACATTTAAGTGTTGGTTAATGTCTTAATCTAGGAATTGTAAAAATAATATTCAAAGTTCCCAAATATCTATAATAGAAGATCCACATTAATAAAAAAAACTTTACAAACTTACAGAAATTAAAGAAGACAACTAAAATACGTAAAATATCAACTCACATGAAGAAAACAACTAAAATACATACAATAAAGGACAAAACTCAAAATAATAACAAAAGAAAACCATGATTTTTCTACTAATTATGAAAGAAACACATTATAAATTTTATTATAAGCGTAATGTTTGAGGATAATTCAAAAAATATTCTATTTTACAAAAGTACATAAAATATGGGTAGATTTCATTAAACAATGTCAAAAATATAATTGCTACATTACCATGGAAAATGTGAGGAAACTTCCTACGATCAAAGAATTATAGAGAATAAAGTAAGGATTTCATTAATGTACATTAATCTTGTTAGAATTTGGCTTTTCCTTTCCCTCTCCCTCTCAGCTAAATTGAAATTATTGTCAGTGTGTTCTCCTATAGTTTGAACTCTCTACCAAACCAACTTTATTGTCTCTCTAACTAACTTGGGTATGCATTGCAAGAGAATCATGAGGGGAAGAGACAAATCATTAGCTCCTAAAGTTAAATGAGTGAGTCATCTAATCACCTTCTAGGAAAACTATGAGCCACTTAGGACAAGGGGAAAATGTCTCCTAAAGTTACATGAGTTAGTCATTTAACATCCAAATATCTCTTAAGGAAACCAAATTTGGTTAGTAAGTCATGTATCTCTTGGATCATTAACCCAATAAATGAATTGTCTCCATAGACATGTACAGATTGGTGTACAAATGGTGGAATAGAATTCATCCATGCTCCATCAGGCCCTGAAGTCTAATGTTACATGTGGTGGATGCATCACTTAAAAGAATTTTCTCATCTAAAAAATGGAATGAATTTTACATGAATGTTGCATGAGAACCATGATGGGTAGAGACAAATTTTTAGGTCCTAAAGTTTCATGGGCGAGTTTTATGAGTAGTCCCAGGAGTATTTTGTGCCAATTATTATAAGGAAGAAAAGTTAGCACATTTTATCTTACAATTATATCTCTCTTTATGGACCAATATTTAGTTAATAGGTCACATATCTCTTGGTTATCTAGCTAAATCAATGAATTATATCTATAAACACATCTATATGGACATATAAATGGTAGAATGGCCTTTGTATAGACATTTTTGATCCTTATAATTTAAATTTTGATGTAGATGGATGCATCCCTTAATATAATATTCTCTTCATTAAGTAGAACAATGAATCAAACTTTGGGTGGGCATTATAGGAGAACCGTGAGAGGTAAATACAAACTATCAATTGCTATAGTTGTATGAGTGAGTCATATAATATGCCATATGAGTGTTATTTGCCACTAGGAATGAGGGAGAATTGGAAGCACCTTTTCTCTCATATTAAAATATCTTATTAGGGACCAAAATTTTGTCAATGGGTTACGTTTCATTTAGCTTGCTAACCCAATTGATGAGTTATCTCCACATACATGTCTACATGGGTATATAAACACTATATTAGTCTCTATTCACACACTATGGGGCCCTTGAGTCAAAATTTATAGGTGGTCATATTCATTTCTTAAGAGAATTTTATCATCCCTAAGTGGAAAAATGAAAAAAAACTTTGGGTGACTATTGTAGGAGAACCAAAATGGGTAGAGATGAATCATCAACTCCTATAGTTACATGGGTGAGTAATTTAAGCATTCACTAGAGCATTTTGTGACACATAGGATGAGGGATAAATTATGACACCTTTTCTATCATATTCAAATCACTCTTCAAGGACATAAAGTTGCATGTATCTCTGAGATGCTAGCCCAATCAAAGAACTATCTCTATGGATGCATCCATAAACATATAAATTTAGGATTATCCCTCATCTATTCTCTATTGGAACCTATTTTAAAATGTTTTATGTGGCTAAATGCATCCCTAAATATAGTATTCTCATCCCTAAGTATAAAATGTAATGGATATTGGGCAAGTGTTTCAATATAACCATGAAGGGTAGAGACAATATCAGATCCTATAGTTGCACAAGCAAGTCCTCTAAGCACCCATAGGATGATTTTGTGCCACTTGGGTTGAGGGAGACATGGACGAATTTTTTTGTAGCTAAATCTCCTTTTAGGGAATAAAACATAGTCAATATGACACATATATTTTAACATGCTAGACCAATTGGCAAATAATCTTTGTGGATGCATTTGAATATAAATATAAACACATGAATTACATACGTCTACACTCCAACATCTAAAAAAATTTAAAGTTACATGAAGATAGATGCATCTTAAGATAATATTCTCATCCTTAAGGTTAAAAACTAAATAAAATTTAGGTGGACATTGTAATGAGGAGTAGAGGTGAAACGTTAGCTCCTACTATTGCATGAGTAAGTAATCTAAGCACCCCTTGAAGGGTTATGTGCCACTAAATATGAGGGAGAAATGTTATCACATTTTCTCTCGCAACTAAATCTCTCATTAAAGACCTAAAGTTGGTCAATGTGTCATGTATCTCTTGGCTCGCTAGCTCAATCAATGAACCATCTCTGCAAATATGTCTAGATGGGTTTAAAAACATTAGAATAACCTCTATTTATACTCTATGAAGACTTGGAGTTTGAATATGTAGACTGTCAATTGCATCCCTTAAGAGAATCTTCTCATCTATAAGAGTAAAAATAGAACAAATTTTGGGTCGGTGTTTCAAGATAACTATGAGGGGTAGAGAGAAACCATCAACTCTTAAATTTTCATGGGTGAGTCATTTGAGCAGCCCACATAGGATTTTATACCACTTTTGATAATGGATATGTAACATCCCTACTAGGATTGACTTAGAATAACATTTAAAAAAAATTAATCAACATATTATTTCATTAGATTTCACCATGAGAATCTAATTAGTGATCCACATAAAACACTCTAATTATGCTAACTGTAAAATATGCATGTAACATATATTTGTCACTAATCACTATCATCAAATGAAACAAAACATTAATAAATATAAAAAGTAATTACATATTTACAGTCATGACTAGTACAAACATACAACCACTGATGTCAATGTACAATGATTGAATAACTACATTTCATCAGGGATAATGTTTAAATAATAATAAATAAAATGCAAGATATAAGGCTCCACAGAGCATGAGTTCCCTCAACTATAGTATCTATGGTAATCTGAAGTGTAGTCTCTAAATAAGTACTTATGTGGGGAGGAAGAGCATCATCTAAGCACTTTTCCACACCAACCATGGACCAATGATCCTCCACACAATCCTCCATCACGAAATGTCTCTCTCTTTACATATGAGTGTATAATGATGGTGTGGAAATCTAGAGAAACAAGATAGTACTTGTGTGCTGTAATATTTCTAATACATGATGTGTACCATAAAGAAAATATTTTCTATCATGATAACTCACAAACATGTAAATCATACATATGAATTGAAAATATCAAAATAAACATTACTTTGGCCAAAGTTTTCAATAGTTATTGATCTCTTGAATCAGTCAAATTCATACACACCACTTGATTGGATTACCTTCATCTAGATATGGTGATACTAGCAATCTAGTGAAGTATGTCTTACTACTTAGTTTGTACCAATAATATGAGATTTAGTTAATATAAATATAACCAACATATTCATATAGATTAATTCCTACTAGCATGCATAAAACTTGATAAACATAGGAATAATCAAAATGCATACATTTAGTCCATCAAACGTATGAATGAATTTCTACTATATTATTTGTCACATAAATAATAAGCATAATATGTACAGTTAATACCAAATGGGTATAACATATATACTACTACATATTCTAATTTTCATAAGTAGATCCAAATATAATACATTCTATGATGAACATCAATATCATAGTCCATTATTTATATGTACCACTACTCAAGTACAAACAATCAGTCATGATAAAGAAAGTCTTAAATATCATGAAAACATAATCTTTCATTTAAACAACTTATTACATTTTTTACGAGATTATATTCATGTAGTTATAGTTTCTTGACCCTCAAGATCTTATGACTTATTTTTGACAATCAATAAAACTATAGATATAAGCACACCTTTATATGTTATATATGCATATAAGTACCTAAGTCTTCTTATCGATATTTTTCATATATACAAACACCTATACATCCTAAATATATTCATAACATGTATTTTATGCAAGTACTTAGAAATATGTAAATTTTGTATATAAATGTCAATAGTCATTTTTATTTCCAATCAAGAACTTCAAAACACACAACACTGACATAGTTTCTATATGTATTTGGACTTTATAACATTATAAGCATATTATCATATATATTTCTTCAAGTTCAACTCCATCAACTTGTTCTATATAAAACTATTGTGCTTCAAAATACATTACTAGTCTCTACAAAGAGTTTGAAATAATTACTTCATCCCAATAAATAACTACAATCATATTATCTATATAATTTATATGTAATATCCCATTATAATTCAATTCATCATTAACATTATTTCTTGATTTAGTTAACAAAAATCTTAAAGGTATAATTATTTATATATGAGCTAATATAAGGCTTAATTACTTGTCATACCCATTCTAGGATAGTTCCATATCTTCCCTCAAGCCAAACATAGCCAAAACATAGACTTAACTTTCTCACAACTTACACATATATTTCTTCATAGTTCTGAATGTCAACATATATATAGTTCATATATATACCCATTATTTAAATAATTAATTATACACAGTCCAGTCTTATATGTATTTTCTCACAAATTTTCAAAACAAATGAAACTAGTTCATATATATTCTCGTTGTTTAAAGAACTAATTATACCTATTCATATATTATCATGGATTGATAATCAAATAACCTTAGTTCATTTTTATATATCTATATCATTGTTATTATCCATGCCATTCTTTGTTTTATAAATATATAATAGAATTTCATATATATATATATATATATATATATATATATATATATATATCATTGTTATAATGGTACATATGACATTTTGTATATATTATAACAATATATTTGTAAAGAATATATAAAAATTTAAAAGTTTCTTATAAATAACATATGTTTTTTTATTTGTCATATAAATAATGGCAGTTCATTCTCATCTGCATCATTCTATATAACCACTATATATGTTGACAATACATCATTATTCTCATAATTTGCTATTTGAATATCTTATACATATAGTCCAAATTCTCACTATTTAAATATTAATTCTATGAACAATTCGATCTTATATAATACCATGTTTTTTATTATCTAATTCACTCAGTTCACTTGTTTATATGTATTTCAAACACTATTCTAATACTAAATATACATATTAATTCAAATCGCTCAGGGTTTGAATTTCTCAAGATGCACACGGTTCATACCAATACTTCTTTGTTATTTTTAAAGGATGAATATACAAAGAATTTTATATATAATCTCACTATTTATATAATAAATACTCTTGGTTTATATATGTATATCCCCATGTATATTGACCATTCATATATCTTCTCACAGTTCAAAATATCAAATATATACATAAATTATTTATTTATATATTCTATGGTTTTGTAAAATAATTACTTACACAGTCCTTAGATAAATGAATTTTCACAATTTGATATACACATAATTTTTTTGAGTTATAATATCACCAACCTTTTAATAGTTGCCCAGATGATACCAAAAGTCCTTTCCCTCCTTTCTTCTACTCCACTTAGTTCACTCAACTCTTCTTATTTTCTATGCTCTATGCCTTCCCTTCTCTTCTCCTCTTCTCCTCTTATATTCCCCTATGTTGTGCCTCTTCCTTTATTTTTTTCCTTTGCACGACTTTTTATTTCCTTCTTTCATTCCATGCAAAAGTTCATCACTTCTCCTTTTTCTTTTTTGTGCTTTTTCTTTTGCATTTTTCATATATATATATATATATATATATATATATATATATATAATTCAACACAATATAATTGCTTTATTTTTTTAATTTCATGTATGAAGCTTTTCCCATTTTTTTTTCCAATTTTTTAATAACAATTAACTCATTAACTTCAAATTAACACTATTGATAATATCTAGGTCTACTTTCTAAAATTAGCTTAGGAGAAAAATATAGTTTTGTTACTAACTTAGTATAGATAAATAATAATCATGACTTAATAATAATATGACTAAAGTAAGTTGATAATAATATTTTAATCCAAGATGGTAAATCAACAAACATTATATCAAAACACGATGGTTATTTTAACAATGTAATTGTCATGTTATTACTACATTATATCGATTATCTATGTCTATTGTTATCTTTATGTATTAAGGCATTAAGCCACATAATGGTATTTCCTGATATCATAAATATAATCAGCTATGTTCTCAAACATTACTAAGACATGATGGTCATGCTATATGCAGTAGTAACCAGATACTAGTTATGCAAATTTACATTTTTGTAAGCATTGATAATCATAAATTCAATAACAAGACATAATCATACTATAATATTATACATCCAATCTATGTATAATATCCACAATTCAATCACACAAGATTAATTTTACATAAGCATTAAACTGAGCTAACACTCAACTAACATGCATAAACAATTATCTAAATGTAGACAACATCAAAACATACTAATGCTAATAATTCAAACTATGCATATTATGTGCATTATTTAATGTGGTGTGTGTATGGGTTCTATCCATTCCTCTTTCATCCCCTAACACCTCCATATATTCCACCCTCTCTGATGATGCTCTCCCTCTGTCATGCTCTAAGGGATGAATCTCTCCTAGATTTAACTCATGACAAGAAGGTAGTTAGTCCATAACAATGTGACATATATTATAAAATACTACTATAATAGTAAATCAATATGATCATAATGTAAAAAATATACAATATGCCTTACTCATAGCAATGCAATGATGAAATCACAGAAATATACAACTATCCCATAACAACATATAACTTACAACTTAGTTAAATAATAATCAAATCAAATTTCCAACCATAAAAATTCATGGATAATCAAATAAATTTTTTCAGTGAGAAATTGGGATGTAACATCCTTCCCCTCTAAAATTGTCCATCGTCCCAATGACACTTATTCAAACATTATTTATGAATTAAAAATATTATTTAGAAGAAAAATAACATAGTATGAAGCATCATATCAAACAAATAAATGTGAGAATATCCTATAGAACTCATCATAGTCCTCCCAAGTAGCACTATCCTCAAAGTATTGGTCACATAAGAACCTACACTATGACATCTCTCTATTATGAAAACAAAGTTTGTGAGTGTTAGTTACTCTCATTGAATCTACCATGACCACCTAAGATCCAAAATTTGTAAACAATTCCAATCCAACACATGTGAATGGTCAAATATATACATTTTAAGATAATAAAAATGGAAGACATTATGTAATAGAGCTCAGGATGGTGTTAATTCAAGCCTATATGCTACAATATTGACCACTTAAAAAACCTCAAAGGGTCCCACATATCTTAGTAAAAGTTTTGTTGATTTCTTAAATTTAATTGAGTTATTCTATATCTTAACTTGCAAGAATACTTTATCGCCTACTGAGAATTACTTATCTCTTCTCTTTATATCAACATAACTCTTCTACCTATCATTGGCCTCAACCAATATCTTCCTAATTAATATGACTTGATCTTTCATTTATAAAATCATCTTAGGTCTAAAGACTATCCTATCTTCCAGCCTGTCCCAATTGATTGGTGTCATGTACCTTCTTCCATATAATGCTTCAAATGGTGCCATCTTTGAAGCTGATTGATATGAGTTATTATAATAAAACTCAAACAATGAAAGGTAATCTTCTCACTTATACTGTTGATCCATGCAATACATAGGAATAAAATCCTCTAACATCTAATTAACTCACTTAGATTGACCATTATTCTTTGGGTGATATGTAGTGTTAAATTTTAATTGCATACTCAAAGTTGAATTCAAAGTTACCCAAATTACTTAAGTAATATTTGTATCATGATCTAAAATTATTTTATCTAGAAATTCATGCAACTGATATACTTCATTAACAAACCTCTTCATAAGAGTAGGTACATCATCTATCAAATTATTTGGTATAAAATGAGCTACCTTGGTTAGTTTGTCAACTATTACCAAGATCATGTCATGCCTATTTTGTGATGATGGTAAACCTTGGATAAAGTCCATGTTGATTACCTACCACTTCCATTCTAGTATTTCATGTGGATATAACAACCCATCCAAATGCACATGTTTAGATTTCACATGACAACATTTCAGACAATGTGACACAAAGACCATTGCATCTTTCTTGATTCCCTTTCAAAAATAAAGTTGTATAAGTTTTATCATAAGCTTGGTTAATCCTAAATGTCCTAAATATGGGGAATTGTGTAGTTATTTTATCACTATACTCATCAAACTCTCCCTATCTCATATATACATCCTTCCATTATATCATAAAAGACCATTTTCTAATCTAAATCCTTTATACCTAAGATTTTGACTATTCTCAAATAATGCTTTCCTAACCTGATCATAGAATTCATCTTCTTGAGAGAATTAAATTACTCGATCTATGAAAGTACTCTTGATAGTAGCCATGACTGCTATGTACCTCCTAGGACTCAAGGCATAAACTACTCTATTTTTCTTGTCTTTGATATAGTTGATATCAAAATCATAATCATACAAGAACTCTAACCAACATATTTGACAAACATTCAGATTTGGTTGGGTAAAGATGTACTTGAGTCCCAGGGTATCAGTCTTCAGCTTAAATAGTTTTACCAATAAATAATGCCTCCAAATTTGTAAAGAATGCACAATTACTACAAGTTTTAGATCATGAGGATCATAGTTCACCTCATAAGGCTTTAGTTTCCTTGATTCATAGGCTACCACTGCACTATCATGTATGAGGAATCCTCTTAGTCCATACCCAGATGCATCTATGATCATCAAAAATTGATCATGAGGGTCAAGAACTCTTAGCACTGGTGATGAAGTAAGTCTTCTTTTCAATTCATGAAAATCTACTTCACATTAGATAAAACTTTGGTTTTTCCATTGAAGAGAAGTAATTCGATTAGCTATATTGAAAAAATTTAGAATGAACTTCCTTTAATAGCCTACTAATACATGAAACTTCTTACCTCGTAGAATTTTTTTGGTGTTGGCCATTCCATAATGGCTCTTATCTTTGTTGAATCTACTAAAAGATCATCTAAAAAAAATATGTGCCAAATATTGTACTCTCTTTTGAAAAAATGCACACTTAGATAACTTACCATATAACTTGTGCTTCCACAACCATTGTAGAACTAGTTCTAAATGTTGAAGATGTTCCTCTTCATTCTTAGAGTATATAAGAATGCCATCAAGAAAGATCAAAAAAAAAAGATCTAGATAATCTTTGAACACACTGTTCATGAGAATCATAAACATTGTCAGAGCATTTATCACCCAAATGATAACACTGTGAATTCATAGTGCCCATATCGAGTTTTAAAAATTGTTTTTGTAATATCCTCATCCCTTATCCTCAGCTGATGATATCCTACTCTAAGGTTAATATTATAAAATACTGTTACCCATCACATATGATCAAAAAAATAATGTATATGAGATAGTGGATACCTATTTTTGATATTGCCTTATTCAACATTCTATAATTAATGCAAATTAGAAGAGTACCATCCTTCTTATTGACAAAGATAATTGGTGCACTCCATGGTGACACACTTGGCCTAATCAAACCTTTTGAAAATAATTTCTAGAGTTGAGCCTTTAGTTGAATGGATTCAATGGTTTTCATCTAGTATGGTGCCTTAGATTGTGGTTTTGATCCAAGTATGATATCGATATAAAAATCAAACTCATATTTAGGAGGCAATCTTGGTAATTCCTCTAGAAATACATCATGAAAATTCATAAGGAATGGATAATCTTCAAGGGATGGTTCCTTATATTCCTCCATTTCATTTATCTTGATGATAAATGTTTAGAATCCTTTCCCTTGAACCTTCTTGAGATGCATTACAAAAATTTGCCTAAGCCTTAACTCCCTTTTCTCACCTTGAATTTGTGTATGATTTTTAAAATCATCCAGACACTCAACCTTCTTTAGATAGCAGTCAACCTTGGCCTTATACTTTGCAAGTCAGTTGATTCCTAGGATCACACCATATGACCCTAATGGTGCTACATCAATATCCACTATTATTATGAATTTGAAAAACCTAATCTCTGTTTCAACTAAACACATGTTAACTTTGACTTTTGAATCATTCCCATATTATACAGACCATAAATTTGTCAGTACTCCAGCTCTTCTAAATAAATTAGGATTTTAAGAGCTATAAAATATTTTGTATCTCTTATATCTATCACAAAATAGAAATTGGATGTTCAAATAAAACACCTGATAGTTCTATGGGTGAAGCTTGGAATTTAGCTTGTCGATTATCAACTATAACAAGAATACATTTATAAAAAGTTCCATACTGAGGGGTGGAACCTTTATTATTTGTCTTATCTTGGGTACACTCATGATCATAATGGTCACCTTCACATATAAAAAACCTCCAGGTGGTCCCTTCCTGTCAGACTATTAGTTTCCTTTGAAAATGCCTCTGAAACTATTAATCAATTTCTTATTACCTGAACCATTTTTAAATCTAGCATTTTGATTTTTAAATTGAATTTTGAAGTCTCCACTCCTTTACTTTTTGTTTTTTTTGAAAGTTAGTTTATAACTTCTAAAAAAAATCTTAAACTTATCCCTGACTTGATCAAGAGATTTTAACTTTTCTTCCTATTTGACTACCTTCTCTAAGACCTGATCCATGGTAGATGGTCCATGAACATTCACCTCTCCATAAATTTTAGGTTTTGATTCCATGATAAACTTCCTAATTTTGAACCTCTCATTTACCTAGTATTGAGGTATATACTTCAAAATTTTGGTGAGATATTCTCAGCAATCATTCACTAATAAGTCTCCTTGCCTTAAATTCTATAAATTTGTAAGCTTTTGGTCAAATTATAACTATGAAATCCACCATGATCTAAAAAATGTCACAAACTACTCCCACATAGTGGTGGTTGGGTTAATATTATTTTTTAACTTTTTGTTGGCCCACCATGTAGCTGCTTGACCATCCAACTAATAATATCTCCAAACTAATTTAGTGACCTTGGAGTAGTTTTGAATCTTGACATATTTTTTTATCTTATTCAACCATGATTCATCTCCATCACCCAAAATAGTTCCATCGAACTTAGGTGGATTCACCTTTTTCATATCTCTAGCCAATTTTGTAGCTACCTATGCTGTTACATCCTGAGGGATTTTCTACGTAGCAGGATGCTCTTCAAGTACATCTTAGTGTACTTCCTTTTCATGGACATTAAATTCCTATTCCAAAGCAAAAATTTGATCCATGTTTTCATTCATGATTGTGATAATTTGATCTAACTTTGCTACTTACTCAACAGTAAATTGATTAGGATCAAATAGAGGGTTATTATCATTGACATTTGAAGGACCCTCACTAGATATCCTAGCTTTCACCATTCTCTTTTTTAGGTATATAGAATGATATAAAAATATTAGTGGTCTCATTAAGTCTTAGAGTTCAAGTTGCAACTCTGATACCACATGTAACATTCCCATTAGGATTGACTTAGAATAACATGATTTTTTTTTATAAATTTATTCAATGTATTCTTTCTATAGATTTTATCACAATAATCTAATTATTTATCTATATAAAACACTCTAGGTATGATAATTATAAAATAAATATGTAACATCTATCTATCACTGATCATTATCATCAGATGAAACAAAATATAACTGAATATAGAAAGTAATTATAAATTTATAGCCATAGCTGGTACAAACATGTAACCATTACTATGAATGTATAATGAGTAAATAATTACATTTCATCAAGGATAATCTTTAAATAATAATAACTATAAAATAAAATATAATATACAAGGATCCATAGATTATGAGTTCTCAAAACTCCAGTATCTAGGGTAATCTCAAGTGTAGACTCTAAATAAGTACTGATGTGGGGAAGGAGAGCATCATCTAAGCACTTTTCCACACCAATAATGTAAAATTGATCCTCCACACAACCTACCATCATGGAATGGACCTCCCTTCATGGATGAGTATATAGTGATAGTGTGAGAATCTAGATTGACAAGCTAGTACTCATATGCTATAAGATTTTTAATAGATGATGTGTACCATAAAGAAAATATGTTATAACATGATATCACACAAACATGCAAATCATACATATAAATTGATAATTTTGGAATAAACATTAATTTAGTCAAATTTCTCAATAGTTATTGATCTCAAGAATTAGTCAAATTCATATACACTACTTGATCGGATTACCTTCATCTGGCATTGATGATACTAGTAAGTTAGTGAACTCTGTTTCACTACTTAGTTTGTACCAACAATACAATATTTGGTTAATATAAATATAACTAATAGATTCATATAGATTACTTCCTAAGTTAGGAGGCATAAAACATGCTAAACATAAGAATAATCAAAATGCATACATTTAGTTCATCAAGTATGAATGAATCTCTACTATATTATTTATCACATAACTAATAAGTATAACAATTACTATTTATACCAATTAGGTATAACATGTATAATATTTCATATTCTAATTTTCATAAGTAGATCCAAATATAGTACATTCTACGATGAACAATAATATCAGAGTCTATTATTTACATGTACCACTACTCAATTACAAACAATCAGTCATGATAAAGTCATAAATCTCACAAAAACATAATCTTTCATTAAAATAACTTACTAGATTTATTAGGAGATGATATTCATGTAGTTATATTTTCCTAACCCTTGACATGCTATGACTTATTTTTAATAGTCAATAAAATTATAAATATAAGCACACCTCTATATGTTATATATGCATATAAGTACCTAAGTCTTCTTATTGATAGTTTTCATATATACAAGAACATGTACATACTAAATATATTCATAAAATGTATTGGATATAAGTACTCAGACAATATGTAAATTTTATATATAACCAATAGACATTTGTATTTCCAATCAATAACTACATAACAAACAATACTTGCATAATTTCTATATGTATTTGTACTTTATAATAGTCTAAGCATATTGTGATATATATTGCTTCAGGTTTGACTCTGTCGACTTATTTTATATAAAACTATCATGCTTATAAATAGATTACTAGTCTCTACAAAGAGTTTGAAATAATTATCTCATCCCAATAAATGACTACAATCATATTTTATGTATAATTTATATGTAATATCCAAGTATAATTCAATACATCATTAACATTCTTTCCTAAATATGTTAACTAAAATCTCAAAGGTATACAAATTTGTATACGAGCTAAGATAAGGCTTAACTACTTGTCATACTCATTCTAGGATAGTTCCATATCTTCCCTCAACCTAAACATAGCCAAATCATAGACTTAACTTTCTCACATCTTACACATATATTTCTTCATAGTTATGAATGTTAACGTATACATAGTTCATATATATACCCAATGTTCTAATAACTAACTATACACAATTGAATCCTATATGTATATTCTCATGAATTTGCAAAACAAATGAAACCAATTTGTATATATTATCATTTTTTGAAGAATTAATTATACCTATCCATATATTATCATAAATTGATAATAAAATAACCTCAGTTCATTTTTATATACCTATATCACCATTTTTAGCCATGCCATTCTTTGTTTTACAAATATATAATGGAAGTTCATATATATATCATTATTTATAATTGTATATATGATACTCTGTATATTATTAAAGTATATTTTTAAAGAATATATAAGAATTGAAAACTTTCTTATAAATAACTAACATAGTTCTTCATATAAATAACGATAGTTCATTCTCATTCGCACCATTGTATATAACCACTACATATGTTGATAATACATTAATATTCTCATAGTTTTCTATTTGAATATCTTATACATACAGTCCAAATTCTCATTGTATAATTATTAATTCTATGCACAATTCAAACTTATATAATACCATGTTTTTTATTTTCTAATTCAATTAGTTCACTTGTTTATATGTATTTCAAACACTATTCTAATACCAAATATACATATTAATTCAAATCACTTAGGGTTTAAATTTGTCAAGATTCACATGATTCATTCCAATACTTCTTTGTTGTTTTTAAAAGATGAATATACACATAGAATTTTTATATATAATATCATTATTTGTATAATAACTACACGTTATATATATATATATATATATATACATTTATTTAAGGATTGTGTAAGTAATTATTTTACAAAACCATGGAAACATATAAATAAATGATCTGTGTATATATATGATATTTTGACCATATATATATGAAGATATATGAATGGTCTATATATATATATATATATATATATATATATATATATATATATATATATATATATATATATATATATATATATATATATATATAGACCATTCATATATCTTCATATATATATATGGTCAAAATATCATATATATACACAGATCATTTATTTATATGTTTCCATGGTTTTGTAAAATAATTACTTACATAGTCCTTAAATAAATGAAATATCATGATTTGATATATAATTTTTTTTTCGAAGTTATAATATCACCAACTTTTTAATAGTCACTCAGATGATACAAGAAGTCCTCACCCTCCTTTCTTCTGCTCTACTTTGTTTGCCCAGCTCTTCTTCTCTTTTATGCTCTATACCTTCCCTTCTCCAATTCATGTTCCTTCTCTTCTCCTGTTTTCCTCTTATATTCCCATACATCTCACCTCTTCCTTTCTTTTTTTCCTTTGCATGACTTTTTATTTCATTCTTTCATCACATGTTGCTTCTTTTTCCTTTTTTGTGATTTTTTTGTGTTTTTAATATATATATAATTATAATTCAACACAATACAATTTTTTTATAACATAATTGATACTTTTAATAAATTATAATACAATTGCTTTATTTGTTTTATTTTCTGCATGAAAAATTTTCCACTTATATTTTTTTCCAAATTTATAATAACAATTAACTCATTAACTTCAAATTAACACTATTCAGAATGTCTAGGTTTAGTTTCTAAAATTAGCTTAGGATAAAATATAGTTTTTTACTAACTTAGTATAGATAAATAATCATCATGACTTAATAATAATATGACTAATGTCAGTTGATAAAATTCTTTTAATCTGAAATGGTAAATCAACAAATATTATATCAAAACATGATGGTTATTATAACAATGTAATTGTTATGTTATTACTACATTATATTGATTATCTATGTTTATTGTTATCTTTATGTATTAAGGCCTTTGTTGGAAATATTTTCATTGATGTCAAAGGTTTAGCATTATTGGTGATAAAGGCCCCATTGCATTTAATAATGTTTTCAATAGTCATATATTGGCACATATGTGTAAATATTTATTTAATATTAACGGATATATTTTTGGTTGCATAAAGTCAAAAGAAGGGCCCATGGAGAAGTCAAAGAGTCACAAGGAAAAGACAAAAGAAGAATGGGATGCATTTTCCTATGAAGATTCATCTTGAGGAATTCCAAGAGTCACCAAGTGAAGACAAAAGAGGAAGGGCACAATTTCTCATGAAGGGACACTTTGAGGAATATGAAAAGTCACCAAGATAAAGACAAAAGAGGAAAAGATGTTTTTGCTTATGAAGGGTCACCATATGAATTTTAAAATGCAAGGATACAAAGGGTCATGAAAGTTTGGTGCCATTTTCCATGAGGATTGAAGGGTCACAAAGGATGAATGCCAAAGGTCATTTGGAAAGCTATAAATAAAGGGTTGAGAAGCCATTTGTAATATGGAAGATAGAGTATGATTTGTAATTGTTATATCTAGCTTAGAAGAGAAAAGGAGAGAAAAGAAAGAGATATTGTAATGTGCTATCATTTGTTAAGAAAGTAACATTGAGAGATAGTTGTGTGGTATACACAAAATGGGTTGGTGCTCATGAATAGTTGTTGTGTTGGTGCTCAACAAAGGGGTTGGTGTTCCTGCCAGTTGGTGCTTGCGAATATTATAGTTTGAGTTGGTGCTCATTCATATACTTGATATTTTTCTCCATGGTTTTTCCCACATTGGGTTTCCACATTAAATCTAGTGTCTCTCTCTATCTTGTGTGGTGTTTATTATTTCAATTCTATTGCATATCTTGAATGTATGGTTAAGTGGAATTGGATTAAGTGAAAGTTTATAAGATTTATGAAATAATGATTCACCCCCACCTCTCAGTATATCCCATGCTTAATATCCTTAAGTCACATAATGGTATTTCTTAATATCATAAAGATAACTAGCTAATGTTCTCAAACATTACTAAGACATGATGGTCAGGCTATATGTGGTAGTAACCAGATATTAGTCACACAAATTTATGTTCTTCTAAGCATTGACAATCATGAAATCAATAACATGACATAATAATAATACAACATTATACATCCAATCTACATATAATATCCATAATGCAATCACACACAATTAATTCTATATAAGCATTAAACTAAGCTGACACATAATTAACATGCATAATTAATTATCTAAATGTAGATAACATCAAAACATACTAACATTAACAATTCAATCTATGCATATTATATGTACTATTTAACGTGGTGTGTTCATGGGTTCTGGACATTCCTTTGTCATCCCCTAATTGTTACATCCCAATTCATTACTAGACAAATATGTTAGATTATCTATGGATATCTACAACTAACAAATTTAGATTTGATTATATGTTTAACTAAGCTTAAGACTTATGCTATTATGGGATAGTAAAATGTTGCTTAGTTAAATGATGATACATGATTTCTTATTTGGAGTTGGTTAATGTACGTAATTATATTTTAAGCATATTAATGTATTATTTTAGTTATATTATTTATTTATGTTTATCATGTGATATGATCTAATTACCTACGTATTGTGAGGTGGACATAGGAGAATTGATCCCTCAAGCATGCTAAAGGGAGAGCATATTCAAAGAGGGTGATTCAGATGAAGACGTTGAAGGTCTACAGAGAGTTGGTGAAACCATGCACACACCATAGTAGTTAGTCATGGTAGAAATGCATTTAATTGCTTTTGGTGTGTTTGATACTTATTTAGAGTGATTATTTTTTGTGGTTTATAAGAATAGGTAAAATATATAAGTGAATTCCTTTGCATGTTTAGTATTTCTTTTCCATTGATAATGGTAAGAGCATATTTAGCTAAGGTAAATTTAAAATATGGGTTATTTACAAATTTTGAAGTCTGTCATTTAAATTGCTTAGATATATTTAGATGCTAATTTGATTTAATTAAAAATATGAAATTGTAAATTTCATATTAAAATATATAAATAAACAAAAATGAATGAAATTAAAGAAAATAAATAATTTAAAAACTTAGAAAAATAAAAAAATAATTAAAGATATTAAATTTAGCAAAAAAATATAATAAATAAAGAAAAAATAAAAATCTTGAAAAAATAAAAGCTATGCCTATCTTTACATAAGGAAAGAGTTGAAGGAGGATTTTATCTTATGCATTGGAGAATAAACGAATGAGAGGTCAGCTGGGATGAGGTAACGCTTAGGAAAAGAATAGAAGAAATTTTTCCAAAGCAAGCTCTTCGAACGCTTCAGATAGGTACGCATTATATTTAAATTCATATAATTATATGATATGTATAAATATGAATAAATCTATTGGAATATATATGGTTCATATATACCTATTTTATATATAAAATTGAATGCATATAAGTGGCATATCCCATATAGAGGTTTAATTATTCAATATGTATTGTAATTAGTATGAGAGTCATAGATAATACTTGAACTCTGAACAGGGATTAACCTAGTAAAGATTGGTCATAAGATTCCAAATAATTGTCTAGATTTGTTTGTTTGAATAAAATATTTTCCTTCCAGATTATCTACTTTCTTTGTTTTGGCTTCGAGAATCCATTTTGACTAAAAAAAACATTGAAAACTCATTGTAGCGTTATATACAACAGCTTGTATATATGAGTCTCTATATATACATATATAGATTTTATTGTGTAATGTGTCAAAACCCTTGATATATTTGTGTATATAAAGTAATGAGTCGATCATCTACATGTATATAACTTAAAAATTATTATGCTACATTGTTAAACTCCAAAATTGATAATGTTGCACTATGAAATTTCTACATTTTATCCATTTATATCTGAGCCACTAGTTTATTATTACGTTGTTAGATTGATTAATATGCACTATTAAAACCCTAATATAATTAACTATAATATGGTATGTTGTAATAATTGGAATTTTTTAATCATAAGATTAAAATATGATGTAGGCCCATAGTTAGCTAACATCGATCTGGGTTTCCTATAGAGTTTGGTTGTGTGGAATAACATAACTATTTAACTTAGAATGTAAGGAACTAGGCATTTGCAAGCTTCCCTTACAAAGTTATATAAAAAACTATTAGTTAGCAGTGACATGTGATTTAATTCTAGTGGATCATGATTACTAATATAGTAAGTCAAAACCTAGCGTTAGATTATAGTTTGTTAGGAAAAGGATGGCATGGCTGGTAACCCCGTCAGTGCAAGTTTGAAATTGGTTCTTGTCTTTGCATATATTGTAGGTTAAGAATTCATAATTACAAGTGATTAGATCCTTATTTAAGAGGAAATGTGGCCAAAAAATTTCATCCCAAATTCCAATGCATTATCTTACTTTCTGGCTCATGGTTACATAGATGTTGAGCATCGTGATAGTGGAAAATTAGGGAATCAAGTTATTTCAACAAGGCAAATTAATAGGTGGAAAGCATATAAAATTCATGATAACTCTAAGACATTGTTTCAGAAGCAAGATTTAGGATGCAAGTCCTTGGGTTGATGTGTCATCATGTTCCCTCTCTCTGGTGTAAATAGCATTGATATTCTTTCATGGTTTAGGGGTCCTCTCCAAGTTGTGGTTATTAGTTATGTGATGTTCCATTTATTGAATGTTATTCAATATGGTGACACTTCCCATGATGGAATTTTAATCGACATTAATACTTTTATTATCCTGTATTATAAAAATGGATAAATTATAATATATTGCATATTGTCACTAATAGTATATCTTGTATGGATGTTTCTCCCATATTACAAGTTGGATATATTAATATAATCATAGAATTTCATTTAGGATTAATGTAATATATATTAATCAAATTCTTATGAGGGAGTACTCAGGTTGCATGTGGAATATAGACCCTAACATGGTAATTGTGGAATAGTTCGCATGTAACAGTGATAGAAGAGCTTGGAAGAAGCGTCCAATAATATAAACACTTAGAGCTTTGTCATATGGAGTATTAAATTAATCATCTAAGGAATTATCTATGCAAAGGGTAAACTTTGATTTAAAATAGTAAATTTCTAATAGAGCAAGTAAAACTCCAATACTCCTATATATGTGGTATATTAGATTCCAACAATATAACAAGTCTATATAAAGTGAGTTGAATAGCTTATAATTTGTCAATAAAACTTGGAAGGTGAATGTAACATTAAACCAAGTTATAGAATGTTTAATGAAAAATATAAGTGTATATATAAATATTCATAGTGGTGTATTATTATGGTTACTCATCCATGGGTGGATTATAAACTATGTTTAAAAGTTACATGTAATTTAAAAAATGTGTGCATTTAAACCCCTAAAACATGTAATAAATAGTAGTTTGGATTTAGGTATGCAACATAAGTCCATATTAAAAAGGTTGTGTTGGGTCATAAACCTAAGATCATAACTAAAAGTATGTTTTTATTTAATCATAAAGTGTTTGAGGGACCAACTCTATATTCATATTTAAAGAGTCTTTTAGAAAATAGAATGAGATGCTTAAATGAATGATTTAACGGATTTATGTGTCTCTATTCCTCTACAAATGATAGATTGATTGTTGGCTATATGTATTCAATATTGAATTCTTATGTACAATACATGTCTATGATAATGTTAATATGTAGCATTGTTTAGACTTAATTAGCATATATTTGTGCATCATGATGTGTGTTTATATGTTATGTGACTTTGGAATGCTAGTATGCAATTTAATTCTAGGGTATACCTAGGTGGTATAATTCCATACTTTCTTTCTTGTTATATCTACATAGATTATTTGTTTTTTGAAATCATAAGTTTAGTTATGTGTTTTTATATAATTGTGAACTATGATAATATGAGATATCATAGAGTAATATAGTATAAATGTATGTTGTAATCAAATGGTACATATTTTAATCATTATTTTAAAACTTATTTATACATTTGATTGATTTATTGTATGCATGCTGGTTATTATTGTGAGTAGTGTGTTTTATATCAGTTAGTAAGACTTTGTGTATGTATGCATATAATCTTTGAGAGTGTAGCATATTACTAAAATGAATGATATGTTAGTATGTTATTATGTTTCATGGGCACTATGTATTTATTTGTTATTCCTAGTTATATGAATAAAATATTATGTTTTCATGTACTTTAGACTACTTTATGTGATTGATTAAGGAACACTATTAGTTATGTCTTAGAATACTAGACTGTGGTAATATAGGTTATCATAGGGTGTAATATATTTGGGAATAAATTATGATAGTTGAAATCTATAGTTACATGTATTTACCCAAATGGTATAAATTGTAATAATTATTTCTGATATGAGACAGAAAATAAGTAAGATTCATTCATATGTTTAATCGAATAAATGTATGCTTTGGTTACTTCTATGATTAAAATGTTATATGATATGTTACTAGTAGGATGTAAATCAGATAATTTTTTTGGTTGAATTGTATTTGATCGATATATATTTCTTATATGGAGTAAGGAGGGAGATGGACTTCACTGGCTTACTAGTGTCATAATGCCAAATGAAGGCAGCCTGATCAAATGTTGTGTATGAATTTGATTGATCTAGACTGTTATTATTTATTATTTATAAAACTTTGGACCAAATTATGTTTAGTGAGACATTATAATTTCATGAGTGTGATTCACATGTTTATATGATATTTTGTAATATAATGGTTTTATATGATACACTGCATGTTTAGTTTATAATCATACAAGACATGGGTACTTGTTTGTCTTTCTAGATTATTATACCATCATTATCTACTCATCCATGAATGGAGGACCATTTATTGATGGGATTAGTGTGGGATATCATTGATCCATGGTTGGTGAGGAAAATTAATTGGATGATGCTTTCCCTCCTCACAACAGTACTACTTATGGAGATGACACTTGAGATTGCCACAAATACTTGAGTTTGGGAACTATGGTCCAAGGGAACCATGTGTCTATATATACATTATATTGTATTGTACTTATCATTGAGTATTGCCATGAAGAGTTGTAATTACTTATTATTGTACTTGTACAATGGTGGATGTAGACTTGTTACAGTTGTAGTAGAGTTAATGTGATTATTTTCTATATTTGCATTGTGACATGTACTCTCATGTTAATAGAGATCAATATTATATGATATATTATTCTTGTCGTTATTTTCACACCTTGTGTATTTATTATGGTCTTTTTATATTATCATGGTGAAATCTATATTTTTTATATGTGTTTAATTAAAAAAATCATGTATTTTTATGTCTAACCCAATGGGGTTGTTACATATGGTATTAGATATGTGGCTCAAACTCTAGGAAATAATGATTCCATTAGTGTTTTTATGTCTTTCTATTCACCAGTGTGAACTTATTGACATGAAGTACTACACAAGTAATTTGGATTTGTGGTGCCTCAATGCATAGCCATATTACACCATGATGGGAGTTCTAAAACTTTATAGACCGTCCTGTGTGGTTTGATGCCTCTTGTAAGTATGTGACATTTGGGAATGTGTGTGAGGAATAGTGAGTGTATACCCTTAGGAGTATCTATACTCCTTTTGAGTTATTTAGGGGATTGGTTTATTGAGTGTCCCAATGGTGATGGTTGAATATGAGCTAGGTAGGTAAGTACATAACATAGTTCATGAGTTCTGAACAAAAGCTTTCTACCATTGTTTGATCACTTGGATCAAACACTTTGAGAGTGACTATATTCTTTATTGATTATCAAGTCACCTTTATCATTGTGTTTTGTGTTGTTATTTTTTAATAAGCATGGGACACTTTTCACTTAAATATATGTGCTTTGATTTTTGTATCTTATGTTTACTAATCCTAGAAATGGAAAATTTTATAAGACCATTTTTAGTTAAGTAACATTTAGGGTGGTGAGAATTTTTTTATAGAAGAATGTTGCTATCTTGGTTGAGAATTCATTTGTGTTAGGAGTTTGTTATGTATTGATACCCTTAAGTTTTATGGTTTAAAAAGAAGTGGCATCTCTCTTAGTTATCTTAGTAGTAAGTTATTATTATCTCATTCTTCTTTAACATCACTATAAGCTATCGAGAGTGTTCATAATCTTGTTTGATGATATTCCCTTAAAGAATGTGGGGAAATATTTCCTACTTCTTGCTAAGAAAAAAGATGTAGGATAGGATGGATTGGTCCATTCTATGGTTAGTATCTTCTTTTGGTTATGGAAATAGATTATGATACTATACTTAAAGATTTGGTAAGTTTGTAGTAAATTTGACAACTTGGGTTTCAATGATTTATTTTTACCTTGTGTGAGTATTTAATAACTTTGTTGTTGAGAAATAGCTCTCCATTTTTTACTAATGACTCTTTAGGGCCATGAATTTATTTAACTTATGATTTTAAGACCACGAGGGGTAATAAACCTTAAATTATATATTAAATTTTATGTTAAGAATTATGAGTTGATCATAATTAGTATGACATTATACACCATTGATTAGATTGATATTCTAATCTTTCACTTAAAAACATGTTGTTTTGAAGAGATATTTATATACCTTTCACCATAAGCGAGTAGGGTATATGAGGTGCAAAACATCTTATCAATCTAGGGGTTGAGATAAGCTTTTAATTTATTGTGTTCTAGTTGAGCTAGTAGGAAGATATTGTCTCATTTGTTCCTTTCTAAGGTTGTAAGGATGGTGTGATCCTTGTCCTTTGTATGTTATGTTAATTTTAACATTACTTCCTTTTAACCATGAATATAACAAAATAGGTTAAGTTGTGAAATATGAAACTAGTTATGTTTAGCTAGTGGTAAATTAATACAATTATGGATTGATTGTATGATTTATTTTTTATGTATGTTGGCTTATATTATTGATTTTTATGATCTATTACCATAAAATTATGAATTCATTGAACATTATGTACTTTTTATAGATCATTAGGTTAGGGACACTTGAGGGAAGACTGGTTAATTATGAATGTGAGTTCTAAGTGATAGGATGGTATCCTACTTAGCCTCACATTGACTCAATTTTTATTAAGTTGGATCTGACAGCTAGACTTGTTGAATCTAAGATTTGACAAGTAGAACTTGTCAAATTCAGTCATATGGCCATATGCATGTATATAATGGAATGTTTATTCTCTTAATATTGTATACATTGGAAATGTAGTATTTCTAGATCTTATTCATCATCATACTTGTCAGGAGATCCATGGAGTAATGGAAATATTGACATATTATACTTATCAGGAGATACGTGAAGTAGAGATAGTATTAACTTATACACATCATTTTTACCAAAATCTCTAAATACTTTTCTCTAGAATGAGAAAAACACTCTCTATCTTAAAGAGATGTGAGTATAGGGCTAGAAGATTTTGTGGAACTCTCCTTGGTATTTTATTTTGGCTTGTATGATGATCTTATGTATTCTTAGGAATTCAATGAAATTTTCACCGAGATATGTGGGACCCTTCAAGGTAATAAAAGTGGTTTGTCCTATGGTATACAGGCTTGTCTCTATGGTTCTAGACCCTGGGGTGGTCATGAAAAAATCAATCAAATTAAGTATTACTTAGAAACCATATTTTATTAATAAGGAGATGTCATAGAGTAGGGTCTTGTGGGATTATTAATCTGAGAATAGTATGACTTGAAGGAACTACAATGAATTATAAAGGTAATTTCCCATTTATTTCCTTAATTTGATATTGTATACCATGTTATTGATTTTCTAAATAACATTTTTAATTTATAACTGATATTTGAATAAGAGTCATTGGAGATGATGACTACATTTAGGGGGAAAGGATGTTACATCCTGATTCCTCACTAGATAAACTTGTTGGATTATCTATGGATATCTATAACTAAAAAATTTAGATTTGGTTATATTTCTGACTAAGCTTAAGATTTATGCTATTATGATATAGTATAATTTTTCTTAATCAAATGATGATATATGATTGCTTACTTTGAGTTGGTTAATGTACATGTTTACATTTTAAACATATTAATGTATTGTAATAGTTATATTGTTACTTTATATTTATCATGTGATATAATCTAATTACCTATATATTATGAAGTGGGCACAGGAGAATTCATCCCTTGAGCATGTTAGAGGGAGAGCATCATTAGAGAAGGTGATGTAGATGGAGACATCGAAGGTCTATAGAGAGATGGTGAAACCCTGCACACACCATAGTAGTTAGTCATGGTAGAAATGCATTTAATTGCTTATGATGTGTTTGATACTTATTTAGAGTGATTATTTTTTTTGTTGCCAGAATAGGTAAAATATATAAGTTAATTACTTTACATGTTTAGTATTTTTTGTCATTGATAATGGTAGGAACAACTTTAGCAAAGGTAAATTTAAAATATGGATTATTTACGAATTTTGAAATTTGTCATTTAAATTGCTTAGATAATTTAGATGCTAATTTGATTTAATTAAAAATATAAAATTGGGCATTTCATATAAAAATATATTAAAAAAAGTAAAAAAACAATGAAATTAAAGAAAATAAATAATTAAAAAACTTAAAAAAAATAATTAAAGGTATTAAATTTAGTAAAATAAAACAAAGAAAAAAACAAAAACCTTGAAAAAAGAAAGTTGCACCTATCTTTACATAAGGAAAGAGTTAAAGGATTATTTTATCTTATGCATTCAAGAAGAAACGAAAGGGGGGATAGCTAGGAGGAGGCAATGCTTAGGAAAAGAACAAAAGAAATTTTTCCAAAGCAAGCTCTTCCAATGCTTTGAACATGTAGGCATTATATTTAAATTCATATAATTATATGATCTGTATAACTATGAATGAATCTATTAGAATATATATATGGTGCATATATACCTATTTTATATATAAAATTGAGTGCATATATATGGCATCTCCCATCTAGATGTTTAATTACTTAGTATGTATTATAATCAGCATGAGAGTCATAGATAATACTTGAATTCTAAATAGGGAATAACTCGGTAAAGACTGGTCGTGGGATTTCAAATAATTATCTAGAATTATTTGTTTAAATAAATATTTTACTTCTAGATTATATATTTTCTATCTTCTAGCTTCAAGAATCCATTTTGACTAAAAAAATAAACCAGAAACTCATTGTAGCATTATATACATATGCTTGTATATATGAGTCTTTATATATATATATATATATATATATATATATATATATATATATATATATATATATATATATTGTAATGTGTAATTAATTAAAACACCTGATATACGTGTGTATAGAAAGTAATGAGTCGATAATCTATATGCATATATATTAAAATTGATTATGTTGTGTTGTTAAACTCTAAAATTGATTATGTTGCACTGTGAAATTTCTATATTTTATCAGTTTATATCTGAGCCACCAGTTTATTATTGTGTTGTTAAATTGATTAATATGCACTAATAAAACTCCAATATGATTAACTATAATATGGATGTTTTAATTATTGAAATGTTTTAATCATAAGTTTAAAATATGATGTGGACCCATAGGTAGTTTAACATTGATTTGTGTTTCTTGTGGAGTTTGGATGTGTAAAATAACATAATTATTTAACTTGGAACGTAAGGAACTAGCCACCTGCAAGCTTCCCTTACAAAATTATAAAAAAAATTATTTAACAATGAAATGTGATTTAATTCTAGTGGGTCATGATGACTAATACAGTAAGTCAAAACCTGGCTTTAGAATATAGTTTGTCAAGAAAAGGATGGAATGGTTGGTAACCCCCTGAGTACATGTTTGAAATCAGTTCTTGTATTTGCATATACTGTAGGTTAAGAATTCATAATTACAAGTGATTAGATCCTTATTTTTGAGGATACATGGCCAAAATTTTGAATCCTAAATTACAATGCATTACCCTACTTTTTGGCTCAAGGTTGTGTGGATGTTGAGCACCATGATAATCGAAAACTAGGGAATCAAGTTATTTTAACAAGGCAAATCAATAGGTGGAAAGCATATAAAATTCATGATCACTCTAAGAATTTATTCCAAAAGTGATATTTGGCATTCATGTCCTTGGGTTGATTTGTCATCATCCTCCCTCTCTAGTGTAAACAATGTCAATATTTGTTGATGGTTCAGGGCTCCTCCCATCATTGTGGTTGTTAGTTATGTGATGTTCCTTTTATTGCATGTCATGCACTATGGTGCCACCTCCCCTGATGGAATTTGGTTTGACATTAATACTTTTATTATCCTATATTATAAATCTAGATATGTTATAATATATTGCATATCATCCCTAATAATATATCTTGTATGGAGGTTTCTCCCATATTACAAGTTGGATATATTATATTAAAGACCTTATAATACATTTTATTAATCTGATAGTATCTCGTAATTATATAGTGACTATATAAACAATTTTATAATGATATAGATGAAATGATGTTAGATGATATTAAAACTATTAGTTAATAAGAGGTTTCATTAATATTAAGCTTAATAATTGAGACGATGGTAATTAGTAAGCTTCTGATATAAGAGGTCGATGACTTGTGTAGTTATTAAGCTTGGTAATCATGGAATTTCATTTAGGATTAATGTAATATATATTAATCAAATTCTTGTGAAGGAGTACTCGGGTTGCATGTGGAATGTGGACCCTAACATGGTAATCGTGGAATAGTCCATGTCTGATAGTGATAGAAGAACACAAAAGAAGAGTCCAATAATACAAGCACTTAGAGATTTTTCATATGGAGTATTAAATTAATTATCTAAGGACTTATCTATGTGAGGGGGAAAATTTGATAATAAAAAAATCAATTTCTAAAAGAGCGATTAAAACTCCCATACTCCTATATGTGTGGTATATTAGTATTTGAGAGTATAACAAGTCTATATAAAGTGAGTTGAATAGCTTATAATTTGTGAATCAAACTTGAAAGGTGAATGTAATATTAAGGCAAGTTACAAAATGTTTTATAAGAAATATAGGTGTATATATAAATATTCATAGGGGTGTATTCTTATGGTTATAACTCCATGGGTAGATTATGAACCATGTTTAAAAGTTGCATGTAATATAATGAATGTGTGCATTTAAACCCCTAAAACATGTAACAAACACTAGTTTGGATTTAGGTATGCAACATAAGTACTTATTAAAATGGTCGTGTTGGGTCATAAACCTAAGCTCATAACTGGAAGTATGATGTTATCTAATCATCAAGTGTCTGAGAGACCAACTCTATATCCATATTTAAATAGTCTTTTAGAAAATAGAATGAGATGCTTAAATGAATGATTTAATGGATTTGTGAGTCCCTATTTCTCTGCAAATGATAGATTGATTTTTAGTTATATGTATTCAGTATTGAATACTTATGTGCAGTACATGTCTATGAGAATTTTAATACATACCACTGTTTAGACTTAGCATATATTGGTGCATCTAGATGCATGTTTATATGTTATATTGCTTTGTAATGATAGTATATAATTCAATTATAGGGTATACCCAAGTGATATAATCCCATACTTACTTCTTGTTATTAATTGCATGGATTATTTGATTTTTCATATCATAAGTTGAGTTATGTTTTTTTATGTAGTTGTGAACTATGATAATATGGGATATCATAGAGTGCTATAGTATAAATATATGTTGTACCTAGATGGTACATATTGTAATCTCTATGTTTAGACTTATATCTACATTTGACTATTTTATTGTATGCATATTGGTTATTGCTATGAGTAGTGTGTTTTATATCAGTTGGTAAGACTTTGTGTATGCATGCATACAATCTTCTAGAGTGTATAATATACTAATATGGATGCTATGTTAGTATGTTATTGTGTTCCATGGGCATTGTGACTTACTTCGCTATACTTGGTTATATGGATAAAAGCTTATGTTTTCATGTACTTGAGACTAATTTATGCAACTAATTAAGAAAAACTAGTAGTTATGTCTTATAATACTAGACTATGGTAATATGGGTTATCATAGGGTTTAATATGTTTTAGAATAAATTATGGTAGTTAAAATATACAATTATATATATTTACCTAGGTTGTATAAACCATAGTCATTATTTCTAGTATAAGACAGAAAATAATGTAAGATTTATTCATATGTTTGATAGAATAAATATATGCTTTGGTTACTTATATGATTAAGATGTTATATGATATATTTTTAATAAGTTGTAAATCAGATGAATCTTATGGTTGAATTATATTTTATTGATCTACATTGCTAATATGGAGTAAGGAGTGAGATGGACTTCACTGGCTTATTAGTGTCACAAGTCCAGTTGGAGGAAGTTTGATCAAGTGGTGTGTATGAATTTAATTGATCTAGATCATTATTATTTATTATTTGTAAAAATTTGGGACAAAGTATGTTTAGTGAGACATTATCATTTCATGAGTGTGATTCACATGTTTATGCAATATCTTGCAATAGAATGGATTACTATGATACACTGCATGTTTCGTTTAGAATCATATAACACACAGGTACATATTTATCTCTGTTGGTTGAATATTTTGTCAATTAGCGTACTAATAAACAAAATAGGTCTGATCAGCCAAAGTAGGAAGATTAGTCATCCAAGTGTGTAGATTTACCACATCAGAATGAGATTGATCTCTCCTCTCATCAAGGGGAGGTTCCCTATAGATAGGCTATATATATATATATATATATATATATAGAAAATAATACTCAAGGGTAGGACAAACCATCCATCTCTCTTTCTTCAGAGATGATGCATGTAGATCACATGAGAAATTCAAAGAAAATGACAGAAAGCACTCCTCTTCTTTCAGAAGTTTTATTCAGCAAGTCACAAGAATACTCCAAGTAGGAACAACAAAATGTAGCAAAAGAGGTAATAACCAACAAATCGAGATGCAACACAAAGTCTTCACCTAGATTGCTCAAGAGTAAGATATGAAGAACAATGAAAGTATAAAGTCTCCTCAAAGTCCTTTACACAGAAATGAAAAGAAAACACACTGAATGGTAATAATGGGGGCACACAGTCTCTCCACAATTAACTCTTCAAGACAACTTTCTGACTAATTTCACTAATCCTGCTTATTAAATTAAAGGAACATAAAATGCATCAAAGAAAAGGACATAAGAACAATCTCCTTAACAACAAAGATATCATAACACAAAGTCTAAAAAACCATTTGTTTTCTTATTCCAATAACAAAATATGATAAACAAGCTGAGCTCAAAGTCTCAGAAGTGCTTTTCAATTTGGGCAGAGGTTCGTTCTGATTGTCAAAAAAGAGATGTTTATTAAAATAGAAGAGATTCTCTTATATAGCCTCTTCAAGAAGGACTCGAGAACAATAATACATCATGTTACATTGGAATCTATTAAGAAGACAGGCTAGAACTTGGGGGCATTTTACCCATTGGATTTTATCAATACAGGAAACAAGTCGCACTTATTGAAATTTTGCAACTTTCAATGTCCATCTGGTGATCTGATCTAATCTTCATCACTCCTCCTTTTTTGGTTAATTGAATTAGGTCCTGGATTCAGTTTACTATTCTATTCCTTCCTCACTTTCTGCTAGTCTTGGTCTTGAATTTTGGGAATGCATTTTGATCTGTAAGTTCAAAGGATCAATAGTTATTTTGTTATCTTCAATTTAACGTTCATGCACCCGTCACTATGTTCCCAATGGCTAGTTGGCTGTGTTGAATTTGACATCTTCAGGCATGTCACCCCTTGGTCTTCTTTCAACTTTTTGCTTGGCACTTTTCTAGATTGGACTTGCCCTTTCAGGCCTTGAGAAATGATCCCTTGGGTCAGAAAAAGCCTCCCCTTTTGTAAAGGTATTTGTCCTTTTGGGCAGTCTTCAAATGACCTTTAGGCTTCTTGCTTCATATGGGTAACTAAGATTCTTCTTTCAAATTTTGTAAAATGTCCTTTACTTTGGCCGCCGAGAGTCCCCTGCAAGGGCACCTGCCCTTTGGGGTCCTTTGGCAGCCCTTTGCAAATTCCCCCATGCTTTTCCTCGAGATTTTCCCGTGGACATTTCCCGTGGACATTTTCCCCAGGGAAAATTCCCATGGACAAAAAGTCCAAGAAAAATTCTCGTGGAGAAAAAGTCTGGGGAAAATTCTCATGGATAAAAAGTCTACGAAATTATTTATTCCACCAAATCTTTGAACAAGTCTTCGGATTTTTTGCCTGCATTCACTTCTTTGAGATTTTTTGTCCATTCTTTCGGATTTGTTTAAGGCATTTAAAATTAGCTAAGACATAATTCTTCCAGATTTTTGTTCGAAGGAATTCCTTTAGACAAAAATCTAAAAGAATTATGTCTTAGCCAATTTTAAATGCCTTAAACAAATCTGAAAGAATTACCTTTCGGCTTCCTTGAAAAATGACCCTTTCAAAGGGTGCTTTTGTTGATTAAGTGTCCTCTGCAAGGGTACTTGTCCTTTGGGAAGTTTCCTTCTGCATTGAACCACCCCTTTGAACTTTGGCGATGAACCATTCTATTGAACCAGGATGTTGAACCAATCGGTTGAACCAAAAATGGTTCAAACTGATGATTCAAGCCAATGAATTAAGCATTGAACCAAACATTATGAACTTGCCTTTGAACCAACAGTTGAACCATTTTGTTGAACCAATCGGTTGAACCAAGGCTTTGAACCAAAATGGTTCAAGCTGATGGTTTAAGCTGATGGTTTAATTGAATGAACCAACTGATTGAACTAAAAGACATTGAAATAAATGGAATGAACCACCTGAGTGAAAATAAAACATTGAATCGCTTGGTTGAACTGAGCCATTGAACCATTCCTTTAATTGAACCTGCCATTAAACCTTGAACCTGTTGAAACTTTGAACCAAAGCGGTTTAATGGTTCAAGCCACCTTGATTTGGCCAAGTGTTTTGAAGTCGATGAACCAATTGAAGTGATTGAACTTTGAACTTTGATGAAGCACTTGACTCTTGCCAAAGACGTTGAACTTGTTAAACCTTGAACCCGTTAAACCTTTGAACCAAAGTGGCAATGGTTCAAGTACTTTTTGCTTGAATGCTTGCCGATAGACATTTTATATTAAACTTAAGCTTTGAACCAATCCTTTGAACTAAAAGATGTTGAACTAGAGAATGAACCAAAAGCTAAACCTACTACTAGTGTTTGCCAATGGAGATTTTTGTTTGAACCAAGGCACTGAAACAATCTCAAAAAATGACAGTGTTGAAAAACTAATTCTTTTGACTAAAACCACCTATAGAAGCCTTTGAACCTGTAAAAATGAACCTACCTATAGAGTTCGTAGATTTTCCTTTTCCTACACAATCTATAGATTCAAGCCTGCTGAGTCCATAGATTCATGAAAAGCTTGAAAATTGAAGAATTTGAATGCCCAAGACAAATTTTGAAAAGAGAAGAGATAATTTTGGTCTAAAAGACCAAAATAGTTCAAATGTTGTCTCAAAAATGAGTTGATATTTTTGGGGAACAACAGCTAGCTCCAATTGGGGAACTTCTATCAATTGCAAAAAGAATTGAAAGGAGTAGAATCTAGAATCTCCAATGTCTTCATGTGTACCATTGGGTTACGGATTTATGCTACCCAAAAATGAAAGGCATCAAAAAATAGAAACAAACAAAACAAAATAGAATTAAAAACTTTACAAATATACATAAATATAGATGATATGATCTGATACTTTCAAGAATTGAAGTATTTTAGATACTGCTTTCTCCTGGTAGACCATTAAAATAGTGTGCCATCTTGGTAAACCAGTAGGAAAACATTTTGTCACCAGAAATGGTGACAGGTGAATGGATCTCTCCACCAGGAAACCAATTTTTTGTGTCTTCTTCTTGGCCTTTTCTTCTTCTTGTTCCAAGGTAGGATGTGTTCTTCAAACTAGAAACCATAACTCCTTGCTCTCTTGGTGAAGGATTCCTTTGCCTGATTTTGATTTGTAGTAGCATGGTCCATTACCATAATTGGTTGTTCTTCTGATTTAGTCTAACACATGATTGGATTATCCACATCAAACTCCTAAAAAACTATCAGCTTAGCATTTCTTTTGATGTGAAGGGGTTTGACTTCTTCATCTTGAGCAATCTCTGATCTGAACAATAGAGATTTGCATCCAGTTGTGTTGAAGGTGTTGTTGACTTATAAATTACATGAAGGAAGAATATCTCCTTGAGGAGATATCAACATAGTCCCAGCTTCATCATTGGTGGAAGAATTGCTATCATCATCAGAAGCTGATCTCTTATCAGATTTCTCTTCATTAGAGATGGAAGATCCTTCTTTGTTTATACTACACCCTACCAATTCTCCTGAAGTCTTGCTTGGATCAATTCCTGGATTGTCAACTACAAGACTTTCATCTATAGAAACATGAACATCCTCTATAGTAAAGAAATAATTACCCCTGCCTGAAGACTCAAACAAAATTTGTGCTACAGGGGTTGATGTTTGAATGACCACATTTTTTGCTTCCTTTTCAAGGAACAATCTCTTCATCATGCCTTGGATAGGGATCCTAGCTTCAGACAGGTCCATGGTTAGTTCTCCTCCCACGTCCTTACATAATTTTCATCCAAGTAAAATGACATAGGATGCTGGGACGTTAGCCACCAAAATAGTCATCTTGATTCTCTTGTCTGGAAAGGCTACCAATGCAAATTAGGCATCTTTGATTTGCCCCAGCAATGGTACTTGCTTGTTCTCCATGGAGAAACATCTCCCAAAGGTTTTGGTTAATGTGAGACCAAGAGACTCAGCTAATTTAGTAGGCATGACATTGTCAGATGCCCTGGAATCAATGATGCAATTGTTGAGCTGATAACCATTTATTAACAGGGAAACATAGAAAGGTTCTATTTTCCCAGGGGAAACTGAAGGAGTAATGACAAGATTCTTTGGAATGGGCATGTTCTTTGGGGAATCAATAATTATTTTCTTAACCTCTTGTCTTGTAAGGACGGTTTGGTTCTTGACACATTGAACCAACTTATTTAGTTGATCCAAATTTGACTACAAATATTCAAACTCAGACATTTTTATTTTTGTCTTTTTGACATGATCAATTATGTCAAATGGCTGAATCGAGTTAGGTACAGAGAAAGGTACTTCAACTTTTTAAATTTTAGGAGGGATGGGAGGTGAGCTAGTTTGCAAATTAAAAGTAGAAGGGGAAGGTGCAATTGATGTATTTACCTTTTAGGTGATTACTGGATCTTTTGGTTGAAAAGGCAAATTAGCTCCATGCTTGACAATTGTGACTACTAGATGTGGTTGCTCTTCTATCTTCTCTTTATCAACCTGTTAGATTGATTAGTTTTTAGATCTAGTAAACACTACATATGATCCATCAAAAGCTTCTCCTTTGCTTTCAAGTTCATCTTGGTAATTCAAGAAACTAATAAGGGAGTCACCAACTGATTCTTCTTGATTGTCTTTAAGGAGATCAGCGTCATTTTCTTGATTTAATTTAGGCTGATAAGAGAATTCTAATTCTACTTCAAGATATCCCATTGCTTAATTGGTTGGAGGAGCTTCTAGGGCAAGTTTCCCTTATGGAGGAGGAAGGTGATTCTGTTGCCCTTGATTCTTGGTAGCATTGCCCTGATATGATTGATTTGAGAATGTCCTTTTGTATGAAGGAGCAAAAGACATTCCTTGAGCCATTTTCTTTTTGAGAGCAAGTAACTCATTTGCTAATTTTTGCACCATTGGATCTATGGTGCATGTAGATGCATATTCATAAGATGATGAAGCTCTATTTTTATTTGGATCTCTTCTTATCTTCCCTGCTAAGATGAGATCATCTTCTACTTCAGTGGCCAAAAGTTGAGCTATATCAAGATCTATTTGACCAGCACGTCTCAAGAGAAAACTAACTTTAGGTAGCTAAGAATTAATGAAAAAGCATTTGAGATTCTCAGTTATAGGTCTAATAATTATAGGGATTCTATTTCTCAATTTGTCAAATTTAGCTATGAAGTCTCTCATAGGCTCATGAGGCTCTTTCTTCATCTATGTAAGTTGAGCCCGAAGTGTATGTGCATCTTCTATAGGTTTGAATCTGGCTTCAAACTTAGCTTTGAGAGTATTCCGTTCAGTCACATATCGAGCTTGCAGATTATAAAACCAATCTATAGTAGCATTTTGTAATGTCTCTACAAAAAACCTAACTGCTACATCTTCAAATCCTACTCTGATTACTCCACAAGCTATGCTGAAAGCTGTAATGTGCTCATCAAGGTGAACTTTTCCATCACCATAGAATTTGGGGAAGTTATTCTTAGAACTGTGTGGAAGCTCATGTAGAGGTGGATTAAGATTTAAAGGACCAAAAACATTACGCTAGGGACCTTGAACTACCATTATAGGATTTTGAAAAGGAGGGATAAAAAATCTTAGAGGGGTAATTATAAGTACAGCTTTATCAACAACAGAAGTAGATACTTCGTCTGGTAATGGAGATCTGGTTTTAGTAAGAGGAAAACTCTTGGTTCATTAGAGATGAGATGGTGAAGGAAACAGATCAAAATCACTTTGCTGTACCAACTCAAATACAGGGTCAAAGATACCTTTAGCCCTTTGGCTTCATGTATACTTTGAATCTACCAGATTGTGAAATAAAAGTGGAAAAGAATTGACCTTGCTTCAATAAAAGCTTGAGGATTTAAACTGTGCATTCTTTCCTAGTTAGTGTGGAGGTGAATGAATAGATTATAAATGGATAATGGGTATGAGATCCCCAGTGGAGTCGCCAAAAATTGTTGGTTGAATATTTTGTTGATCAGCGTACTAATAAATAAAATAGGTCTGATCAACCAAAGTAGGAAGATTAGTCATCCAAGTGTGTAGATTTACCACATCAAAAGGAGATTGATCTCTCCTCTCATTAAGGGGAGGTTCCCTATATATATATATATATATATGAACAAAAAATAATACTCAAGGGCAGGACAAACCATCCATCTCTCTTTCTTTAGAGATGATGTGTGTAGATCACAGGAGAAATTCAAGGAAAATGACAGAAAGCACTCCTCTTTTTTCAAAATTTTTATTTAACAAGTCATAAGAATACTCCAAGTAACAACAACAAAATTTAGCAAAAGAGGTAATAACGAGCAAATTGAGATGTAGCACAAAGTCTTCACCTGGATTGCTCAAGAGTAATATATGAAGAACAATGAGAGCACAAAGTCTCCTCATAGTCCTTTACATAGAAATGAAAAGAAAACACACTGAGAGGCAATTATGGGGGCACAAAGTCTCTCCACAGTTAACTCTTCAGGATAGCTTTCTGACTAATTTCACTAATCTTGCTTATTGAATTAAAGGAACAAAAAATACATCAAGGAAAAGGACATAAGAACAATCTCCTTAACAAAAAAGATATCACAGCACAAAGTCTGAAAAACCATTTGCTTTCTTATTCCAATAACAAAATATGATAAACAAATTGAGCTCAAAGTCTCAAAAGTGCTTTTCAATTTGGGCAGAGGTTCGTTCTGATTGTCAAAAAAGAGATGTTTACTACAATAAAAGATAGTCCCTTATATAGCCTCTTCAAAAAGGACTCGAGAATAGTAATACATCATGTTGCATTGGAATCTATTAAGAAGATAGGCTAGAACTTGGGGGAGTTTTACCCATTTGATTTTATCAATGCAGGAAACAAGTCGTGCTTATTGAAATTTTGCAACTTTCAATGTCCATCTGGCAATCTAATTTTATCTTCATCGCTCCTCTTTTTCTGGTTAATTGAATCAGGTCCTAGATTTAGTTTGATGTTCTATTCCTTCCTCACTTTCTACTAGTATTAGTCTTGAATTTTGGGAATGAATTCTGATCTGTAAGTTCAAAAGATCAATAGTTATTTTGTTATCTTCAATTTGATGTTCACGCACCTGTCACTATGTTTCCAACAGCTAGTTGGCTATGTTGAATTTGACGTCTTTGAGCACGTCACCCCTTGGTCTTCTTTTAGCTTTTTGCTTGGCACTATTCCATATTGGAATTTCCCTTTCAAGCCTTGAGAAATGATCCCTTGGGTCAAAAAAATCCCCCCTTGTGCAAAGGTATTTGTCCTTTTGGGTGGTCTTCAAATGACCTTCAGGCTTCTTGCTTCATATGGGTAACTAAGATTCTTCTTTTGGATTCTATGAAAATGTCCTTTACTTTGGCCTCTGAGAGTCCCCCATAAGGGCACCTGACCTTTGGGGTCCTTCAGTGGCCCTTTACAAATTCCCTCAGGCTTTTCCCGTGGACGTTTCCCATGGACATTTTCCTTGGGGAAAATTCTCACAGACAAAAAGTCTAGGGAAAATTCCTGCAAACAAAAAGTCTGTAGAATTATTTATTCCACCAAATCTTTGAACAAGTCTTTGGATTTTTTTCCCACATTCACTTCTTTGATCTCTTTCAGATTTTTTGTCTGAAGGAATTCCTTCAGACAAAAATCTGAAAGAATTATGTCTTAGCCAATTTTAAATGCCTTAAACAAATCTGAAAGAATTTCCTTTTGGCTTCCTTGAAAAATGACCCTTCTGAAGGGTACTTTTGTTGATTAAGTGTCCTCTGTAAGGGAACTTGTCCTTTGGGAAGTTTCCTTCTGCATTGAACCACCCCTTTGAACTTTGGTGATGAACCATTCTATTTAACCAAGACGTTGAACCAATCGGTTAAACTAATTGATTGAACTAAAAATGGTTCAAGCTGATGATTCAAGCCGATGGTTTAATTAGATGAAATAAGCTAATGAATTAAGCATTGAACCAAACATTATGAACTTGCCTTTGAACCAATAGTTGAACCATTTCGTTGAACCAATCGGTTGAACCAAGGCTTTGAACCAAAATGGTTCAAGCTGATGGTTTGAGCTGATGGTTCAATTGAATGAACCAACTGAATGAACCATTTGATTGAACCAAAAGATGTTGAAACAAAGGGAATGAACCACCCAAGTGAAAATAAAGTGTTGAACCACTTGGTTGAACTGAGCCATTGAATCGTTCCTTTGGTTGAACCCGCCATTGAACCTTGAACCCGTTGAACCTTTGAACCAAAGTGGTTCAATGGTTCAATAGTTCAATGGTTCAAGCTGCCTTGATTTGGCCAAGTGTTTTGAAGTTGATGAACCAATTAAAGTGATTGAACTTTTAACCTTGATTAAGCGCTTGATTCTTGCCAAAGACGTTGAACTTGTTGAACCTTGAACCCATTGAACCTTTGAACCAAAGTGGTTCAATGGTTTAATGGTTCAAGTACTTTTTTCTTGAATGCTTGCCCATAGACATTTCTGATTGAACTTAGGCTTTGAACCAATCCTTTGAAGCAAAAGACATTGAACTAGAGAATGAACCTACTATTGGTGTTTATCGATGGAGATTTTTGTTTGAACCAAGGCACTCAAATAGTCCCAAAAAATGACTAAGTGTTGAAAAATTGATTCTTTTGATTGAAACCACCTATAGAAGCCTTTGAACCTACAAAAATGAACCTACATGTAGAGTTTGTAGATTTTCCTTTTCCTGCACAGTCCATAAATTCAAGCCTGTTGAGTCCGTAGATTCATGAAAATCTTGAAAACTAAAGAATTTGAATGCCCAAGACAAATTTTGAAAAGAGAAGAGATAATTTTGGTCTGAAAGACCAAAATAGTTCAAATGTTGTCCCAGAAATGAGCTAATATTTTTGGGGAACAACATAACACACAGGTACATATTTATCTCTTTGGATTCCTACATCATCACTATCTACTCCTCCATGAATGGAAGGCCATTTGTTGATGGTATTAGTGCAAGTAATCATTGGTTTATGGTTGGTGTGGAAAATTTCTTGGATGATTCTCTCCCTCCCCACAATAGTACTACTTATGGAGATGATACTTGAGATTACCACAGACACTTGAGTTCAGGAACTATGCTTTAGAGGAGCTATGTATCTATATGTACATTGTATTGTATTGTATTTATGATTGAATATTTTCATGAATATTTTTAATTACTTATTATTCTACTTGGACAATAGTGATTTTAGACTTGTTATAGTTGTAGTAGAGTTAACGTGATTACTTTCTATATTTGTATTATGATGTGTACTCTCATAATATTAATTATCATTATTATGTGATGTATTATGATTATTTCTATTATCAAACCTTGTGTATTTATTATGGTATTTGTATATTCTTTTGGTAAAATCTAAATTTTGTATATGTGTTTAATTTAAAAAAATCTCGTATTTCTATGTCTAACCTAGCTAGGTTGTTAAACTAACACCTCCATCTACATCACCCTCTTTGATGATGCTCTCCTTCCATTATGCAAGTGATTAATCTCTCCTACATCTAACTCATGCCAATAAGGTATTTAGTCTATAACATCATGACATATATCATAAAATACTATTGTAATAACAAATCAACATGATCAAAATGTAAAGAATATACAATAAGGCTAACTCATAACAATGTAATCATGAAATGAAAGAAACATACAACTATCATTTAACATCATATAGCTTACATCTTAATTAATTAATAATCCAATCAAATTTACAACCATAAAAATCCATAGATAATTAAGTAAATTTTCTTAGTGAGAAATCAAGATTTAATAAGATAAAATGTGTCATGTTTTCTATCAAATCCAAATCTCTCTTTAAGGACAAAAATTTGGTTAGTAGGTCATTTATCTCTGGATCACTATCCCAATTAATGAACCATCTCCATGGGTTTATTTGTATGGGAATATAAATTTTGGAATGGCCTTTATCCAAACTCTATCGATCCCCATATTCTAAAGTTATAGGTGGGTAGATGCATCCTTTAGGATAATATTCTCTTCCTTAAATGGAAAAATAGAATGTACTTAGGGTGGGAGTTTCAAGAGAACCATAAGAGGTAAAGATAAATTGTTAGATCTTAACATTGTAGGAGTGATGCATCTAAGAAACCCCTAGAGATAGTTATAATTGAGATGAGGGAGACATGGTATAATGATTTCTCTCATAGCAAAATATCTCTTTAAGGATGGAAATTTTGATAGTAGGTCATGTGTCTCTTGGTTATCTATCCCAATAGATGAACCATCTATATGGATGACTCCATATGGGTATTTAAAGGTGGGAATGACCTCTGTTTATTTTTTTTACCTCCTAGAACTGAATGTTGTAGGCATTTAGATGCATCACTGAGGATAATCTTCTTGTCCCTAAGTCAAAAAATGGAATGAACTTTGGATGGGTGTTATATGAGAACTATGAGGGGTAAAGATGAACTGTTAGCTCCTATAGTTGCATGGGTGAGTCATGTAAGCACCAACTATAAGATTTTGTGTCACTCAATATGCAATAAAAATGGTGTAACATTTTCTCTTGTAACTAAATCTCTCATTAGGGACCAAAAGTTGGTCAATGGTTCATGTATCTCTTGGCTTCCTATCCAAATCAGTCAATTATCTCTATGGACGAATCTAAATGGGAGTATAAATATTAGATTAGACTTCATCCATGTTTTGTTGGGATCTATAGTCAAAATATGAAAGTGTTTAAATACATCCCTTATGAGAATATTATCATCTCTAAATGGAAAAATTGAATAAATTTTGGGTGATCATTATAGGATAACCGTGAGTGTTAGATACGAACCATCAGCTCTTATAGCTTCAAAAGTGAGCCATCTAAGTAATTATTAAAGGATTATATGCCACTTAAAATGAGTGATAAATGATGATACATTTTCTTTCACAACCAAATCTCTCATTAGGGATCAAAAGTTGGTCAGTGGGTCATGTATCACTTAGATCACTAACCTAATAAATAAATTATCTTTGTGAATGTGTATAGATGGGAATATAAACATTGAAGTACAACATTTATAAATTATTTTTTGGGTCCTAGAATTGAATGTTACAAGAAAAAATACACATCCCTTAAGATAATCTTGTCATACCTAAGTGTAAAAATGAAATGAATTTTGGTAAGGCATTACAAGATAATTATGAGGGATAAAGATCAACCATAAGCTCCTAAACTTGAATGGGTGATTCTATGAGTACTTTCCAAAGGATTATATAAAACTAAGGATGATGTATAAATGGCATAACCTTTTATCTCACATATAAATATCACATTAAGGACCAAAATTTGGTTAATGGGTCGCATATCTCTTAGATTGCTATCCCAATATATGAATCATCTCCATGAATACATGTGGATGGGAATATAAATTCTAGAGTAACCTCCATATGCACTCCATCAATCCTTGAATTTGAAATTTGTACATGGTTGAAATCATATTGTAAGATAATATTCCTAAATGGAAAAATGAAAAATAAATTGGTGGGCATTGTAGGAGAACCGTGATGTGTAGAGACAAACCATCAGCTAAAACGTTTTCATGGGAAGGTCCTATTATTACACCTTGAAGTATTTTTTTCCACTTAGTATGAGGGAGAAAAGGTGGAACCTTTTATCTCGTATCTAAATCTCAGTTTTTGGATCAAATCTTGGTCAATGGGTCTTTTATCTTTTGCCTCACTAACCCAATTAAAGAATTATCTATGTGGACACATCTGTATGGGTTTATAATCACTATATTATCCTCCATCCACATTTTTAGAGATAAAAAATATAAATTTATAAGTACTTTAATGCATCCCTTAAGTTAATATTCTTGTACCTAATTGGAAAAATGAAATAAATTTTAGACGGGTGTTTCAAGAGAACCATGAGGGGTAAATATGAACCATCAATTCTTATATTTTCATAAGTGACCCTTATGAGTACCAACAGGGGTATTATTTTCCACTTGAAATATTTGAGACATGGCAGACCTTTTATCTCATAATAAAATCTCAATTTAGGGACCAAAAGTTGGTCAGTGGGTCCCATATCTCTTGGATCATTGTCCCAATAAAAAAATCATATCTATAAACACATATAGATTAGCATATAATCTATGGAAAAGAATCTATACATGATATATTTTTCCCTAGTGTCAAAAACTTTAGGGGATTAGAAGCATCCCTGAAGATAATCTTCTCATCTCTAAGTGGACAAATGGAATGAACTTTGGGTGCTTGTTGTAGGATAACCCTGACTTTTAGTTACAAACCATTATCTCCTACATTTACATGGGAATGTCCTTTAATCACCCCTTAGTATTCTCTCCCACTCATAATTAAGGTGACTTGGTGTCATTTTTTATCTCCCTACCAAATCTTGATTTAGGTACCAATAGTTGGTTAGTAGGATGCACATCATTTGACTTGTTAACCTAATTGATGAACAATCTTCATGGACATGTATGATGTGTGTATAAACATAGGAATGACCTCCATCTATGCTACTTTACCTTTAAGATTCTATCTTTATAGGCATCTAGATGCATCCCTTAAGATAATATTCTTATCCCTAAAGGTAAAAATGGCTGTTGAATGAACTTTGGGAGGGTGTTTTAGGAGAATTATGAGTGGTAGAGACAAAACATCAACTCATACAATTTCAAGTACAAGTCTCATGATCACCCCTAGTATAATTATTTTCCACTTGTGATGAGGGAAACATGGTGGCACATTTTATCTTGTAGTAAAATATCACTTTAGGGACCAAAATTTTGTTAGTGTGATGTGTACCTTTTGACTTGTTATCACAATCAATGAACCATATTCATGGACACATCTAGATGGGTGTATAAATACATGAAAGACAACCATCCACTCTATCCTAATTAGTTAATTGTCTCTATAGATGCATATGAATGGGAGTTTAAGCATTGGATTAGCCTTCATCCATGCTCTGTTGGGATCTATAGTTGAAATATGAAAGTAGTAAAATGCATCCCTTAAGAGAATAGTCTCATCTCTAAATGGAAAAACTAAACAAATTTTGGGTGATCATTGCAGGATAACCATGAGTGTTAGATACAAACCATCAGCTCCTATAGTTTCAAATTTAAGTCATATAAGCACTTCCCAAAGGATTTTTTACCACTTGGGATGATGGAAAAATGAAGATACCTTTTCTCTCATAATCAAATCTCTCATTAGGGATCAAAATTTGGTCAGTGGGTCATGCATCTCTTAGATCGCTAACCTAATCAATGAATTATATTTGTGGATGTGTACATATGGGAATATAAAAATTGTAGTGGAATTTATCCATTTTATGTTAGGTCTGATATTCAAACCTTACAAGAAAATAAACACATCCCTTAATAGAATCTTCTCATACTTAAGTGAAAAAATGAAACAAAGTTTGGGAAGGCATTACATGAGAATTGTGAGGGGTAAATACAAGCCATCAACTCCCAAGATGAATGGGTGAGTCTATGATCACTCTACAAAGGATTATATACCAATAGGGATGATTCAAAAATGGTAGAACCTTTTCTCTCACATATAGATATCTCATTAAGGACCAAAAGTTGGTCAGTGGGTCGTATATCTCTTGGCTTGCCATCCCAATCTATGAATCATCTCTATAAACACATGTGGATGGGAATATAAATGATTAAGTAACCTCCATATGAACTCTATCAAGACCTAAATTTAAAATTTTTAGGTGGTTAAATGCATACTGTAAGATAATATTCTCGTCCCTAAGTGGAAAAATGAAATGAAATTTTAGTAGGCATTGTAGGAGAATTGTGATAGGTAGAGATGAACCATCAACTGATATAGTTTCATGGGAAAGTCCTATAAGTACACCTTGGAGTATTTTATGCCATATAGGATGAGGGATAAATGGTTTAACCTTTTATCTTAGATTTAAATCTCATTTTTGGTACCAAATCCTAGTCAAATGGTCATGTATCTCTTGCACCACAAACCCAATCGAGGAACTGTCTTCATGGACATGTCCATATGGGTGTATAATCAATATATTATCCTTTTTCCACATTTTTTAGAGCTAAAATGTATAAATTTATAAGTAATTGAATGCATACCTTAAGATTATATTCTCATCCTTAAGTGGAAAATGGACTAAATTTTGGGGCATGTGTTGTAGGAGAACCATGAGGGGTAGATATAAACCATCAACTCTTATATTTTCATAGTAAAATCCTATTAGTACCATCACGAGTATTGTTTTCCACTTACAATATTTGAGATATGGTAAAACTTCTATCTCACAACCAAATCTCAATTTAGTGACCAAAAGTTGGTCAGTGGTTCCCATATCTTTTGGATCATTATCCCAATCAAAAAATCATCTCTACAAACACAATTGGATTAGAACATAATCTATGGATAATAATTTATCCATGCTTTATGGGTCCCCAATATCAAAATTTTTTAGTCACTAGAAGCATCCCTTAAGATAATTTTCTCGTCTCTAGGTGGGAAAATGGAATGAACTTTAGGCATGTGTTTGTAGGAGAACCATGAGGTTTAGAGACAAAATGTTAGCTCCTATAGTTGCATAAGAGTGTCCTCTAAGCACCCCCTATATTATTATCTCTCACTAATAATTAAAAATTCATGATGGAATTTTTTCTCTCCCTACCAAATCTCAATTTAGGCACCGAAAATTGGTCAGTTAGATGCATATCATTTGACTTGCTAACCTAATAGATGAACCATCTTCACAGACATGTCTAATTTGTATATAAACATACGAAGGAACTCCATCCATGTTATTTTACCTCTAATTTTCTAAAGTTTCAAGCAACCATATGCATGCTTTAATAGAATATTCTTTTCCCCTAAGGGTAAAAATGGTTCTTAAACAAACTTTGGGAGGGT